>OX439007.1:21549064-21879064 GCA_949316495.1 Amphiduros pacificus | reverse complement strand
TCTGTGCAACATTTCAGTAAATAATCCCGTGACCTTCACAACTCTCACAAAACTACATACAAAGTACCAGCCAAATATAAGGGAGACAGCAAAGTAGAAACTGGAGACATCTTTATACTGAAAGAAACGCATTACGGAACCACATGTAGAGGACAGGGCATGAACAACTATAATAGCTCTAAAAGAGTCAGGCCTGAATACAATTTGCCATGGGTTGCGATGCTTTATGTACTGTAGTACACTGCAAACAAAATCAATGAGTTCTATCATGACATACATTGATGATGCAAAAAGTACTAACATATCTGCTGCTATCATCATCCTTGCTGTTACAGTATTTGTTTCTAGTATGTACATTTTGGAGCTGTTATCTGTTTTATTATATGATGCATTGTAATAGTGAAATTGTTTGGTGCTGAGAGTAGTCCAAGTAAATGAAACCATGACCAACACATGGAAAAGGAACCAGAAATGATGCAGCCATTGATATACCTTCCACTTTGCAACCATAAGGCTTACAAAGGGTTCAGTTGAAAAGAGTGGCAGGACATCATCAGATGAATGGCAAAGTAGACACTCCATGACAGAAACATTGCCTGTTTTTTTTAAGGTTGATTCTACTTCATTCATTTCGAATATGGCAGCATGTGATTGTCCATAATTCCATAGTGTTATTTTATACACACCTTCAATGTTCATTAGATAAAGCAAAACATCAGAAACTCCAAGCTTTGCAGCTAACACAATGGCTGTATATCCATCATCATTTTGTAGTTTGAGTATATACTTGAGAAATTTGTAATGTTCTCTTTGACCATATGCTTTTGGCAAAATATTGTGTCGGTTTCGCCACCATTGTTTAGACTTCTCAGAATGAAACACAACATCGAGCATTTCTATAACAAACTTCTGATCGTTGGTAGCATATCTAATAAGTGAATGTACAATAGAATCACCTTTGTGGCAGTCTTTGGCATCAATCTCAGCATGGTTATTGAGTAGATCATTATAAATCCCCACATGGCCACTCCACAAGGACAATGTCAATGGTAACCCAGCTGCGTTTAACCTTTCAAAGAAAAAATCTCCTGTGGTTTGTTGATGTATAAAAACATTTTTTTCCTCCTCGGTCAGGGCTTCCAGGATTGCTTTCACCACAGTTCTATTTCCATTGGCAACAAAAAAATGAAGACAGGTTGCACCATCATAGGTTCCTCCATTCTGTTTGGACAAAATTAACTCTTTACCTCCGTATTGTAATAATAGTAAAGAAACCTCAGTATTGTTTGGTAATGTGGCAAAGTATAATATGATACTGTTTTGTCCGCCTGTTAATTTGTCATCATTAAGGGTCAACTTTAAATCATTGTAAATAAAAACCAGCAACATCTCCAGTCTCCTATGAAAATTGTATCTACATACAATTCTCAACTCTCTTTGTAAAGCAGAGACGCCTTTACAAGTCTGCCCTATCAGAAATACTTTGTACGCCTCTTTTTCATCTTCACAAATATCTCCATCATACCAGTTGTCTTGTTCCAAGGTATCTTCAATTAGTCTAAAATGAAACGTTGAAGGCAGCATAATGTATGAATATTATTTTGAACCGAGCTGTTTTGAGAATCACTTTATTCCAGGTTAAATATATCATGTACTTAGGAAATGGGTTATTCAAACAAAACCAATGATGACTACTTGTTGTAAGTATTTGAATTTTGTCAATATTAAGCGTTTGTTCGTGTGTTTGTATTCAGGCTAAGATTTCAGTTGCATGCCATTATGTGTTTTTTTCCTTAAAAATTAAGCACCAATTTTGCAAAAAACATTTAAAATTCACATTTTGGTGATAAATGTAATTGTCTTTAATGTCTATTTTCTATTTTGTTGATGCATCCCCATGTTTGCATGTTAATTCTATTTTAACAAGACCCTAATCTATTGCCCCTTTATGAAAGCACACTTCTTTCATGGCATCATTTTTATGTGGAGTGTGATCATAAAGGCACTGAAAGGTAAAATTACGTCATAAGAGTATTTTTGGCTGATCGCACTAGAAAACAAAGAAATACACATATATTTTGTTTTGGAATAAATGATATACCAATCTGATGGAATGTATTTAAGAATGAGCATTGTTTGCAGGTATGTGTTATAGGAACGCCCATGTTTATATTGAAATGTGGATCCAGGCAAAATGTTCAGTGAGCAATCTTGCCATGAGAAAAGGTCAAATGCCATCAGACCTACACATGCTAATGCTGGAACTATTGAATTGCACTGGATATATTCATAGATGCTCAAAGTTGGATTTATGACCAACTTAACCGAAGTTTAAAATCTATGATAAAATCTTGAAATTGGATCCATGTTATTTGTAAACTTGTCTGTTGTGAAGATTTCATATTTGTTTTCTTTATCAAGTTACTATTTTTTAAAAATATAATCGATGTTGGAATCAAAATATATTCAAATCTTTATGTTCTGACATGTATATTGTTCAAAGATTATATATATTTAATATAGTAATAATACTTTATTTGCAACTTTACAAGTCGAATAACTATAAATAAAAAAGAGTAATAAAATGAAAATCTATAATTGCTTCAGTGTTGAGCATGTAGTGTCCATTACCAGGTCAATATTATCATATGCTTACTTGATATGTGTGATAGATTATTATGACTTTCTCTGATAATTGAACAGTGAGTAAGGTACAAAGCAATTTTTGTATCTGTTAGTTTTGCAAATAGGTAGTTCATATTTGTAAGAAGAACGGAGATATCTCTTAGTTGTGGCTGGGGATAGGAGGTAATTTAGCCTATGTGATGGGTTTGTCATTGCATTGAAAAATCTACAATTTAGAATGTCAAATCTGTCTTTTAATGGCACAAGTTCACAAGCATCCAGTCCTTCTGAGTATGGTATCCTTGGGTGAATAATATTCACTGCCCTTTTCTGTATACCTTCTGGGCATGCGTATTCCAATATTGAACGAATTACACTTTTTGTAAAATATGACCAATTCTTTCTGATCAACCCCTGCTCGTTTCAGGCACAGTAGGAAGTAAAGCCTCTTAGATGATTTTTTTTTGGTGATGAAATCAATGTGAGTATCCCATTTCAAATTGTCAGACACATATACTCCCAGTAATTTAGTACTTTGAACTATTTCGATAATTTGGTCTTTGATGGTTAAAGATAGTATTGTGGGAGCTTTCTTTTTGAAATGAATGAGCATCTCTTTTGTCTTTTTTCCATTGAGTCTGGTGTTATTATTGTCAGACCATTTGGCTGTATCATCAGCTGCTCCCTGCATTACTGAGTCAGGAATAGATGTTATTTCCTCAGATACAGTGGTTTCGTCCATGTATTTATGATCTCTTAAACCACTGAAAGTTAAATCATTTATCATGATGATGAAGAGCAAGGTCCGAGCCAGGAACCTTGCGGTACAGAACCATTTAGCATCAGCCAATCTGATATTTCATCACCTATTCGGACTCTCTGCTGCCTTTGACAGATTACCCCATTATGAAGATTTCGTATTTGTTTTCTAGATGAATTTATTGTTATTCATATTTTCTATGTGTGCCAAAAAAATCTTCTGATGCGCATTTTGCTCAATTAGTACCCCAATATAAAGATATAATTTTTTATTTTTGATATTGAATCATTTCTATTATCTTATATTTCCCTTCATCTGCAGCAGACAATTCAATTTATGTGCATGTCACTCAAACAGAATTCCAGTATCAAGATTTTGCCATCAGCATGAATATAGTACTTTTCCGAACTGGGATTCGAACCATGGACCTTTAGCATTGAAGACAAACATTTTAACCACTGAGCTATATATCACCCCATGGCAACTTTTGGGTCACAGCATTGTACAAAAATTGAAATTTGCTTAATTTAGTTACAGTTGTTTCTTTGCTAATGTGTCACTGCCCAATATAAACCCAAATATGTTGATTCTATCTTTGTTATCTGTATAAAGTCATTTTATTTAAATTTATTTTTTGTATTTTCTCCATTTGCAAAAAAAAAAAAAAATTATATGTTCAGACTTTTATGTTGCTCAAAAAAGGTCCCGACATGACGATTTCACCTTTGTTTTTTGTATAAAGTCATTATTTGTATAAAGTCATTATCAAAGTTGATATATAATATTGCAGGCAGAAAATCATTTAATTCAATCAACTCTCCGGTATTAAAACAGATATTTCTTATGATGGGCTTTTCATTATGTCAAAACCGTAAGTTGAATAGACAAACAATACCTGCCCTTGAACATATTCGATGATGAGATAAATAGTTTTTCTGTGTTAGATACAAACCCTACAAGCCATCTATTTTTGACATCATAGAGAATCTGAAAAGCTTAGAGAGTGTCGAAATTGTGTGATCAATGCAATGTCAATTCTCCCTTTACTCATATACAACTAAAGGGATGAAAGCTTAAATCACAACCTTGGATGAGATCATTTTTATTCCATGTATAAAGTTATCAATTTTAATTTTATGTGCTTAAAGT
Source organism: Amphiduros pacificus (assembly GCA_949316495.1). NCBI lineage: Eukaryota > Metazoa > Annelida > Polychaeta > Phyllodocida > Hesionidae > Amphiduros > Amphiduros pacificus. Next base: position 21,874,530 of record OX439007.1, on the reverse strand, counting down.
GTGGATATTTCTGTGTTCTGCCCAAATCTGAGGTCCCTTGTACAAAATCCAAAAAGCCTGTGATCCAATTGAGGGAATGGTGGAAATCAATAGTGTCCCATACAATAGTATAATCCCGTGCTCAGTGGGGTGTGACAATGCCTTGTTGTTCTTTGCAAATATTATAACAATTATACACCAGAGGGACCAAAATATGTAAGTTTCCTAGGGAATGATATTATTTACAGGGTGTCCCACCACCCAACCACCATTTTTTTTTATTTCTCTTAGAACACAATTTTCAACTCCATCAAAGAAATATTTTAAAAGGATAAGGTAATGTTTTCACTTTTTAAAATGCTTTGCTGTCATTGAATGGATAATATCTTTTAAATCTAAGGATGTACATAAGTTTTTTTAATCTGATTTGAAACATCAGATTGACATAAATGTGGTGCAAGAGCTTTCATGCCCTTATATATGTTTATATATAGAGAGTAATGCTTTTCATAGACACATGGCTGAGATCAAAGCTATTTATATCATTTGGTTTGCAGACAGCTCAGGTTTGACATATGCTTCCCGTGAAAAAGCAAACTTCACCTTGCTAGCACATGTTAATATCTTCAAGTGGACAAAAAGAGACAAAAGGAGATTGGTCATAATTGTTTAGCCCATTTCCCAACAACAAATACACTGAAGAAATAACTAAAACATTTGTGAACCGCTGAGAATAATACTTAGATTGGAATAGATTTGACTAGAATATAATATATAAAAATACGTTTGAATATATCAGAAAATAATAGATGAGAATTGTTTAGAATAGATTAGAATAGATGAGATTTTAGTAGGTAAGGTTAGAATAATACTAATGTGATTAGAATAGAACAGAATGGATTATAAGAGAATAGACTATATTAGAATATTATATTAGAATAGATAGGAATAGATTTGAATATGGTCGATTAGATAAGAATAGATTATGTAACATGTGCACAGATTATATAAAAATAAAGAATAACAGATTAAAATGATATAACTACGGATATAATAGATTTGATTAGAGTAAAATAGAATAGATGAAATAAAAATAGATTACATCAGAATAGAATATATTAGATTAGAAATATTATAATAGAAGTTTTAAAACTGATTAAAATCGAATAAAATTGTTTCAATAAAGATATATAAAGTTCAACTAAAATATATTAGATTAAATTAGTACAGTAGAATAAATTAGAATAGATTAGAATATATCAGATTAGAATGGAATGGATCAAAATGGAATATACCATTATATACTAAATTATGATAGGTTAGATTAAAATTTATTAGGTTAGAAGATATTGGATATTAAGATATTAAACAGATTAGAATACATAAGAATAGAAAATAATATATAAGAAAAGATTAGATTGGAATATATTTGATTTGAATAGATTAAATTAGAATAGAATAGAAATTATTATATTTGAAAGTCATATTTTCACTGTTTAGTCATTAATAGATTATATATTCCAAGATACATAATTCAACAGTGTCATCCAAAATGCCTAAAATAAGGAACTCATGACGAAACTATAATAATGTGTACTATATAAACAGATTATGTAACATGTGCATTGGGTAATTAAGGACCAACAGAGACCAACCTGGAGTATGTTAACATGTATGATAAGATAAGGACATTGAGATACCATTGTTAAAGTAGGATGCGATGTTGGTGACCCTGTCCTAGATATTCACCACTTCCCCTGTGGGTCAAGGGGCATAACGGGCATTAACCCTACAGCCGAGAACGCTTCCATTCGGTCGCATAAACGAAGGCATCAGTCACCAACAGTCGAAAGTGAGTGTATAAATACCATCATAATTGTAAATAGATTATTTGTACCAATGACATAGTATTAGGAATATTTCTAGTTTTTATGGAGACATTTATGCTTAATCTTTATTTTTCATTTCAGTGTCGGGCATCAAAATGACATACTTCCCTGTCAAGGGTAAGTTTATTTCAACCAAATAACCAGAGTATAGCTAGGATTAGCATTAACACATTGCTCATACTGACTGGTTGTGTACAGTGGTATTCGGTATTAAGGATATTTGGCACGTCCATTTGGTGAGAGTCGGGTAATAAGACATTTGCTGAATAATACATCTGTGATTCAGCATTTGTGTTCAGACGGATGTCAATATTGATAATGCTGAGGGAAATTTGAAGCTTTGTATACACACTGAAATGTTCCAACTGCCTTTGCTATTGTATTAAACAATTAGGATGTTTTTGCACTAATGAACAGTGCCGATATGAGTGGATATCGGTCATTATAGACCAGTATCTCATACGGTGTACTCCACGCTGGTCTCAACCGATTATAATATGATAACGGTCTTATCTCATGGGTAAATATGGTTTAACTATTAATGAGGCCAACAGGTTAATTGACTAAATTGCCTCTTGTTCTGAGCAAAGGTGCGATGACTGAACTGTACACCCTTCCTCCTATCAATCCGCTTCATCAGCCCACGTCCATGAGGGAGGGCATTGAAGCTCACTCACACAGGTTTTAAAATATGTAGGATTCAACTATTTCATGAAAATAAGTAAGCAACCAGAATTCCATACAATACATATCCAAATATATATTACTTGATTTATATTAGCAATCACCTCCGCATATCAAGTCAGATATAAACCTGGTACCATGACGCAATGCCCTACTCCTTTCGAGACATGTCAATGATTGGAACGTATATACAATACACAATGATCAGTTCTCATTTGCAAATACATATTTGCACTTTTTCTCATATATTCTAATGACATAATATGGCGACCTTTATCTAAGACCTTTGATCCAGATGCCAAAATATTTATTTCGAATGATCTAAAATTGTGTTATTCCCAATCCTACTGTTTGATATTTTCTCTTAACTGAATAACAGGTCGTGGTGAAGCGATCCGCATGCTATGTGCTGACCAGAACATTCCCCTGGAGGAAATAACTGTGACAGGAGAGGAATGGCCGACTATCAAGAAAACTATGGTATGCTTCTCCAACACTATTAAATAAATGATATTGAAAATACACCATTCTTATTTAATGAACAGTATTGAATGGATTAAACGTATATGAAATAATGTACATAACTATATACATGTGTGTATGTATATAATGTAAATTTAACTGATTATCAGAAGTTGACAGTCGATGTGTCTATTATCAGACCTTTGGGCAGGTCCCACTTGTGGTGTTGGAAGATGGTACAGAGATGGTCCAGTCTAATGCCATCCTCAGAGCGATTGCAAGAAAACACGGTAACATTGTCTGTTAAAGGTTGCAAATCAACTTTACCCCAAATAAATATGTCGATATGTCCGAAGATGGTATTAAAAACTGAATCTGACGAACATTGAAAATAAAATATTTCAGTTGAAAAAAACTGGGAAATACCGAAAATCATTAAAATAAGATATTCTACATTTTAGGATTGTATGGGGATTCCGACACAGAAGCCAATAGGATTGATATGATTAATGATGCCCAGGAAGATCTCAGGGTTAAATATACCGCCATGGTCTACCGCAATTATGTAAGTTGGACTTTATATGTGCTATCATTACACTTGTGTAATTGTTTTATGAACATCGAATGGTCAAATCCTGTAATTTTATTTAAATAGATATGAACAATATTGATATATAGTCATTAAACCTTACAATAAATGCTTTTTCGCAGGAGAAGTCAAGGATTATAATCAGTTATAACAAATTGCTTTACGTATACATTACTGTGGTAAACATCTGCTCAGCCCTATCAGCCCTATCTGGATGGTTTTTTTGCCTTATCTTTGATTGTTTTGTTGTTGCAATTTGTGCTATTTGACCTTCCATTTTAGGAGGCAGGAAAATCCCCTTATATCCAAACTTTACCATCAGAATTTCGTGGATTTGAGGTAAACCCATTTAAAATCAGTTGTTAATATTTCCTAACCTTTAAGCATTCTAGTATTTAAATTCTAATGTTCCACGTCTCTTTTCAGCTGCTTCTTTCACAAAACAATGGTGGGAGTGGTTTCTTCGTGGGAAACAAGGTCTGTTATTTAATAGAAATAATCAATGCATTTAATCAACTTGTAAAACATGCAATAAAAGCAAGCACATGTGTAAACTATACGTGAAAGTTGTGCAGAAAATAGTCTAGAAGGATTAGCACTCCTGATACAGCATTTTCCCGGATACACCTATTTCCAAATGTACCAATCTCTAGTCACCACTGACAACATTAGAAATGTTCTACCTTCACTACCTTCATGTTCTACCTTCACTACCTTCATGTTCTACCTTCACTACCTTCATGTTCTACCTTCACTACCTTCATGTTCTACCTTCACTACCTTCATGTTCTACCTTCACTTCAATCTTTGGGGCCAGATTAAGCGTGTGATATTTCTTTGTAGATATCGTGGCTGGACTACATCATGTTCAACAATCTGGACATGCATGTTGCTCTGTCTCCAGGATGTTTGGATGAATTTCCGCTCCTTAAAGCATTCCATCAGAGAATTGCATCCCGACCTGCTATCAACACATATTTAAATTCTGAAACAGCAAAGTCGATGCCTTTCAACGGGAATGGGAAGCAATAAAAAATTGAAAAGGCTATGCTAATACCAGAACTAGCAATACTTCGTACCAGATTCATTCTGAGGTTACACAAACATATGAATTTGTTGAACAATACTGAAAAATGTTTTGCAGTTATTTCTTGTCTCAAGATGTTTGTAGGATTGCCTTGAACAAGAAATTATACGTTTTGTAGTTGATGAGGAATATTGTGACCTACTATGTATCTGTTATTGATAAAGGTTTTATAAAGCATTACCACATGTTCTACAACATCTAACGAAGATATTGCGCAATAATAAAGGAATAAGAAAGGTAAACCAAAATCAAGACTATTATTTCCTGACCTGTCATGTTTTATCATCTGCCAAAATGACACAAGAATTGGTTTAACATTGGTTGAGGCGAATATGGCATTACACGTATATGGCATTGCACGTATATGGCATTACACGTATATGGCATTACACGTATATATATATATATCAATGAGGAAATGATAAAATATGAACATAGATGTCGTCTGTGTCAGTTGAATCTAACCTCCCAGGGAATCAGCCTCCAAGTTTTGTACTCATGCAAAATGATTTATTTAGAGAACTAAATTCATATGACTGGGTTTTACTTAGGGTTGTTTGAGTATCTTTTCATTCCTCAATCATATTCATTTTAATATCTTTATGATTTTATCCAAATATATATTTATACCACTAACTCAAGATAAGATATGCATGGTCAGATCCTTGATTGCAAACCGCTGCATTTCCCACTGTCTCACACAAAACGATATAAAGTACAAAATTTAGGTTTACCTGGATTTCACGTCAAAATATCTGGGAGATAAAAATGAGATTTAGCGTCATGTTGAGAACCCTTACTGAGGTAAGTGGGGTTTGTGGTCGCTTTCCCATGTCTTTACGTAATGGACAAATAACCGTACATTCATCTCCAGTATGGTTTACTCAATTATGTGTTTTCCTGGTGTTGGCTTGAATACCATTGGACAGCAATTGGTTTACTACCTGGCCTATGCCTGCAAACAGTCAGTATGATTAGCCTATGGCTAGTAAGACATTATATAAACTTAAAAAAAGATCAGAATCGTGATCAGACTAAATATTAACATGCATATATCAATTATGCTATAGATAAAACCTGTTGTTCCACAACATGATATTTATTCTTCAAGGAACTAGCGATAAGGCGTATACAATTTTAACATCAGGTGGCGGTATGGGCGCTGTACTGGCCTTGTCTTTGTTTAAATCAATTTTGACGACTTCAGTGAGACAAATAATAGCCGCTGTATTCATTTGACAAACAATATTGTGGGTGTACCAGCCGGGTACGCTGATGTATTTTATGTGCTTATATGCTACCCACTGATCGTGCACCTATGCCAGCCCTGTTACCCATGCTACCCATGCCGTGTTTATTTGAGTTATCTATTGATTTAGAGGTGAGCACACCAGTCCTAAAACATAATGATACATAATTAGTTAAAATAGTAGACAGTATACATTAAAATATTGATGAACAGAAAACAATTAAATTTCACACAATGTCAATACACAGAATGAGAAAGATTGTGATAACATTCAAAAGTCATAAATGACGGTCCACATTAGACATGACCTGCCTCATCCTATTCATGTCCAGCCTGACGTGTGAATCAGGTGCGGCGCAAAATAATGTTATAATATATGTAAAGCGTTATAGCCAATAGGGTACATCAGACCTATTTAACCAGAGAAGAGCAGGTCTGCCACTGGGTGTCAGCACGGTGCACCATCCAACTTTCACATGGTCTCGCGCAATCGTATTTGCGCAAATTACAAAGAGTTCTCCATGTAAATGCCATAAACTGTACCTTTATAATCCACTTAATGTCAACATGATGATCTAAAGGCGATAACATGGTCCATTTGTACAAAAAACAGTAAAAATACCCTTGACAAGCTGGCCAAATTGCCACATGTGGGAACAGAAAGTGGCGATGGTGGCACCACCCTGAGATCGGTTCACCTGAGCTATAATGCAGAACTTCAGTTTGTTTCCAATCTCTATTTAAATGTCTCTGGGTACATGCTACATGTCGTATGCAGGAAAGTGCCCCCACCCGATTCCTTATGCTTAGGTTGAGGTCCTTATTCAATTTGGAGTCGTTGATGTGGTAGCAAACAGCTAAATTTTCAATATTCATCACATTTCTTTGTTGAACATTCTCAGACAAAAGGTTGCGATGGCTATTTCGATTGTAGCCAACTTTCGCCAGGCTAGTGTCATCCATGAAATCCAGCTATATTCCACATGAAAGTCAACCTCTGGTCTAAGGTATCTGACGCTCCTGGGAAGACGGAAGACCTTTGGCTGATTTTCTATTGGATTCCGTTGGAAACCAGCAGACGCCGTCGAGCAAACATCGGCAGTATTGCCGCCACCGTATATCTGATCCTATCTTATAGCGAAGTTATTTTAATTGTTTTTTTAATTGATGCTAAAAAACACGTCCGGTTTCTGTGAAGAGGGTGCTTCACGCTCGTGATTCTGGGGTAGACCCAGGGTCGACCTTGGGTATTGGAAATGTGTCTAAAATTGATTATTTTTTCGTCATTTTAAGTATATTGTTTCTTTATTCAGTTAGATATCCGACCAATACGAATACATAAGTAACAATTACATGTAACGTGTTCTGCTTTGTCAAAGTCAAGATCATTTTAAGGTCAACATTGCAGGTTATAACCCAATTCTTTATGATTTGTATAAGAAACTTTGATGAGTAACTCCATTGTCATACCTTAATTACTGTTGCAGTTACCTATATATCTTATATACCCATGCAACAGCAATGAAGGCAAAACAAAGTACGTCCTACGTCAAGGTCAATGGTCAAGATTGTATTCACACTTTCTTGGCAAATCATCTGTTTAAAACTCCTCATCCAGATTCTGACCACAAGGAATTTGGATGATATAAAGGCTGTTAAACTCCACGTAATAAAAATTGACAGCGGGGCCATGGGATTCAATTTCCTGTTCTTTAATGTACATAGACATGTAAATTAACATGCAGAGTATAAAGTATACAGTTTCTGTTAGCATTATGCACTCTTATTTATTCATCGAATGTAATGTAAACTAAAGTATAAATGGGAAATATAAATAATGTTTGCTTTTATTCTTTCAAGGAAATACCGTTTACGTTTTTATATCGATTCCAGTGAGTTTATGTTGAGGCAGGATTGTAGCATGTGTATACATCATATGACAGGCCATTTAGAGGGTGGATGGTGTAGACAGTCCTCAGATGGAACACACTGAACCATGGCCTCATACAGCACTCGTGGGAATCATCTTGTCGTGTTCCTATGACAACCCTGAAACTGGTAATAACAAATCAGTGACAGGGTCTGACTCAGACCAATACCACGTAGCAATGGATCATACCTTTATATTTCACAGGAATCTAGACCAAAACATAACATTCCAACTAACAACAAATCAGGGACAGGAGGAATTATTCAGATATTTGGCGTATAAATGGAGTATACCCTGCCTATTTCCTACTTAATGGTCAAAACCACTCACATCTCATATTCTACTGATATTTAAAATATAAATGAAGACATTTTCAATCTGAAGATTTATATGTCGATTGGATCGATGGGAACGCGCAATATGACAGTGCCATATTTGGACCGAAAGATAAATATTTGCCATTTACAATGTAAGTGATGGACAATAAACTCAGTCAAACGTTTTTATATTTAACATACTGGTCAAGTTTCATTAATAATGGAACAAAGATAATTTGATATTGCTTTATGAGTGGTGAGAGTATTGGCTGTATCGCAGACTCAATATAGAGCCCACGTGGACTAGGTATTTGTGCACAAACCATGACATTGATATATTTGCTGATGCATTAATTATAAGGCTGTGGCAGAGGCCGCCATGTAGAGTCCCATCTATGTATTAACAACCAAAGGGGCACACAAAACAGCAAGAACTGACAAGCACCTCATTGTCAGATATGTACCACACATCAAACACTACAAAAATCTATACTTACTAATATCTCAACCACTCATCAAGATGGGGGAAGAAGGCGGCAAAACTAACTTTCGGAATTTAGTTCATGGCCTTGTCCAGAACACTGGCATGCATGGAATTCCTAATATTCAGAGATCAAAAAGTTTGAGAAGGAAAATGTTCTGGTTGGCTGTTTTGTCGTTTGGTTTGGGTAAGTATTTTACATTTGATTGTATAATACGAAAATATATGACGTACAGCATTTGTCTTCATCAAGCTTTAGATCCCGTGTACCTATGGTAGAATTGCAATTTATAGGAATGCACTAACTCTTTCATAACTTACAGGTAGTCTCGTTTACAGGTACAATTGATATTATTATAAGTTACATTATTGATTGAGTGGGGTCTCATACTGTTATGCAATGCACACTGGATGGTGATTATATGGCATATTGTTCCATTGATTTCCCTATTTTACAAAGTGTAGATATTTTGCACTGATTTTATAAGAAACATTTGTTTTGTTCCTGAAATGAAATCATACTCAGTGTGACGTAATTGTAAAAATACAGCAGTCTTTTTTTCTCCTGTACATTAAATAACAGTACATTTTGTGTCATATAACAGATATTTGTACTGTAAACCATATATCACTTTAAAATACTGTAAAATCTACAACATTAGTTGCTGTTAAATCATTCAATTATTACATAACCAAACATTTGAAATGAAATACAAAATCTAAACTTTCAAAATATATAATCCATTTCTGTTATAAGTTACTAATTCTTTAATATTTCACATTTGAGAAACCACTAATGTAGACGAATACAACCCATCTAATGAAATCACAGAGGTCACAGACAATTTTATAGAGGTTTGGGGTATGCTTAAATGATATATGGCCACTTAGAGTAAGACCAAACGCTCGCCTTAAGTGGAGGTAGAGCTTTATTCAAGTAAAGCGGTACAAGTCACACTAGAACACACTCTAGAACACACACTAGAACACACACTAGAACACACTTAATCATTACTAATTACTAATATATAAACTTAACTCAGAACTACTAACCAATAACTAACCCAGTACATAGTATATTTAATGTTCGAAGATCTAATCATATTATAAATGGTATCATGGCAAGCCCCTAAATATGCCCTAATATGAAGACACAAACCAGACTGTCCAAACGCGGTAGAAAGGCGGGAACCTGGCGGTGACACCCTGAGGGTACCCACATACCCGTATTCCCCCATGGCATGTGCGAGCAGAGGTGGCAGCTCCAGGCTTCCTCTAACTCCGGTTAAATAACTCTAACCTCCACGAAACTGTCATGAGCAAGCTATCTCACTAACATCAACCACGGTTATTGTGTTTTACCGAAAGAGCCAAGACCTGGCTGTAATCTTTTGTCCGCCAGGTGGTGACATGTATACAAACATGTGACCTCTATTGTGGTCTGTCAGGGTGTTAGGACTGTAACAATGGACAAACATTAATGGATAAACAGTTCTTTTTTCCTGCCAAAAAAAGTCATGTCCCCTCCATTTGAATCCTCAAAAATACATGGTGCAAGATAATTGTTTGAATGAAAATAACTACAGAACGGATTTCAGCTTTTAATGTGTCAAATGCTAAGGGATGGAATTTGTTTTTGATTTTATTTTTTTTGTAACACGGATGGTTCCTTTTTTGACAAGCATTGCCGACAGGCAATGCTTGTCAAAAAAGAAACTATCTGTGTTATTCTGTGATCGGTACGATCATGGGAAATGCGTATTCATTTCCTGTGGTTTGTGATTCGGTTTTTTCTGTGGTCATTATTGTTAAAGCAACTGACGCCACTGTGGAGTGTTCGCCGTGTGTATGCGACAGGTGCCACCCTCACATCTTGACAATCGGTAGGGGACCAGTCTAGTATTCGGCGTATGAATACCTGCTCGGCAAAGCCAATAGGCATCCCGCCGAAATGACAACATCGTCATCGCCCATCGCTGCACAAAATTATCCCTTTAGATTGCTTGGAAATGCTTCCCAATCGCTAGAACAATGAATTTTCAGTAAGCTTAGTTAAAATTTTGGTGTAAATCGGACAATAAGAACAGAAATAACATGCAAAAGTCTGATCGATGATTTGCGATAGCGCCTGAGCGATAATAGAGCAACTTACGTAATCGATACACACCGGCCTGAAAACACACATCTTTGCATAAAGTTGTGCTGAAAAATTCGTTCATATACCAAATTAAATGTTTTTAAAAGATGAATAAAAATAATTTCAACTACCCCATCAGTTTGTAATGTTACTAATGATTGTTTGTGTTTAAATGTATTTTGTTGATTATTTAAAGTTTTGTTTTGTTTGTTGTAATTTTTGTTTTGTTTTGTTGTAATTTTTGTTTTGTTTGTTAATTTTTTTCGCATCAGTGTTACATGTGGAGCACCACTTTTTCTTGTTTAAATATTTTATCAATTTTAATTATTTAAGATTTAAAGTTGAGGTAAAAATAAAAAAGATGGTATTTTTGGTAACAATTAATTAAGGGATAGAGCTTACTTGAAAAATATTTTGAGAATAACTACACTAGCATTCTGCACAACTAAGGCATTACTCTTTAGCTAGAATGATGTTATTTAGTTTAAATAGACAGAATTTTTAAAAATGTCTCATAACTCAAGTAATCTGTGTTTTTGTGAATAAAATAATTCAAATATGTGTTATCTTTTGACACAATTTAGTAAGTTTTTACTTGACTTTGAAGAAAGTCAGATATTTCAAAATACAGACCATTAACCAAAATTCCCTCTATTTAAACTAAATAGAACACTATTTATAGCAAATATGGAGTTAAATTTTGATAATTAAAATTGCAAATATTCTCAATTTTATCATAAAAATCGTGGGAAATTCTGAGAAACATGTAGCTTTATTTACTTCTAATTTTATGTCACTGGGAAGTGATGAGGTCTAATGCAGCAGCTACTGGTTAATGGATTAGTCATAAAAGATCAATACATGATGTTTTCATGTGTACTAATAAGCATTGATCCCCTCTGAACCAATATTTGGTATTTATTTAGTTGATTTTGATGGGTTATAATGATGCACTATTTTATTCAGTTGAAGGATCAATGACGTCATAATGGTGCTGTGGCTACGGTGGCATCGTATGGTGAAAAAAGGACTTTTTTAAATTTATTTTTTCCAAGAGAATCGTCAGATAATCCTGAGGGCTCCCCACGATATCCCACAGATGCCTGATTCATTTACCAGGCATCTTTAGGGTGTCTTAAAGACGTCTGTTAGATGATACGTCTGTGTCATTTATACTGATTTTTACTTACCGGCCGATGCCCGATGTGACTGGGGCATAGCAGGTGTTTGCACAAGATCACTGGCCAGCTAAACAAAACTTGTTAACAAAGTGTCAATGAATGATGTGGATTTTGTATTTGCAGGAGACTCTTTAACTTTCAAAATGGCACAGAACTTTATGTAGGGGAAATATGATGGGTAAAAACAAAGTATGGGGTATAAACATTTAAATTGTGCAAGAAAAATGTGATTGAAAACCTCTTTATACGAATGTTTTAATATCAAAATATCGAGATATCTTAAGAATTTTGCCATGACAATGCCAAACATACATGAAATGGACTGGTACATCGTTAATCAATCAAAATTAAAGCATATGCCATAATCTGCTGTACAAGTTGCTGGAGACCGCTGTCACCAACGTGTGCTGTACAAGTTGCTGGAAACCGCTGTCACCAACGTATGCTGTACAAGTTGCTGGAAACCGCTGTCAGCAACGTGTGCTGTACAAGTTGCTGGAAACCACTGTCACCAACGTGTGCTGTACAAGTTGCTGGAAACTGCTGTCAGCAACGTGTGCTGTACAAGTTGCTGGAAACTGCTGTCAGCAACGTTTGCCGATGATTAACAGCATATTTACCGTTACTACTATTTACTTCTTCGGACATGAGGGCGATTAAACTATCAGTTTTCCATTCCTCAAAAGAATAGTTGAATAAAACGATTTTGGCAGAGGCTATGATGATTGATATTAATACACTATTATGTAAAACTCTGTGACTTCGCCATCCCGATATGCACAGGCATAGCGTCTCAAATTGTTGTGTTTCCATATGTGCAGTCCGTAATACAGTCCGTGATGCAGCGCGTCATGCAGAGCGTCATGCGGTGTTCACATGTATGCGTCAGTTTTGTGATGTTTTTACGGTCAAACTTCCAATTTGGCGCCAAAATTAGGCTTGAAACCTATGCGTCACCCTATGCGTCAGATTTTCATTCGCTACCCTATGCGAAAGGCTATGCGTCAGTTTGCTTACGGACGTCATTACGGACGGCAATACGCATACATGGAAACACCTGCATTGTTCAGTATGGTGTGCGAAAAAAAATTGACGCACTGCATGACGCTCTGCATGACGCGCTGCATGATGCACTGCACATATGGAAACACAGCCTTAAACTATTGAAACCCACATATTATTTCTAATCATGTGAGTCAATATATCTCTTATCTATAGCAAAACACAGTGTTTTGTACTTTGTACATGTTAGATAATTGAAAATAATAAGACGGTCCAGAAAACATGTTCACTGATAATTAATAGCACAACAAAATACATGTTTCAATTGTTTAATTAATTAATCAGACGCCTGAGTGATAATCCAGAAGTACTATTCCTAGACACTCTGAGAGGTCAGTTTGACGTTGAGTGGCAGTGATTGGTAGGATTCTATCTTACCTGATATAACCTAAATTGTAGTGAAAATGTCATTAATAAAACATATAGATAAAGTTCAATAAAGATATCAATGTCACATCGGCGATATATTCATTTTGTTACGGTGCACCCAAAGTCAAAGTCAATGACTTTATCTGGCAAATAGATCATTTTTGATCCATCCAAATAATTAGGTTTTAAAGAATTATCTTACTTCATTATTAATAATGTTTTCAATTTGGAACATGACAATTATCAGTGCCAATCTATAGATGGTATAGCCAATCAATATGATGTTATCCTCTTATGTAGTCAATAGAAGAGCGATGTTAGCAATGACAGATTGAAATGATATTACAGATTTGCACTTTGTTCAAGAGAGTATTGGCAGTGACTAATTAGTATGCAACAATGATCGCAGAGCTCTGACATTAAACTTAGGTAACGGACAAGGGTTTTTGTTTGCTCTTCTGACCGACACTGTGACTTTGTCTTTGCAGGTATGATGATATGGCAAGTGATTGTTGCCTTTCTCAAATATTACAGCTATCCCGTAGAGACAAGCACAACACCCCTCACCAACACGTCCCTCATCTTCCCAGCTGTGACCTTTTGCAATCTCAATCCTATAAGATTGTCAGGACTTGAGGATATTGGGCCAGAATTTGTAGCGTTATTTGGTCAGGTAAGTACTGTTTTATATTTGAGGATGGAGACATGAATATACATTGCCAGGGCCCTTTGTTTACCTATCATCACCACCAAACGGATATGCCTGAATAAAAAATGTTTCCATTAATGGGTATAAAATCTGTATACATAAGCATATACTGAGACGACTGAATTATTGAGTAGCCACCATTATGGAACAAAGATTGTGCTCTGTGGTTGAATGACAAAACTCATTACTGGACGAAGTGATACAACTAGCTCCAATATTGCTGCTTATAAATGTATATTGTGTTAACTTGTGAAGCTGTTTTTTCATCAGATTGGAAATCAGTCTCACTGGAGGATAACAGTTAACATCCCACGGCGCCATTGTATTCTTTGTCTCTCTATTGAATTAGCTAATGTTGAGCTAGAAATATCAGAATTAGCAAACTAAGTGAGACACAAGCCGATTGTTCCTTATGTAATGCACGGTTAGTACTTTGCACCAAACCATTCAGTGTTTTTGTCATCGGGCAGAAGGATGACGTTGATCAAGTTTTTATTTCAGGATCGCTCCAGAATGCACCAGCATACACGGCATGTTTCGTTACTGACAGTGCACAAAATAGAAACTTATATCACATAATATAACCAGCAAATGAACCCCAACATAACAACCATTAGTTCATCCAATCAAAGACACTGAAATATTTCGCCAAATATTTGAAAATTATACTAGCATATTCATGTCATTAATATCCAGTGAGATATGCTGTTAAACATAGTTCTTTCTTGTTTTTAAAAGAGGAGGCATGGGAGACAGGTATATAAACACAGATTGCTCTATATCTTTATGTGCCTGAAGCACTCCTTGCATCTAATATAATAACATTAACAGTAGCTTATATGTTACAAGTGTATTAATCATTTAAATGCAGGTGGCGTTTATATTGCTATGTAAATGGAATGCCTTCTCGGAGGTCATACCTATTGAATTTGTCATATGTTTGCCTATATTGTGTGTACAATATATTGTGTGTACAAAACATGTCTGATTACACTACTGAAAGGTGTCAGCAAAGCTAAACAAATCACCTGTTGACCTTGAAAAGCTTGCTCTTGTCATTTTGGGATAAACGACATTGGCTATACATTATGAACCTTATAATGAATTCTTGACCCATCGGCTATCATTTTAAAAAAGGCACAATGATAGATTGTCAGCTTGTTCAGGCCGACTGCTGCCAATCACCACATGTTGTCACTGTTTTCAATATAGTTGTTAATATTATATCATGCCATTAGCTCCCCACTGAATATAGATATACATATATTTCGTGATAACAGTAAGGTCTAATTTTATCTTGATGAGTATATGATCACAAAAGGTCAGTTGTGTTAAAATCTCCCGCCTCGTCCGAGGCGATAATATAATGCTCCATATTTAATAGATTGTATACTTTCAATACATAAAGGCTGGTTTGTAGTTAACCTAGACAAATAGACTATCATTAGCTAATGATGCCGGATAGTATAATGCTCTGTTTTAAATACATTTAGTGCTTTCAATTCATAAACGCTGCTGCAAACCTGGACCAATAGCATACGCTAAGGATACCGTACATATTATGCGGTATATGCATTTAGTCACTCCTTTAGTGAGGACGTGTAATGTTGCAATCATGCCATTCAATGCCAACAATGTTTAAGTACAATGGTAAATATTGCATTACATATAATTGCGAATACTCTCCTGAAATCACTTTCCATTTCCAATGCTTTGTTTTCATGTGTGAAATATGTATGCTTGGTTTGTGTTGTGCACATATTAACACAGATGATATGGTCCGCTAAGTAATATAAATATGTCTGATCATTTACACCCAGTAAACTAAAGATCACAACAAAAGATGACACTTTTATTCTTTTATCATATATTTTGTGGTAAGGGAGAAACTAAATCGAATCACACTGCTCGAGTGGACACTGCTACCATCTGTGATCAGTGAAAGTTATACGATTATTCTCGCATAATTTAGATTAGTATGTTAAGTTTGCATCAGAAAGAGAACTTGCTCATATAGGCATATAAATGAACATGTTTACATAATTGAGATATAATTCGATGAATATTATTTTCTAAAATGGTCTTAATAAAACATATTTCAGCCAGGACCGGATCCAATACCCGCAGGAAATGAGAGTGCCAACAATCAAACATTTACTCCGTTTGACTGGGACACCCAGTCTCAGCAGGAGGGGTATTTAGAAACTGAAGACGCCAATTTCGCCTTAATGGAGGAACTCACCCAGATGGTATCTGAATTAAAGGTCAATCAGGTGGTCATGGCTGGACATGAACTGAAAACTATGCTCATCAGCTGTTCGTATATGGGAAAGCCGTGTATACCAAAGTGAGCAGAGAGGAAAACTTCTGGACTTCATATATTTACTTATTACTAAACAGTACTTTGAATTCAGCAATCAATCAATACTTAAAAAGTGGTTTGAGCTTTCAGAACACAACTTTCCTGATTAAACATATGCATATAGTATAGACAAGTGATAGAATATCTATGTATCTTTACAGTCAATAAAAGACAATGGTTTCAAATAAACTCTTTTAATATTTGGTACAGAGTAGAGCTATCGTGATCAAACTATATGTCATGAATTTTGATGTTATCTTTAACTATTTTAGGAATTTTACCCGAGTACATAACCCGAAATATGGCAACTGTTTTACGTTTAATACGGGAGGCAAAGACAACATAGATTACCTAGAAGCCAGTAAAGTGGGACCAATGTTTGGTCAGTATGATTTATCATTATTAATGATGAAAATATTACATATATTTGAAAAGTACTTCAGATAAATACTGCTTATTAAGGTATTTGTTGGCAATATCTTTATTTTATTTGGATCAGTTACTAATTCGCTGTGGTGGGGGTATTATTATCAGGTCTGGAGCTGCAGTTGTATGTACAGCAGGACGAATATCTGCCCATGACTCAATCTGCAGGCGCAAGACTGCTGATACATAACCAGACTGACGTGCCCTTCCCCGAGGACGAGGGCCTAAGTCTAGCCACAGGAACAGAAAACTACATAGGCATCACCAGGGTTAGTATATCATACATATAGGGTCAAAAGAACTTCTCAAAATAGACCAACTAGCATCCATTAAATAACACTACCTCTGTCCTTCGAGGTCTGTCAATATCACAAATACATGAAACCACAAATCAAGGCTTTTGAATACCATTGAAAGGTCACCTTTATAAAGGGCGAATTATTAAAAGGTGATTCTATTGCACATATGGTGACAGTGCCTTTGCAGATTGTACAATTACATTTAACAGACCTATGAGTTAGACATTCTCTATTTCTCTCTATTTTGGTTTGAAAAGTAATCAACCTTGAATAAAACGTTTGTATTATCTGACAGCTTATTTTCACAGAAAGACGCCTGATTTACACATGAATTACTCATGTACCTTTATCAAATGTATTTGAAAGCTGACAATTGTTTAAAATTTTTCAATCGTCATGTTTGACAATTGCCAGCTGTCCTATCATTAACAAAGATTAAATAAATGTAATGATATATTCCCCATGAGGACTTTAGTATCTTGTAAGCTTTCTCCTTCACTGGACCTGTTTATTCCAGGCAGAAACCTATCGGGCAGAGCCACCTTACGGAAACTGTGTGAATGATGAAGACAGTGCCAACCTTAACATGAATATGTACGAAGATATATACGACAGTGTTACATACTCTACAGCTGTAAGTTCAACTCGATTTTCGACATATCCATAACATGAAAACCATCGCACTTGATCTGTGCCCACTCCAATATGGAGATTAACATTTTCAAATTAGTGGAAATGGTAGATTTAGGCATATAACGAATTAAGGTATGGAAAACAAACGACATCTGATTAATAAGAATCATACTCCTGTTTCTGCGGATTTTACTATACAAGTACATTTTAATATCCACTCATACACATATCTCAAAGACAAGCTCATAGAGTCCTTATACATCAATATTGGTAATGATTAACAATATTAGAAAAAATGGAGATTTGGGATCAATTTTCAAGAAAAACTCCTGGAAAAAATACATTATGAAATATTATCTATAATACCATGTTACAAACATGTTACAATTTCGAGATTTATTGACAACTTTGATTAAAATAGATTTAACGTGTTAGGTTAATGAAGGATGAAAATTGACAAATTTTTAATTGATCTCATGTAAATCTTTTCTTGATGTTTCATATAAACAAAATATGTGTAATTTTTATAAGATCCCCCATATGATTTGCTTTGATAATAACAGTACTAAAGAACGATAGGTATGTACTAGATGTAGACAAAAGAGGGGTTTCTCAATGAATAACTGTTATTTTACCATATTTTCATTTATCTAACTTTTTCAAAAGTACGGGGAAGATGCTTATATCGTTAAATGAATATGTGCATAGAATAGAAAAATTATCCTTTTTTGTTTTTTATGCCAAACTAGGTAAAGGTGACGCTATGTTCCCCCGCAAAAGGTCTTTCATTGCCCATTTCATGTTTAACTTCTCCCATTTCTGGTGATGAACTAAATTCTTATGGATTCGATCGAATTTTGCCCTTTCACCCAACAGTTTGAAAATGTCACTGATATCTAGAGGAAATCACATCAAAATGGCATTCGCATTCAACAGAAATATCTCACTATTTTACATGATTATCAGAAGCGTGTGTCTTGGGCACAAAAACTGATGATATTATTGCCATCTGGTGGGACATCAAGGAAGGCAATCCATGGTGTATTGTATATATTTGTTTTCTGGTGGCATGCTTTAGACATGTCTACCAAGTATGTCTAGCCTCATTGTATTGTATACATTGGTCTTCTATAGAAACGTATTTACGATAGATCGAAATAGTACACGGGCCATGGCGCAGTTGGTTAGAGCGCCAGCCGATTAGCACCAGTTCCTCTGTGGTGATCCAAAGGTCATGGGCTCGATCCTTGGCCATGCCGTAATTGAATGCATGATGCAATTACACACATGAGCTGAGGCCCGTGCCAAAGGGTTAACCGTTGTCCTTGTAAACCTGTGAACGGGTGGGTTGTCATGTCAAGGACATGCGACATGGCAATTCAGTGAGGCAGCACTATATCTGCTACAAGTAGGTCTCATCACGAAATGACTGAACTAATAATGAAAGTGATGTAAAACCCAAAAACAAACAAAAACACTTTATAACAGTTTATGGTGTAGTAACGGTGGTAGAACTTGTTCTAGGTACCAAGTATGTCTAACCCCATTGTGTCCTAAAACATTTACAAAGAAGGTCTTTAACAAAGTTGAAAGTTGCTTGTTTGCAAGTGCATTCGTGCATTTTGTGTTGATTTGTTATATTGGTAGACTCAAACTGTGAAAGCATAAAGAACATGGCGGGCGTTACTCTCCATAGCAGAGCCAGGATTTATACCTAGTATATGACTCTACCTCGCCATGCAGAGTGGTCAAGATATCCGCGAATTCACTTCTGCGACCTAAAACGTCACGAATAGATAGTGCAACACCTTTGAAAATCCTTTTGACTCCGTATTTATCCATATATTTGAAGTTTTAGCAAAGATTCTGAAAGGGTACATGTGGATATGCCTCCAGGCTTATATAAAAAGAAGGGTCTGTTGACTCGGTCTGCTGGATTGAGACATCACATCATTTAATATCATCTGTCGATTTTGATTTATATTTAAGGCTTGTACCAAAACCTGCTATCAGTTGGCAGTAGTTGAGAGTTGTGACTGCGGTGACAGTAATTTCCCTATGAATAGTACAGCCCTATTACAGGTGTCTGACAACGATTACACCAGGCCTTGCAAGTCTGATAAACAAGGTAGAAAATCATGTTTATAAACTTAAATATATGTGTGTATGTATTCCTGAACATTAGATCCGTTAAAAGAGAACAAAATATGTCTTCTATTAATATACTTCCCTGTCTTTTCATATCATTATTATCTTCCAGCTAAGTGCTTAAATGATGTTGGAAATAGATATGCAAGTGGTTCACTGAATTGCTCCCAAGTTTGTCCTCCCCCATGTTTGTAAGTAACAACCTGAATTGAAGTTCAATCATATATCATATCTAATTTATTTTTCATTCTGTGTGAGATATCTTATGTCGATAAAAGTATACTGATCTTGCCTCGCAACTTTTAAAATTTAAATTTAATTTATGGTGCAAATAATAAAACAAACGTTTCATTCAATATCGATAAATACACCAATATGAATACTTTTTTTTGTTTCATAACAGTTATGCTGACCACCAACAGACTATTTCATTCGCCAGTTGGCCGGCCGAAAGAGCTCAGGTAAGTAATCTTCAATCAATTCATTCTAACTCTTAACGTAAACATTCACTCATTAGAATATACCAAATCCCCCTTTTAAGAACAAAAATCGTCTGTACATTTTAAAGCTGCTTTTTAACTGTTAAATATATTTTAAGACTTTAATTAAGACTTATATAAATATATTTTAAGACTATATTTATTTCTAAGTGTTTTGATTCTTTTTTAACTGTAGATATATTTTGCAGTTACAAATATATATTTTTTTAATTATTATACATTGAGATCTGTCATACTTTTTTATAAATATAAGCGCAGCTCACCTTGAAATCAAATAAGTACCAAACATGTGAATACATTTATTTCCATTTCAGTCAGAAATATTTGATAAGCTGATGATGCTATCTCAAAGCATGTGGGACATGATCAACAACCAGGATGAATCCAAAAATGCCGAGTTTGTCAAGTACGTTTATCTAATAACATTGTGGCATGTCAAAAAAGATGTATTTGCACAAAGAATCTGGAAATTAATTTTCTTACATTCGCCACTTACTAGGTAGTTTTTTTTAAATTCTGTTTCAATTCAGTCATAGTTTTCCATATGTCTTTTCTACTTACAGAACAAATGTTTTAAAACTCATCATATATTTCAACAAAATGGACTTTGTAGTTGTTACCACAGCTTCATCATACAATGTAAGTAACCTTTATAGCATTGAGTTGCCATCGTGGGTGGGTTGACGAGCTGCTAAATTGAGCAAGCACTAAAAGTCTATTGTTACGCGACAGCTACATGTATGTCGAGAAATAGCTTTAAGCCATTGAATGTAAATATTTCAATAATCGAGTTAGATACATCCATTTTAATTGAGTCCGGTATCACATTTCTTGGGGAATGTACTGGGAAGGAGATTTTCATGTAACATTCATTCATATGCATCAGTATATTACATATTTTACCTCGGCATAATGATACTTTATCTGTTGTAGTGATGTCATACTGGTTCTATTTCTTGGTCTAATACTTAAGACCGTTGTCTCTGGATATCAAAAATGGTTCTTTAACATGGATCACAAATAAATTGTTTTACACTTCAGATTGATTCGCTGCTATCAGCCCTTGGAGGACAGGTGGGTCTGTGGCTAGGCCTATCGGTCATCACTCTGGTTGAGTTCGTCGAGTTGTTTCTTGATGTATCTTTGATTGCATACACGAAACTTGCCCCCAACGGAGATAAGAAAAAAATAGGGGATGAGGATCACACAAAGAAAAAGGTGATAGGCGCATTTTCTCTTAAATGACGGCGGATGATGCAGCCTCTACATCGGAAAATCAATGCAAATAATGACACAATTTCAATGGTTGATATTATGAAAGATAATGACAACATGAGAGAATGAACACGATTTTGTATGGATAAGGAGGCTGTGTTTTTGAGTCCGATACAAGTATAATGCTACTTGCATTGAAATACTTTAAGAAGCTCTTAGTGCGATAAGGAGGGGACTTGATTACTACCTATTATTCTAATAAATGAGTTTATTTATTTTAAGATACTACACTATTTCTAATGGGGCTAAATATGGATAAAGATATATGTGTTTAAGCTGACCTCATATTTAATGACTTACGGTGTTTATAGGAAAAAAATGATTAATGATTCAGAAGTTGATTTCATTAATTCATCTGGAAAAGTTACAGATATTGAGTTCAACTGGTTTATTGATGTGTGTGTACATTGTGTTTGAGGCAAAACCCAAAAGTAAAGGACTGGACTCCGTGTGGGTGATTTCCCATGGCATATCCCTGGGTGCTCACCCCGCGGGTCTCCTATATAAATCCTGGGGTCACCCTCCTGTGTCCAGGCGGGGTGATTTATCGCATATCACCGGGCGGTCACCCCACGGGTCTCCTATATAAATCCTAGGGTCACCCTCCTGCGTACAGATGGGATGATTTATCGCATATCACCAGATGCTCAACCCGCGGGTCTCCTATATAAATCCTGGGGTCACCCTCCTGCGTACAGACGGGGTGGTTTATCGCATATCACCGGGTGCTCACCCCGCGGGTCTCCTATATAAATCCTAGGGGCACCCTCCTGTGTACAGACGGGGTGATTTCTCGCAGCATATCCCTGGGTGCTCACCCCGCGGGTCTCCTATATAAATCCTAGGGTCACCCTCCTGCGTACAGACGGGGTGATTTATCGCATATCACCGGGTGCTCACCCTGCGGGTCTCCTATATAAATCCTAGGGGCACCCTCCTGTGTACAGACGGGGTGGTTTCCCATGGCATATCACCGGGTGCTCGCCCTGCGGGTCTCCTATATAAATCCTAGTGTCACCCTCCTGCGTACAGACGGGGTGATTTCTCACGGCATATCACCGGGTGGTCACCCCGCGGGTCTCCTATATAAATCCTAGGGTCCCCTTTCTGCGTACAGACGGGGTGATTTCTCGCGGCATATCACTGGGTGGTCACCCCGTGGGTCTCCTATATAAATCCTAGGGTCACCCTCCTGCGTACAGACGGGGTGATTTATCGCATATCACCGGGTGGTCACCCCGCGGGTCTCCTATATAAATCCTAGGGTCACCATCCTGCGTACAGACGGAGTGATTTCTCATGGCATATCACCGGGTGGTCACCCCGCGGGTCTCCTATATAAATCCTAGGGTCACCCTCCTGCATACAGACGGGGTGATTTCTCGTGGCATATCACTGGGTGGTCACCCCGCGGGTCTCCTATATAAATCCTAGGGTCACCCTCCTGCATACAGACGGGGTGATTTCTCGTGGCATATCACTGGGTGGTCACCCCGCGGGTCTCCTATATAAATCCTAGGGTCACCCTCCTGCATACAGACGGGGTGATTTCTCGTGGCATATCACCGGGTGGTCACCCCGCGGGTCTCCTATATAAATCCTAGGGTCACCATCCTGCATACGGGAGGTGATTTCTCGTGGCATATCACTGGGTGGTCACCCCGTGGGTCTCCTATATAAATCCTAGGGTCACCCTCCTGCATACAGACGGGGTGATTTCTCGTGGCATATCACCGGGTGGTCACCCCGCGGGTCTCCTATATAAATCCTAGGGTCACCCTCCTGCATACGGGAGGTGATTTCTCGTGGCATATCACTGGGTGGTCACCCCGTGGGTCTCCTATATAAATCCTAGGGTCACCCTCCTGCATACAGACGGGGTGATTTCTCATGGCATATCACTGGGTGGTCACCCCGCGGGTCTCCTATATAAATCCTAGGGTCACCCTCCTGCATACAGACGGGGTGATTTCTCGTGGCATATCACCGGAAGGTCACCCCGCGGGTCTCCTATATAAATCCTAGGGTCACCCTCCTGCGTACAGACGGGGTGATTTCTCGCGGCATATCACTGGGTGGTCACCCCGCGGGTCTCCTATATAAATCCTAGGGTCACCATCCTGCATACAGACGGGGTGATTTCTCGCAGCATATCACTGGGTGGTCACCCCGCGGGTCTCCTATATAAATCCTAGGGTCACCATCCTGCATACAGACGGGGCGATTTCTCGCAGCATATCACCGGGTGGTCACCCTGCGGGTCTCCTATATAAATCCTAGGGGCAGGTCTTGCCGCCATCACAGCTGTACTGTTACTGAGGCGTGGACGTGTATTCTCTACCTTAAGAGAAAAATGCTTGATAATCCTAAGTAAATGTTGTATTCAAATTGATCATAAGAAAGTAACAAATTGCTTTTAAAAAATTGTCTATCTTCTCATATATCTTCAGATTCTTATACACAATTTTCACGTCATGCACCAGAAATAGATATAGGCTTTACTTGGTTTACAAATCGGTCTACGGGATTGAACATATGCGTAGGTTGAAATATTGTAAATATTGTAGAATCCTTGAATTATTGCAGATTACCTAGTAATACTGATATATGTTTGTGATAAAGAATGAGTATATTGTGGCGGTTGTCAACATAGCGGTGCTTATGGTTCACACCTCCAACTGAAGGAGGGAACCACGAGGACCAATAATAAGCAATTCATCTTCAGAGCAGTGTTTGCATTTATAATTATATTTAAAGCTTTTCAGCTGTGCAGACTATGCCAATTTCTGCAGTGGGGGGATTTCTGTCCTTCAATGGTGCCTGATTGACCAAACTTGGAAGAGTCTATTTCACTCACCAGTCATTCTGAGATATTAATATTTTACATTTTGTACTTATGTGATCATATAATTAACTGACGTGCCCTAATGTTTGGAGGGAGGCTGAACCTAGGGTGGTTTATTTAAAGTAATAGCACGTCATAAAATTTAGGTTCTGCAGAGTAAGAAGCGGTGAATGGATACAGGGTGTATAGGGCATTCTTATCGCAGTTGTTACTTATTATCATGATGGTCAATGAAAACATTTACACTTTCGTAATTCCTAATGGTTTTGAAATAGGAAGAGCTCTTCAATTCGAGGTTTACATTTTACTTAGTCAATTGACAAATTTACACTTACACTTGACAGAAAAATTCAGTAGTAAATCCATCTTGATACTCACTCAAGGATTTGGCCCTTAGGTCATATATTAGCCCCGATTCCCTAAGTAGATACAATATATCCCCACTCCTTATTGAAACAGGATCAATTGAATGAATTGAATGCATCTTTCATATGTATCCTGCAATAGTATGAAGGTAAGTCAAGTCATTTTACTTTAACAAATGGATGTGTTGTTTAGCTGTTTCGTGTCACCCTTGCACGTGTTATGAGTTCAAACCATGAGTAAGGGCAGTATTTACTTCATCTTGTCAATATAGGTATGCAATGTACACGACTTGGGACTGGACACTAATAGCACCCCCTCGGATAATGTTAAACATACGAGATGTGCTCCTTACGAAGTTTCCTAATTGTTCTTATAATGAATGCTTTGATATTTGATAAGATGTATATATTAAAACATTATCGAAGAAATTATTTTTATGGTCATCTATAAGGTTAAAAAGGGCCATAAGAAAATATAGACAATCAATGATTAATCTTCTCATACACACTAACATGGAGTCCGGCATTAATAGGTCGGCTATTTCCACTGTGTGCGGTCTTCATTGCATTTGAATTACATATAATTATAAATGATAAAATGGTACTTCCAGGTGATGTTTAAGTTAACCTGCACAAAACATCGCATTTGTGATTTGTGTTTGCAGTGTGTATATAATGAGTTATTAAAATATTAGATTATATGTTAAATAATGAATTTAACAATTAAATATTAATCTGTATATAATATAATTGCAAATAAAGTTAAAACTCAACTTTATACTTTAATGCCTATTTCTCTTTTTAAGGGGAAAGAGACTGTATTCAAATGTCTTATAGGTGAAAATGTTTGCCAAAAAATATTTGAAATGGACCTAAATGTACGATATATTTCTATTAAATGTTATATTTGGACTGTGGTACTGCATATATTGAGTGATTCATTTATGATAACCAACGTGCCATTTTTTATTAATATATAATTAAAAGTACATCGCAAAACCAATCCGAAACATCAATCAGATTTTGAAACAATAGGACATATATTATTTGGCACTCTTCATCCTGACCTTAGACCCGCTTGAACTTCTAACATTAATGCATTATCTATAATATGAACATATCTCGAATCGATCATTTTGCATCAGGATTCTCAATGGCATTTATAAGAGCCACTAAGGCATTCCAATTCTCTTCAAATGAAGGTTGAATGTCATCAGCACCAGGGGCGAACCCGGGACCTCTGAGCTCTGGGGTGAAGACATACTTTGCATCAAGGGCACCAAATACGAAATCTTGGGTTGTTCCAGTTGTGGAATCTGAAATAACGAATTTCAAAATGATTCTGATCACTCTGACATTGTGTCAAGAATGCTGATTTTCTATGTTTTGAATGGGACAAACACATGTTCAACCAACGAATGAGATCCTAAATAGTTAGTCCATATATTGCAGAATATGATATAGGTTATTGACAGAGATGTATAGTTAGAAATAAACAAAGGAGAGATACATTTCCAGCACCAGTAATGATAATTACAGCACCCTATAATATGCCAAGGAGCCATTCATTGTGCGCATATGCAGGATGTTTCTGACGTTATATACTAGTATAATGCTTACATAAGACCTCACAACTGTTGCCATACTGCCACTGAGTATCATGGGTATCCATTAATGCCTTCATGCTGATACCCAGCACCCGCATCTGGCAACAGACATCTCATGCAACATGATGGAGAACATGATAAGAGTTCAACGAAATTTATTGTGGAACCTGAATTGTTCACAGTGTGTATTTAACATAAATGTTAGTAGTTTATTCAGGTGTTTTAGGTTTTCTCTAGCACTTATATATCTGATATCTATATGATAACCTGAACTATAAATGTAAGGTATGATTGTTTTGATGCCAAACAAGGATAATAAGTAAAACTAAAGTAAAGTAAAAAAAGGACTCACCATTTCCTCGTGGTCACTCTGAGGCACTCTCTCACAATCATTATTGCTATCCAGATTTCCATATGGCATGAGGTACATCTGGGCAGCGGTGTGGAAGGTCATCCACATGAGGAGTGTGCCATTGAGTTTCTGGCCTTCCCTTTGCACTATTTGGGTCTCTGGCTCTGAGGCAGGACTAGGTCCACGATAAGCACTTGAACATTCTAATCCACTAGATCCTAAACCTGTTATCACATTAAGAGTATCTGTGAGTCTGGCTTCAAAAGGGGGAAAATGGGGACCTTCTGAGGAGTTGTAAAAGCATATTTCCTGGTTTAAGTCATAATGTGTCAACATTTTAGCGCTTGTAATGATGTGATAAATTATCATTTTCATAACAAATGTACCAATATGAGTGTAGTATGATCACTTGAAAGTATAAATGAAATGGGATATATTTACAGCAGTTAAGAATTTTGCCTAATTAAGAAAAATAATTTCTATCTTGGCATGAAGAAAGTAGTTCCATAAGAAAGTCTGTCACCAGAGGGCACTCACCATCAACATCCATAAAAAATCAATACCGAATTTACATTGATATTTCTTGGAAGGCTTCAAAAATGTATTTATTATTAATGAATATGTTATATATTTGTTATAATTGAATTAGCCAAAAAACACAATTTTGAACCAACTGCGAAGATATAAAATTTTAATATTGAGACCGAGACCCTCGTCAACAATTTCTGGATCAGCCCTTGAATATTTACCACCCCATTTGAAGTCATAATTCCTATTGAGGTCCACGCCAATGCAGACTGAACCTTCATTGACGGTCCTTGATTTCCTCCAAAAACGATCCTATTAAAATGTGATAACAATAGTTGGTGGGATCAGATGTGGAATTCATCCAATATTACATGATGATATTAAAAGGTCTTGGTATGTACACAGGCCCAATGCATGTTCTATGTACATGCACATTGATTTGCAATGTGATTGTGAGATAGAGGGAAGGTATTGAATGAGTTTTGGGTGAGTCTTTGACAGTTTCCACTCGATTATTCCTACCACACTGCCCATTCAACTTAGTTTTCCTTTTTTCAAATGTGATTTTACTGTGTCCTCCCACCTTCGGCCACAGTAAATATTAAATTTTAAATTTTACCACATTTGGGAAACACAGTCAGCCATTGATTTGTCATATCCTGTGATGACATCATGCGCTGTGGTAACAAACATTCCTTGGCTGTGGAAGGAGAGACTCGCTATTGGAGGGGGAAATTGACATGCATTGGACCTGTGGTCTGTTCTCTCGTTTAATCTTTACCAATCTCATATTATAATCACCACATTTTTACACATATGAACATACATGTACAAACAACATCCAAAAAGGAAAAGTATATTTACTATAATAGGGATCCTATTTTCATCTAATCTTCTGTCAGAAATGTATAATATATATTTGTATCTATGCATATTAATTATGAAAATCAACATTAAATGATACAAAACAAGATTTACAGAGATATGGAGCATAAATTGCTAGAACTGCCCCTTATGTTGACAATTGCTGAAAAGTGAAATTCACTCTAATTTATGAATACCTCTTCCCATGAGTGGACATATCCGTCAGGATTCATCACAGGTAGGAAATACCAATCATATTTGTCGACCAGCTGCCGTACTGTGTTGTCAAAATGATAATCCTCAACCAACTAAAACAAATGAAAATTATTTTAATTATTTGGTATTTATCTGTAAGCATTTGCAGCCTGATTTGTGATTTATTTATTTGTTTGGGGTTTTACATGGCGTGCAACATTATTTCAGTCAATTCATGATGAGACCTTCTTGTAGCAGAAATAGTGCAGCCTCACTGAGTTGTCATGTCGCAAGTTCTTGACTTGACAACAACACATGCGCACTAAACATCTCTGCACCACGGCCCATGGCCTTATAACTATGTGTTGGAAATTGAAAAGATAAAAAATGGGGAAAATATATTCGACTTATTCCTATATTCTACTGTACCTTGGCAAGGATTCTCAGTACAGTAGCTCCTGCCAACCACTCTCTGGCGTGAATGAGGGAATCTATCCAGATAGCTTGCCGACCCTCACCAGAAGATATCTGCAATTAACAAAAATACACGATAATATGTTTCCTTTTTGCTTTCAGATAAATATTGGCAAAAAACAATGAAAATATTGACGTGGAAACAACCATATAAATTTGTATGTGTTGGCAATGAAGAATATACCTTTAATATATTGAGTTCTCTTCCCTCGTATGAGAACCCCACATTTGACAATGAGCAAGATATATCTTCTGGGCAGGCATCGTATGCCAATCTCCTCAACTCAGCGTTAATCTGAAAGGCAGTTACTGAACTATTGTGCTCACTCTGTACTAATATTGTATATTGGCTGTATCATAGTTAAGCTGATAACTTCCTCCCATTGCCATGTTTTTCAATTGATAAAGCACATTATCACAGTTTATCAATAATGGATAAATATTTTAAAAAATATTTCTTTGTCACACTTTGGAATCAACCCATATAAAAATACCATTGAATATAGTGTCTTACATCTTCATACGTATTGTAATCATCGGGGTCATAGGCAGATTGACCTTTGATCTTTCGTTCTAGCATTCTTTGATATGTCTCATCAATTTCTCTGTATTGAAAAGAAACAGTGTACATTGAGGTATTTATCATTATAATGAGTTCAATATGTTTGAGGTTTATAAATAAGCAAACCTTTGAATGTCAAGAGAACTCAAGGACACAGAGATTCCTAGTTCTGATAGACGTGTGTTGAGATCAGACGCTACATCCGGGGATACCAGCAGCTCCATAATTTGCCCAATGTGATGAGGTTCCTCCCAGAATATTGCCTATCACAATAACAACCATGTGGGATTCATTATTACAAGTTAAGTATTTTTGAACTATACAGACCACTATGTGTTAGGCCTTTAAGCTAGAGATTTTAAGACATTTTTCAACCAACCTTCAGCCACTTTATTCTTATTGCTCTTACAGCTTAGCCACCACTATCGCAAACGGTTTTGCAATACCTGGTGAAATAGAAATCTTCCCTACTGTTCTCTACTCCAGCTATTTACCTCGAATGTGAGGTTTTCTTATAGAAACAAACACGTGGGATTTATTACGTTTACCTTTCCATTTTCGGCTAGGTCCTTGATCACTTGGAATTGTGATTGGTCATCTACTGTAACTTTCCAATATTGATAACTGAAATCCACAGAATATATGTCATTCTCGATGTGTTTTGATAAGCAATATTCATTCAATTCAATTCTTTTTATTTTTGGAATATTACATCCATATAAACAGTTGAAAGCAACAGGCTATATATCAGGAAAGATTTAAAAACATACAACAATTCTTCAGCAGCGGCTCATAGAAGGGTTGTACACAATGTCAATATTTACTACACAGTGAAAAATCCATGCAGTTAGTTGATCTTTTTTTATCATAATCAGCAGATAGGGCGACACCTGGGTACAACCATCTGAGTAGTACTAGGTTCCTGACTCATAACATTATATTCTGAACCCATTTGTACAGGCTACATAGAGCTTCATGGGCGATTTGTGACTCCACTAAAGGTGTCAAGAGGTAACATCAAAGGGTATTACAATTATTTTCTATTTTACATGCTAATTTTAAAGGAATTCCAGAGGGATTCCACTGCATATGGTAATCGGTGCTTGTAATGACATACTAACTCTATCTATCATGTTAATAAGGTGAAGGAATCAAAGTTAAGATTTAACTGTATACGACCACAACATATACCTCACAGGGCTATCGTTTTCAATGTATATGTTGTGATAGATTCTTAGATTGGCCTGCAGCGCATTTTGACTCACCCATAATATTTTCCTCTTGTCGTAGGAGCAGCAGTTGATAATGCAAACAAAAGCAGGGACATGTATAACATGAACATCATACTGTGCAAGATTATATCGGAGGTGTCAAACCATTCCAAATTTGCTGTGGAATATATGGACTGTCAGGTTTGGCGTGATAGCCTCGTTATGATCTAATATGTAAGGCTTATATCAGACACCTTGTGATTCTCATGACAGTCCTGAGATTATGTTATATCTAATTATCTAAGACTGGATGAAATGATTCAACAAAGTAGCTACAACTGTATCAGTGGAAATGACAGACATAGGCCTACAACAGTTTTGATGTGTGGGACACATTTGCAAATGATACTATGACCTTGGAGTAATAATAATTACTCCAAGCTATGACTGAATGTGGACCTTTGCAGGTTATTTTAATCAAATAATGCCATTGACCTTACAGTGACATATAAATTACCTTGAACATAAGCTCCTATTTCCGTGGATTTTACTATAAATGTCAATATTCTTTCATCAACATTTAGAAAAAGAGCTCACAGGATCCTTAGTCATCGAAATCCGTTCATAATTAACAGTATTGGAGCAATTGATATATTTGGACCAATCTGCAAGGGAAATTGGTATTATAACAAGTTTTTAGTGGTTAATTTATAAAAATAAATATTAAACTGCACAAAAAATGCTGAAGATAAACTAAAAAATAAAGTCTGTCAATTTCGAGATTTCAGTTAGAAATAGCTTGAATGTGGTAGGCATACAAAATATGAAAATTGGCAGACTTTAAATTGATCCAATGCAACCTTTTTACATTTCTTATATTTAAGTGTAATCTCAGAAAAAATAGCCCCCAATAGGTGGCTTTAATCATAATCGTGCATACAAAATGACAATAAACTCTCATAGTATAAGAAAATATATTAAATAGACCAAATGCACAATAGAAAAAATCAGGTGACAAGAAATGTATAAAATGTGGACACAAAGGGAGTACCTCAATAACTAAGATGAAATCTTTCTACAAATGTTCATGCATTTATTTTTTCTACAATAAGGGGAACATGCTAAAATATATTCATGAATATGTATGTAAATTTTGGTGCCAGTTACGCTGGATTTAAGTGACGCCATGTAAACACTGCAATAGGATATCTTGTACTACCCATTTCATGTTCAAAGTTTCCCATTTTCAGTGATGCGTGACAGAGAGGATAATTAATATCCGATTACTAATTGCAAAATGAAACAATGAATTGTCGCAGGAAGTGTTATGGCGTGTAGAATGACAATGAATGGTGGTTTAATCTGGGTTTATAGCATGTATTTTACAGAGAGATATCCTACTGGACTATCGAAAGGGAATGGATGAATTTAGTATAATCTTGGAGTAATTAATCCAAGGTATAATTCATTATTGAAAACTTCCCAATCGGAATATTTTTCAAAGACCGTGGAAAAAACATGATTATTCAGGTCATTGGCACCCTTGCATATACATCTAGGGACACTCCCATGCCAGACACAAATGATCTCTTATTTAATATTCCAGGCAAACAAATTCAATGAATATTTCCTTGGACAAAGCTTCTCCACAACGAGAGGGTGTAAAAACCAATGTTAGGTTCACTGCTGATGACAATCCCTCGTCTCTGGCAAACTTTCATCCTCTTCAACTGATATCCTTAAAATGATTAGAAAGGCAGCAAAGAAGTCTTGTGAACTCGATCACTTGGCTTATTCACGACTTGGATGATCTTCTTTTGATAATGGCCGTTATAAATAGATATCTATCTGATGCTATAGTTCCTGTCAGTATGAATGTAGCACTAACTGCTGCACCCCCGAACAAATGTGGCTTGGAACTGACCAAAAATAAACCATAGACCGGTCTCTTATTCCACCACTCAATCATAGATATCTTCTCACTTCTTTCTCATTTTTTCCCATTTCAACACAAATTTCAACTTTATGGAAGAAATATTTCAAGAAAGCATAAAGTAAAGTTTAACTTTTCAACAAATGCTTTGCTACCTTAACATTGTATGGATTATATCCTTTAGAATTTAAGATGTACAATTTTTATTGTACTCAGCGAGAGGTTTCATGCCCTTAGCTTATATACAGTGCTATATTTAGAAACATATTCTTATCATTTGGTTTGAATATAGCGTATGGTATGGTACTGCCATTAGACATGACTTTGGCACTATTATGATAGGTCATGCAAACATCTCACCAAATGAGTCTGTTGTTGACTTTGGCATCACCCTTGATACAAATATGGATATGAGGCACAAATCAGGAAAGTGTGCCAAAAAGGACACTACCATGCTAGAAACATTGCTGCTGTCAGTGCCTAGACGAGATAAGAACCAAAACCCTGACACTTGGTTTTGTCACTAGCACACTGGAATATGGAAATAGCCGTCTGCGTGGTCTCCCTGTAGTTAATATTTATAAGTTGCAATATCTGTAGAACTCTGAGTTGTTTGGAAAATCAGGATATATAAGCATACATCTTAGACACTGAAGAAACTACATTGGCTCCCGGTTTATGCCAGAATACATTTCAAAATCTTTGTTACCACCTGAATGGTGCGGTGCCTGATTCCTGACACTCACATAAATACTGTTAGGGACAGAGCTTTCTCAATGCTTTGGAATGTCCTTGCTTAAAGATTAGCTCTCCGGTTCATGTCTTCTCGTCTAGACTGAAGACACATCTTGAAGCATTCCTTCAGGCCTTCTTGCCAAAGCTTTGCGTGTAATCAAGGATCAACTTTCCAGTGGCTTTTGACAATATAGACCATGACATACTATTTAACAGATTAAAAGTAGATGGGGTGACAAACATATCCCTTCTCTAGTTAAAATCTTATTCAATGTTGTTGTCATGATAGGTGTCTGGGGATACATATTGTTTCGAATATATCATATTTCTTTCCCTCTTTTGGTATTCATAGCAACCAATGATTTGTGTAAAAAAAGAATATAAGAAAGACCTAATTTCAGTTTGTATATCGCTTTTTATTCTGGCTGTCACAATTTATTTAATTTTGATACCCTTTTATGTATATTTTGTTATATATCATATACTTTCTGGAAGATATCCTTTGAACTACAGTTACCAAAGCAATATAACCAATACATGGTCACAGTTGATATTATAAAATGTGAAATTCCATAGTATTTGGGTATAGATTATAAAAAACATTTCTAATTTTTATGGTAGAAACTATATATTGTCACATCGAATTAAATATTGAGGGTGAGGGTGATGGATAAATACATATGATGGTTATCATGGTTACCTCTCAAAATATGATGAAATGAAAAAAATATTTTAGTAATATTTTAGATTATTACAGGAATACCTCGTATAATGATGAAATTTAATTTCTGAATAGTGTTTTGGTTTTAATGGCAATCAATGACAGTATATTAGCGCATGACCATGTGCGGTGTGACAGTGCTGGGCATGGATTTGTTTATTTGTTTATTTGGGGTTTTACATCACTTTCAACATTATTTCAGTCATTTCGTGATGAGACCTACTTGTAACAGATATAGTGCTGCCTCACTGAATTGTCATGTCGCAGGTCCTTCACATGACAACCAGCCCGGTCACAGATGGACAATGGGTTAACCCTTTAGGTACAGGCCTCAGGCCATGTGGGAAATTGTATCATGAATTCAATCTCGGCACGGCCGGGGTTCGAACCCACGACCTTTGGATCCCCACAGAGGAACTGGTGCTAATAGGCTGGCGCTCTAACCAACTGCGCCACAGCCCGTGGCCCTCGCTGGGCATGGAAATGTGGACATTTGCTTATTTGTGGGAAAATTCATTTCCCCTTCATGTCAACAAGAAATTGCCCAGCATGTGGCTAAGTACAGTCTTTTCTGATTCGTCTGGGACAACCCATGGCAGCCTAATATGGTAGCAAAAGACCATAAACAACCTTTGTGTGAATGAAAAGGTTTAGTTGAATTAAAACATTCGTTTTCTTTTGACAATTATACAGTCACATGAATCTTTATGATCTTAATATATGGATGCATTAGATAAATCTGTCAAAATATACATTTTAATATTTAACATAGATCAGGCATCAGGGTTTTCAATTGCATTCACCATGGCCACTAAGGCGTTCCAATTCTCTTCAAATGAAGGCTGAATGGCATCAGCACTGGGGTCGAACCCGGGACCTCTGAGCTCCGGCGTGAAGGCATAGCTGGCACCTAGAGCTCCATATGCGTAATCCTGAGTCGTTCCAGTTGTGGCATCTAGAAAAATTAATATTATATAATTGACTTCTTGCACAAGGTTGACATTGCATGAGCACATGACATGTTTATTCCCATAAGAGATGGTGCCTGACTTTGGTGATGAAACACTGGAGTAAGAAACAGTCGTGGGGAAAAAGTTGGAAGCGCAAGGTGGCAAATAGATTCACACTCCAGAATATGTCGAACATTGCATCGAAATGGACCTAACACATAACGCCACATTGCGGAGGTTTTTTTACAATTATCCCAAACATCAAATATATTATATCTGAAAACAATATTTATATCTATTACAGACTCAATATTCTTACACAAAACTTCACAGCTGTTTCCATATAGCCATTCTGTATCATGTGTTTCCATCAAGGCATTCATTCCAATTCCAAGAACACGTTCCTAAAATAATAATCTAATATCAAAACTGATATGAAATATATATTTAAAGAAATATTCAGTTAACTCATGATATAGTTGCTAACAATTTGATTTTACTTTTCGGACACAATATTTCGATTCAATATTACAAGCATCCAAAAGTGAGACTCGAAATATAACTGTTCCATAACTTGATCTAGAATCAGGAAAAATATTTGATATTAATAACTTGAGATTAATTTGGTTTTTCTCTATGAAACATTGATAAGTATGTGTTACATATCACTGAAATAATAAAATGACTCGCCATTTCATCATGGTTTGGAGCCCTTTCACATTGAAAGTTGTCATCAATATTTCCATATGGCATGAGGTACATCTGAGCAGTAGTATGGAATGTGATCCACATCAGGAGCGTCTCACTCAGTTTCTGACCCTCAGCTTGCACTATCTGGGTTTCCGGTTCAGAAGCAGGACTTGGTCCCCGATAAGTACTAGAACATTCTGAACCACTGGATCCAAAACCTGTTGCGTAATGGACCATGATATTTGAAAATAGAGATGATATATGTATATGAATTGGTACATTATTCTGAAGATCATTGCCACCAGGCGGATAATTTCCATCCTCTGAACCGTAAAACTGACTTCCAAATACATTAATAGATTCTCAATAAGATATGTATGAAAGGGAAATTGAGTGCGCATATCTAAGAAATATAAGTGAATGTCTAAGAATGACATACCTCCCCACCGGAAGTCATAATTTCTGTTCAGGTCCACTCCGATACAACTTGAACCCTCATTTATTGTCATTGATTTTCTCCAGAATCGGTCCTAGACAAAAGGTATTTGATGTACAAATTTTGCGTGATGTACAAATTTTGCGTATATATATATATATATATATATATATATATATATATATATATATATATATATATATATATATATATATATATATATATATATATATAGGTTGCAAAAATTGCAAAATACTGCAGCGCGTATAGTCTCACGCGTAAAGAAATTTGATCATATTACTCCTGTTCTTAGGAAATTACATTGGCTTCCTGATAAAGCTAGAATTGAATTCAAAATACTTTTATTAACTTGGAAATCTATAAACGGTTTGGCTCCGGATTATCTCAAGAATCTTCTAGTGACTAGAAGTAACACTAGAAATTTAAGATCCAACTCTGAATATGAGCTTATTATCCCTGATAGTTCAACTAAGAGTTATGGGGACAGAACTTTTCAATATGCAGCCCCTAATCTCTGGAATAATCTTCCATTAAACATTAGAAAATAGAAAATATTAATTCATTCAAAACATCTTTAAAAACATTTTTATTCAAAAAATACTATGATAACACAGAAAACCTTATCGATGACTTTGGCTAGTTGTCTTTTTACCATTTATTTTTATTTTTTCTCTATTTATCTATTTATTAGCGCTACGAGCAAGGCTACTTGTAGTATGCGCTATACAAATACTTATTATTATTATTATTTTATATATATATATATATATATATATATATATATATATATATATATATATATATATATATAAATATATATATATATATATATATATATATAAATATTCTTATCGACAGGAGATAAGTTAGAAGTATATTTACCCCTTCCCAAGTGTAGACATATCCATCAGGGTTCATGACAGGGAGAAAATACCAGTCATAATTATCAACTAGGTGCCGCACGGCATCGTCAGAGCTGTAATCCTCTACAAGCTGTAATATAATGCACAGTGTTATATATACATATATACATACATATATACATATATACATACATATCTTGTATCTGTCATATAAATCCTAGCAGGATTTTTCATTTGAAGGTACTTTTCTATCATGCACGTATTTCCCATGTTGACAAAGCAAATGGAGGTACTGACTGATCTTAATGGGGTATTACTTAGCGATACCTGAGCAGAATGTTGAAGTTAATCATGACCATTTGTCTTACCTTGGCAAGGATTCTGAGTACAGTAGCTCCTGCTAACCACTCTCTGGCGTGAATGAGGGAATCTATCCAGATAGCTTGCCGACCCTCACCAGAAGATATCTGTGATACAGGAAATTATATGTGGAATATGTCGAGGATTCATTCTTACTTTATTTGTTCTGTTTGTTTGTCTGGGATTTACATCATTTCAGCATTAATTCATTTTCTGATGACTTGTAGCAAATACAGTGATGCCTTACTGAATTATCATATCATGTCCTTGGATGACAACTGACCCGGTCACAGATATACAGAGGCAAAGGGTTAAACCTTCATCGTTAATTTAAACTTGTCTACATGTACATAAAATGTATCGCACGGCAAAAGACATGGATTAGTTTGTACTAGTAATAATGGTACACGAATATCAACATTATCCAGTACACGTATGATAAAATACCATTGAGAGTTCGACAAGATATGAACTAGATATAATAGTGATCCACATGCAGACCAGGAATGGAAAAATTCGTTATCATCGCTTATATTCGAGAACTCAAATTATTAAAGGTTAAATCCTCACCTTAAATAGGTTCATATCTCTTCCTTCATATGAGAATCCTACATTTGTCAAAGAACATGTTATACCCTCTGAACAGGCTCCAGATAATCTCTCGAGTTCTGCATTAATCTGAAATTGATGAATGAATGAATGAATGAATGAATGAATGAATGAATGAATAGATAAATAAATAAATAAATAAATAAATAAATAAATAAATAAATAAATAAATAAATAAATAAATAAATAAATAAATAAATAAATAAATACATAAATAAATAAATAAATAAATAAATAAATAAATAAATAAATAAATAAATAAATAAATAAATAAATAAATAAATAAATAAATAAATAAATAAATAAATAAATAAATAAATAAATAAATAAATAAATAAATAAATAAATAAATAAATAAATAAATAAATAAATAAATAAATAAATAAATAAATAAATAAATAAATAAATAAATAAATAAATAAATAAATAAATAAATAAATAAATAAATAAATAAATAAATAAATAAATAAATAAATAAATAAATAAATAAATAAATAAATAAATAAATAAATAAATAAATAAATAAATAAATAAATAAATAAATAAATAAATAAATAAATAAATAAATAAATAAATAAATAAATAAATAAATAAATAAATAAATAAATAAATAAATAAATAAATAAATAAATAAATAAATAAATAAATAAATAAATAAATAAATAAATAAATAAATAAATAAATAAATAAATAAATAAATAAATAAATAAATAAATAAATAAATAAATAAATAAATAAATAAATAAATAAATAAATAAATAAATAAATATCTCACATCTTCAAAAGTGTTGTAATCATCTGGGTCATAAATAAGGCCACGATTTGCCTTCCTCGCATTGTGTCTTGTAAGGGTCTCATCAATATTTCTAGTTTGAAATACAAAAAATATATATATTACATTCCATTGATTGAAAATGGATTCGATGATGCAGGTTTGTAATGCAGTTAATTATTCAAAGTAACTTATTTTTACCTCTGGATATTTTGCGAAATCAGAGAAATGGAAATTCCTTTTGTTTTAAGGAACGTGTGAACATTCTCTGCTATGTCACCAGACACTAATACTTCCGAGGTTCCTCCAAAGGAGGAAAGTTCTTCCCAAAATATTATCTAAAATAATAAAGTCCTCTATTAAGTAATGACCTTTTCAAAAAAAAATACTGTGTATAATGGGAGAAATAAGAAAGAAATTGGATAAGCATTGATAACCTTTTCATTCATCGTTAGTTGTTGCATTATCTGAATTTGTTCTGGATTGTCAAAGGCAATTTTCCAATGTTGATAGCTAAAATACAGATGATACAAAACTACAACATGATAATTTGTCTGTATAGATGTACATACACACAGTATCTTAGTAAAATATAAATCACCGTTTTTTTTCTGACATATCATTCATATATTATTTCCGTTATTAGTATAGTCAAGATTTGAATGAGAATAGTCAAGATTTGAATGAGAATAGTCAAGATTTGAATGAGAATAGTCAAGATTTGAATGAGATTTGAAAAGAACAATATCGTAAAAATGTTTACTAGGATAGTCTAGTGTCCTGCCCAGGTAGGAAGGTCCTCTGTCAACATTCATCTGCTTGCACTTACATTTATAACTTGCTTACAAATATTTATTGATGGCTTGCAACATAACCTATAGTATTTAGCAGCTTGATTCAAAATACAGGGCAGAATGTTGAGATTTTGATATTACATTAAAAGAATAAATTATTTTTTTAAATATTTTAACTCTAACCTCAACTAATCATCTTCTTAATGCATTCTTACCCTTCATATTTCCCCTTCAGTGCAGGTGCAGCAGAAGACAAGGCTAAGATGATAGATACTGCTGCTACGAACATCATATTAAAATGAGTTTACGTTCAAATAGAAATTTTATATTTTAAATATTGTTGCTTTATCTTTATATATATGTTATAAACGGAAGCAAGATAAACGGGTTAGTCACGTTGTTTCAGATGGCTTGTTTCCCATGTCCCCACGTTTTCTGGTATTACAATTAAATATCTTATCAGTTCATTTAAAAATGTTTGCAATGTCATGCTGCAAGTTAAGGCCTCTCATGCTGGACATGCATACGGCGGATAATGTCTCAGTCACATTTGCAACGTGCGTCGGCCGGGAAGTAACAATCGGCCGACTTCCCAGTCTGCCGGGCGCTGGGGAGTTTATCAGCAACAATCTGAGATATGCCGTAGCTGTGGTCACATTATTGAAGGGCACCGCACGGCACGTGCAAGACTGAATGGCACAGACGTCTGTAGGGTATCTTAAAGACGTCTAGATCATTTGACAGACGTCTGAAAGACATCCTAAAGACGTCTTGATCATTGACAGACGTCTGTAGGATATCCTTAAGACGTCTATGTGATATCGGAGGGAGCCCAGTGGATCATCTGACGATGGCCTGTGAGCACATGAAATAAACAAAATCCTATTTTCACCGCACGAAAATGTGCGTGCAGGACACTGCCGGGACCCTGCCGTGTACTTTAAGATGATATTTGCTGATAAGACATCGGGGAAACGTTCCAGCTAAAAGTTCTCGATGACCCGCCCGACGTCTTTAAGATGCCCAATTTTGGCCGATGATCTCCCGGTGCCCGCACGGCAATCTGAACTGCCTGCCGATTTTGTAAACAAAAAAAAGTGGTGCTCCACATGTAACACGGATGAGAAAAAAAATGAACAAACAAAACAAAAATTAAAATAAACAAAACAAAAATTACAACAAACAAAACAAAATTTGAAACAATCATTGCAAACTAATGGGGTAGTTGAAATTATCCTTCTAAAATATTTAATTTGGTATATGAACGAATTTTTTTCAGCTCAAATTTATGCAAAGATGTGTGTTTTCAGGATCGATTACGCAAGTTGCTCCATTATCGCTCAGGCGCTATCGCAAATCATCGATCAGACTTTTGCATGTCATTTCTGTTCTAATTGTCCGATTTACACCAAATTTGAACTAAACTTATTTTTTTTTTTTTTTTTTTATCTCTTTATTGATTTTCTTAAATATTACAGGAGGTTTACACCGAGTTTTCCTTTATTTATCCATAATTACACTCTATTATCGTTGAAGTAGCAATAATAATTAAATTAAATATTGTCATAAAAATACCAGACTTTTTTTAATTTTTCTTCTTTTTTCTGTTGGATTGAGATGAGATGCAGTACATCTAATTTGCACCTTAGAAAAATTTTGAAGCCAGCCAGAGTAAGTGGTGAACTGTTAATTCTACATAAGTGTATATAATTTTTAGCTAATATTATACAGAAATTCAACAAATGAAATTTGAGACCTGCTTCTGTGTGTCCAAAAAGTAAAGTTATCACATTTAAAGAGAAATCTTGACCAGTAATACTGGTCCACCATGACCCTAGCTGGCCCCCAAAAATTATACATGGCTCACAATATACAAATTTATGTGCTATGGTTTCTAGCTCGTCATTATCACAAAATTCACAATTAGGCAAATCAACTATTTTCATATCATATAATCTTTTTTTACATACTATATATCTATGAACAATTCTAAACTGGAAACATTGAAGTTTGGTGTCAGTGCAGCATTTAAAAGGCAATACAAATATTTTGCTCCATTCAAAATTTACAAAAGGAAACTCTTCTTCCCATTTAATACATGATGTTGGCTTGCAGTACATCATTTTAGTGAGCTCTTTATATACGTCTCTGGAAGTTAATTTATCTATTTCCCTATTTATGTTGTTAAAAGTTACATTTGCTTTCAATTGATCTGTATTCAAGATTGGACTATTGCCCCTAACTAGTTGCTTCCATTCCCATGGAATAGCTGATCTAAGTTGAAAATATTCTAAGAAGCTAATATGCATATCAAATTTCTCTTCTATTATTTCTGTGGGCAGAAAGTTTCCATCCCTATCCAGTATATCATTGATAAATAAAATACCTTTTGAATACCAATTTCTAAACAAAACTGTTTGCATATCTATGGTAATATAATCATTGAACCATAATACTTCTGACCTAACATCTTTGGAAATTTTTGGATATGAGTTTTGTTTAATTTTATTCCAGAGTAGTAAAATATCTTTATAAAACTGTGGTATAGACATTAATCTTGTGGCCCCTAATTTACCTCTAGTCAAAAAAAGGTCATTTAGTTTCATATACGGGATATATTGCTTTATGAGGTATGGCCATTTTGCTCCATCACTATTCAAAATTCTTTTAATCCAACTAATTTTTAAGGCATCGATTTGTAACTTGACATTGGGCATTTTTAGACCTTGAACTAAACTTACTGAAAATTCCTTGTTCTAGCGATTGTGAGGCATTTCCAAGCAATCTAAAGGGATAATTTTGTGCAGCGATGGGCGATGACGATGTTGTCATTTCGGCGGGATACCTATTGGCTTTGCCGAGCCAGTAAACTTTAGGCAAAGACCAAATTTGAACTAAACTTACTGATAATTCCTTGCTCTAGCGATTGGGAAGCATTTTAAAGATATAATTTAATGCAACGATGGGCTAACACGATGACATCGTTTTGAACGTTCTGCTTTGTTTACATGACACACTTCTTTTCTTTTGTTCACTTCTTTTAGATATGTATTCATTCGCCAGACGCATGCGCGAATTGGAATCTTTCGCAAGCAGACGCCGAACACTCCACAGTGGTGTCAGTTGCTTGAACAATTATGACCACAGAAAAAACCGAATTACAACCCACAGGAAATGACTACCCATTTCCCATGATCGTACGGATCACAGAATAACAAGGATAGTTCCTTTTTTTGACAAGCATTGCCGATAGGAACCATCCGTGTTAGGAACCATCCGTGTTACAAAAATACCCATCGGCCGGGCATCTTTACTGAAATCGGCACAAATGTGACTGAGGCATAAGCTGGATCGTATCCAGACAAGAAAAAATCAGGATTATAGGTCAGGGGAAATTATTAATTATGCACAATCAAAAGCTTGGTGTTTGTTTGGGGTTATACATCACTTTCAATATTATTTCAGTAATTTCGTGATGAGACCTACTTGTAGTAAATGCTTTGTGATCCAGCAGACAATACTGGTTGAAATTTTATGGATTTGATTTGAATTTTAGACGTGGTGAATTATTTTTGTGAAAAAGATGGAGAAATAATTTGTCTTCTAATAATAATAATAATAATAAAACTTATATAGCGCTGGATACCAGATAAATCTGTTCATAGCGCTTTATTCAAAACATGGGTTTTGAAAAGATAGGTTTTCAGCTTGCTCTTGAAGAGGTCAGCCGAGGGACAGGTCCTGAGGTCACGAGGGAGGTCATTCCATAGTTTAGGACCAACTGCAGGCGCGTATGGGGAACGCAGAGAAATGTGCCATTATTGGAACGCAGGTTTCTCTTCCCTATTTTTACTTGCAGGAGATCTTTTATGTAAGATGGCGCCTTCCCATTTAATGCCTTCCATACCATCAGAATAATTTTGAAATCAATTCTGGCGCATATTGGCAGCCAATGCAATTCTTTCAGCTTCTCTGATATATGATATTTTCTTTTTCTACCCACAACTCTGGCTGCTGAATTTTGTATGTATTGTAGTTTTTTGATTTCTGATTTTGGTAGGCCAGCAAGTAGGCCATTTCCGCAGTCCAGCGTTGAGGTAACAAAGGCATGAGTTAAGGTTATGGCTGTTTTCTCCTCCAGGCATCTTCTGATGGATGATAAATTTCTGATATGGTAATATCCTTTCTTGCACATTTTCTTTATTTGGGCCTTCATATCCATTTTTTCATCAAAAATGATGCCTAGGTCAGTTATGGTTGAGGACGGTGATATGTGTGAATCACCAACCTTAATGGTGGTGATGCCTGTTGACTGGGAAGTGCTATATCCATCATAGCATGCTAACATCTCAGTCTTGCCGTCATTAATTTTCATTTTATTTGATATCAGAAATGCCTTCAGTCACATTTTTCCAACTTCAATTTGTTTATTTCACATTCCTGCTTTGAGGTGTGATCAACAGGTATGTAAATCTGGGTGTCGTCCGCATAAATATGGTATTTCAAGTCATACTTTGTAGGATATCTGTCAGGGGTGACATATACAGTGTGAAAAGTATAGGTCCTAATACTGATCCCTGAGGGACCCCAAATTTAATTGGCTTGGTATTGGACCTCATGCTTCCAATTTTTACACACTGCCGTCTATTTAGTAGGTATGATTTTATCCATGAGAGATCTTGCCCTCTGACCCCATATCTTGATTCCATCCTGTCTAACAGCAGTTGATGGTCAATTGTATTAAATGCCGCTGATAGGTCTAGTAGAAGTAGTATTACCGTTTTTATAAGGTCGATGTCCCTTAAGATGTCAATTTGGACCCTTAAGAGTGCAGTTTCTGTGCTATGAAACTCTTTATATGCTGATTGGAATTTGTCCGTCAGGCCATTTCTTATGAGATAAGATATTAGTTGGTCAGCTACTGCCCTTTCTGTCAACTTTGAGACATAAGTGAGGTTCGAGACAGGTCTGCAATTATTCTCAATGAGTTCCAAACCTAGTTTCTTTAGTAAAGGCTTAATTATAGCGACCTTCATATTATCCGACACCTCTGAGTCCATAAGTGATTTATTTATGATAGCCGTGATGATTGGTATAAGGTCATCTATCAGCTCATGAAGTAACCATGATGGGATTGGATCCAGCTCACAGGATTTGTTTGATGCCTTCCTCACCAGTTTCCAAACATCATCAGCAGTCAAAGGTAAAAACCTGTCCAGACTTGGTTGGGTTTGC
Organism: Amphiduros pacificus; assembly: GCA_949316495.1. Taxonomy (NCBI): domain Eukaryota; kingdom Metazoa; phylum Annelida; class Polychaeta; order Phyllodocida; family Hesionidae; genus Amphiduros; species Amphiduros pacificus. Next base: position 21,829,640 of record OX439007.1, on the reverse strand, counting down.
AAGTGGATACTTTGTGCTCCCAACCCTCTCCCAGGGACACCATTCACACGATGGTGCCCTGAGGAAACCAACCAGCCAACCAATCAGGTGCGCTGCACTTTGGCTAACCGCTACCTACGAGATACAAATAGTGCTTCATAACATGTATTAAATCTGTGTATATTACACTCATATTCGTGCTGAAATCAACACTAGAGGATGTAGAACCACAAATATCATGTTATTCACCAGGTAATTAAACGTATTATAATAATTTAACTTAATTATTTTCAAATAACAAAACATGGGCGAAAATAGAGCAATTTGTCCACCTCAATCATGTTGTTTCACTTTCTGATCAAATGTTTCACTTTCTATTAAACATAGTTCGTTGAACAAAGCAAAGATTCTGTTTCCCTATGGTGACCCTCACATACTTGCACACAAGACAAACAAGCCAACACCTTACTCAAACCAGACTGTAGTGTATACCCAGGGTTTTATTTTATTTACATTCTTCTTTCTCACCTAACATTGTTAAAAATGGACGAAGTTGAACAGTTTTTTTATCAAACACATCTACATTTCATTATAGAATATGATTATATTGTGCAAGTAGTCCTTGATGTCACAGGAAAATGTGCATGTAATCAGTGATGTCCCAGGGAAATGTACATGTTTTACAAAATAATGTTCATGCCTCTCACTTTATGGATTTTCTTTTTCAATATTCCTATCAGTTTTATTTTACACAACTATTTGAACATCTTTGTAGATTGGCGGGATGAATGCTTTGACTACCACGGCTCGGTGACCGATAAGAAAGAAAGAAGTACACAATCCGGTGACAAGAATATGCATTTCTCAATAAAAAGGTAAGAAAGCGCACAAAAATACATGGAACAATTGCATGTTATCATATAATATTTAATATCAAAATCTGAGACAAATCCCTGCAGTCATTCACTGATAAAAAATAATATTCATCTTCTTTTCTAGCTACCAAGTAATTTTCATTTTATTTTATATTTGTTCTGCTTTGTTAGTTATTTTGTGTTCAATTCTATATCTTTTTCAAAATGGAAATGTTCGTGTCTCTCACGGCCGAGCATTTTGTGGATTTTCTTTTTCAATATTCTAATCAGTTTTATTTTACACAACTATTTGAACTTCTTTGCAGATTGAAGGGATGAACGTTTTGACCACCACGACTCGGCCATCGATGGGAAAGAAGTTCACAATCCAGTGACAAGAATGCATTTCTGTATAAAAAGGTAGGAAAGCGCACAAAAATACAGGGAACAATTGCATGTTATCATATAATATTTAATATCAAAATCTGAGACAAATCCCTGCAGTCATTCACTGATAAAAAATAATATTCATCTTCTTTTCTAGCTACCAAGTAATTTTCATTTTATTTTATATTTGTTCTGCTTTGTTAGTTATTTTGTGTTCAATTCTATATCTTTGTCAAAATGGAAATGTTCGTGTCTCTCACGGCCGAGCATTTTGTGGATTTTCTTTTTCAATATTCTAATCAGTTTTATTTTACACAACTATTTGAACTTCTTTGCAGATTGAAGGGATGAACGTTTTGACCACCACGACTCGGCCATCGATGGGAAAGAAGTTCACAATCCAGTGACAAGAATGCATTTCTGTATAAAAAGGTAGGAAAGCGCACAAAAATACAGGGAACAATTGCATGTTATCATATAATATTTAATATCAAAATCTGAGACAAATCCCTGCAGTCATTCACTGATAAAAAATAATATTCATCTTCTTTTCTAGCTACCAAGTAATTTTCATTTTATTTTATATTTGTTCTGCTTTGTTAGTTATTTTGTGTTCAATTCTATATCTTTGTCAAAATGGAAATGTTCGTGTCTCTCACGGCCGAGCATTTTGTGGATTTTCTTTTTCAATATTCTAATCAGTTTTATTTTACACAACTATTTGAACTTCTTTGCAGATTGAAGGGATGAACGTTTTGACCACCACGACTCGGCCATCGATGGGAAAGAAGTTCACAATCCAGTGACAAGAATGCATTTCTGTATAAAAAGGTAGGAAAGCGCACAAAAATACAGGGAACAATTGCATGTTATCATATAATATTTAATATCAAAATCTGAGACAAATCCCTGCAGTCATTCACTGATAAAAAATAATATTCATCTTCTTTTCTAGCTACCAAGTAATTTTCATTTTATTTTATATTTGTTCTGCTTTGTTAGTTATTTTGTGTTCAATTCTATATCTTTGTCAAAATGGAAATGTTCGTGTCTCTCACGGCCGAGCATTTTGTGGATTTTCTTTTTCAATATTCTAATCAGTTTTATTTTACACAACTATTTGAACTTCTTTGCAGATTGAAGGGATGAACGTTTTGACCACCACGACTCGGCCATCGATGGGAAAGAAGTTCACAATCCAGTGACAAGAATGCATTTCTGTATAAAAAGGTAGGAAAGCGCACAAAAATACAGGGAACATTTGCATGTTATCATATAATATTTAATATCAAAATCTGAGACATATCCATGCAGTCATTTACTGATAAAAAAATAATGTTCACTTTCTGTTCTAGCTACCAAGTAATTTTCATTTATTTTATATTTGCTCTGCTCTGTTGGTTCCTGGTGAAAATTAAAACAAAATATGATAATATTTTGAAAGAAATAACAAAGCGGGCCTTCGAGGCCAGACATATCTTTTAATTCTTTTCATCTTTGTCAAAATTGAAATGTTTGTGCCTCTCATTTTGTGGATTTTCTTTTTTCAATATTCTTGTCAGTTTTATTTTACACAACTATTTGAACATCTTTGCAGATTGGCGGGATGAATGCTTTGACCACCACGACTCGGCCATCGAGGTGAAACGAGGTAAACAGCTTTTTGTGAATGTAAGTTTTAGGGTGTATCGTGAGATGTGGTTCAGAACCATGCTTTAGCTGGGCACACCCATTACTTCGTACAATCTCATGTTAGATACACACTCTCATATCATATGAAAAATGTTGAGGGGTAAATTTTTGTAGAAAATGTTAACTTTTTGTTTAACAATTGTCAACTAGCAGTGATAAAGATATACAAGTTCTCTCTAATGGAGTTGATCTCTAGAGAAAAACCTACCACTGTGACAACAAAAACTCTCCTTGTCTGGTTGGAGGATTGATATGCAACTTGTTACCATTGTTTCTTTCTGAATGGAATAAAGAATGTGAAGTGTTATGGTTTGTTATTTTATCTATTTTATCATTGACCTGCTGATCACATTTCTTTTGTGTCGCCCATCAATCCAGAGCATTCATCCCATCGGTCTACAAAAATGCTGGGCTGTAAAGAGCTAAGATGCCAAGAGGCACAAACATTTCAGTTTTGAGAAAGTTATAACAATACACTGCAGGACCATTTGGCCTGAGGGGTAAAAGAGAATTGAACATAAAGTAATTGACAATGTCGGACAAGTGTATATTTGAAGAAAAGATTTATATATTTAAATGCTATATAATATTAAGCATTTGTTCTATGTATTTTGGTGTGATTTCTTAACTTTATTTATACAGAAATGCATTATTGTCACCGGATTGTGAACTTCTTTCTTTCTTACCGATGACTGAGCCGTGGTGGTCAAAGCATTCATCCTGCCAATCTACAGAGATGTTCAAATAGTTGTGTAAAAATTACTTTGTAGCTAGAACAGAAAGTGAACATTATTATATGATAATATTCAATTGTTCCATGTATTTTTGTGCGCTTTCTTCATTTATGATTGCATCATCTTTGAGAAAACTGACATTTTGGGTGCCCTGTAGATTTCTTATATTGTCACTGTTTTGTATAGAAATATAAGATGCACAGTTTCCTGCCCAATATCTTGATAATTTTTAAATATTTTTGCAAAAAACCATCAAATGTCAATAATGTAACAAGCCGTTATCATTCTTTGTTGATCATTATCATTTATGATTGCATCATCTTTGAGAAAACTGACATTTTGGATGCCCTGCAGATATCATATATTGTCACTGTTTTGTATAGAAGTGCCTTGTATTGAACACCTGCACGGCAGTCTGCACTGACTGCAATGTCCATTTACCACTCAGAGATGTGTTGGATCAGATGAAATTTGATGAACTCTCTCTAAAATAAACAACAGGAAAATACAATGTTGGAAACACTTGATCTAAATTGAAACCAACCAGGTGTGCTTGTGAGGTACACATAAAGATCCCCAAACTCAACATCAGGCCAGGCACCTGGATCATTGCTCCGTGCATCTGCAGGCAGTCGATTTGGGCACTGATCCAGGCCCACAACTGACAATTTCTGCTCCTTGCCTCACTGCTGAGTCTATCTATGTAATCATAGGACATTTCACTACCCTTGAATGAGATATGAACAAACGCTTGTTTACATTACTGTCATCAGTTCACTGAAGCTGTCACTGTGGCCGTGTGTGTCGTCTACTTTGTTTTCACCGTATCCGATGTAAACATTGGGTTGCTAACTGGAAGTGACGTCCGCACGCTCTCAAGAATTTATTGATGTCCCAGGGAAATGTACATATAATCATTGATGTCCCAGGGAAATGTGTATATATTCATTGATGTCCCCTGTAATCATTGATGTCCCAGGGAAATGTGCATGTAATCCTTGGTGTCCCAGGGAAATGTGCATATAATCATTGATGTCCCAGGGAAATGTGCATTTATTTATTGATGTCCCAGGGAAATGTACATATAATCATTGATGTCCCAGGGAAATGTGTATATATTCATTGATGTCCTATGTAATCATTGATGCCCCAGGGAAATGTGCATGTAATCATTGATGCCCCAGGGAAATGTGATGATATTTAAGTATTGCATGTTTGGTGCCCCAGGGAAATTATGCTATGATGTCCCAGGGAAATAATTACTTTACACTATCATTATATTTAAAATAAGGTGGTTTCCCAGGGAAATGTTCACATGGAAGTGTACATGTAAGCTTTGGTGTCCCAGGGAAATGTTCACATGGAAGTGTACATGTAAGCTTTGGTGTCCCAGGGAAATGTGTATATATTCATTGATGTCCCATGTAATCATTGATGTCCCAGGGAAATGTGCATGTAATCCTTGGTGTCCCAGGGAAATGTGATGATATTTAAGCATTGCATGTTTGGTGCCCCAGGGAAATTATGCTATGATGTCCCGGGGAAATCATTATTTTACACTATCATTATATTTAAAATAAGGTGGTTTCCCAGGGAAATGTTCACATGGAAGTGTACATATAAGCTTTGGTGTCCCAGGGAAATGTTCACATGGAAGTGTACATGTAAGCTTTGGTGTCCCAGGGAAATGTGTATATATTCATTGATGTCCCATGTAATCATTGATGTCCCAGGGAAATGTGCATGTAATCCTTGGTGTCCCAGGGAAATGTGATGATATTTAAGTATTGCATGTTTGGTGCCCCAGGGAAATTATGCTATGATGTCCCGGGGAAATCATTACTTTACACTATCATTATATTTAAAATAAGGTGGTTTCCCAGGGAAATGTTCACACGGAACTGTACATGTAAGCTTTGGTGTCCCAGGGAAATGTGCATATAATCATTGATGTCCCAGGGAAATGTGTATATATTCATTGTAGTTGTAAATATTTACCTTTTGGCCAACTTTGAAAATGTCCACAAGCACCAAGATAGGCTCAGAAGAGCTTTGTGAAGGATGGCGTATGAATAGCACAGGCACTACTTTCAGTTTGTGAATGGTGCTCCTGGGAGAGTGTTGAGAGCATAAACTATCCACTTGCGGTTGGGTTTGGATGGGTGTATTTCTAGTAGCGTCCTCTGGTGATGGATTTTCAATTGTTTGATGTTCATCAATGTCTCTCCGAATTTTATCTATCTTCTTGAGAAAGTAGTTATTAAACTTTTCTGCTAGCGCTATGTCACAGTCCGAGGATGGCATTGGGACGTTCGTTTGTGCATGACCTTGTCTATGATCTTGAACAATTTTTTCGGATCATGTTTATTTTCACTCACTAGTTTAGAGAAATAGTTTGACTGGGAGTCCCTTAATAAAGAATTATATTTATTTCAGTGGGAAATATATGCTTCTTTATCAATTTGATATGGTTATTCATTCATGGCACCGGTTTGCGGTTGGATACATCGGCAACCTTGATGGGAGCATGGTTGTCAATCACAATTGTCAGTTTTTCATCATAGATTTTCACCATGTCCTTCAATGATAGAGTCTCCCAGGCTGCGCAGTCATTCATTATTTTTTTAATATCTTGCCTTAAGGCATTCATATTTATATCTTTGTAGCTTCTATATTGTAACTTTTTCCTTTCAGGTTTCGGGGGTTGCATGCCCAGGACCATCAGTACCATTTTATGATCAGATATGTACTCATCTACTATATGACTCTTAATAAATTTGTTTCCTTTATAGGTGATGATCAGATCAAGTGTGTTTCCTAGCCGGTGAGTTTGTTCTTTTACTAATTTGTTCATATCAAATGTTGATAAAACATCATTAAATCTGATCACATCTGGCTTTTCTGGTTTATTTACATGAAAGTTGTAGTCAACTAGGAATATAACTTTGTGATTAAAAGAGCCATAGTGTGCAATTAATTGAGTAAGTTCATCATAAAATTCTGTGTATGTGTACCTGTTACCCCCAGATGGCTCTGGACGGTAGATCGTCACAAAAGTGACCTTTTTACCTTTATAGTGCAGGGATGATTCCATTAACTCCATTGTTTTTACCGACGGAGGATCCAATCTGTTTGTTGTGAAAGGTAGTTCACGCCAGTGAAGCAGAGCAATTCCACCTCGATTCCTGCCTACCCTGGGGAATGAGTGGAGTTTCAGGCCTCCTTTCTCCAGTTCATTCTCTATTTTTTCATCACCCTCTGCATGTAGCCATGACTCAGTAATAAAAAGTGCATGTAAAAAGTTTGTATGAAAATAATCTTTTATTATTAATACTTTATGCTTAATGCTTTGCACATTACACATACCTATGTTAATGCCATTTCTTAGTACTGCAGTTTTTCCTTTTGTGTGCGTTTGCCTTTTGCCTGTTTCATCAAGATCAGCCAGAAGGGGATTCCCGTGTGGCCTTGACCTTGGTGAGGTGATGAATGGAGGTTTCCCCATACCATAATTTCTGTGCTTCGCGGAGCGGCGAATCATGGAAGGAGTGGGCGTGTTTACGTCTCCATCGATTCGAGGGTTTGCAAGTCGATTCCCATTTAATTCTGTTCTGTTCTGTGTTTTGGGTAGTTACCTACCCAGTTTATCATTGTTACCTCTGAAACTGATACAGTTTTGTCGGGTCGCATGTGTTGTTTCATTAGATATCGAACCGCTAGCGTTAACCTGCTCCGTGGTATTGGAGTGGTGGATGGAGCGTGCGTGGTCACGTGCATGGACGTCATTCCTTGATTCGTGGTGTACCGGTCTATTTATAACCTCATTCATGCCTTCATTAAGTGTGATTTCATTAAGATCATCTTCGAGAGAGTTGTTCCATGCCCGTTTTGTGCTATTTATAGAACACCGTGGGCTATTTTTAGTCACATCGTAGTAAAACTGTGTGGTTGTAGTAGTACTACGATGTGTTGACATAGTAAAATCGTAATAATGGTTCACTTTCGTTTTATCAAGAATTTTGTCAATTTTGTTTTTCGTTGTATCATGTCTAATTTTTTCAATTTTTACCTTTCTATTTTCACTAAGATATTCCCAGACATCACCTACTGGTAGTTTCCTAATTTTGCCGGGAGTCTTATATCGTGGATAGAGGATCAGGTCCACAGTTTTAGTAGTCTTATTTACTGGGACTATTATGAAACTACTGAATAATAATGCTATTAAATGATCATATGTTGTAACATTATTTTTATTGTTTTGTTCATCATTGAGTTCCATACTTATCTTTACATTTTTTCCAGTGGACTTTTGACATATACATGGTTCATATACACTTAGAGAAGACAAAGAATTAAAGTACTTTGTAATATTCAGATTTTTATTAGATGTTGTACATTTTTCAAATTCACAAATATTATCAACTATTTTTTCACAAATGTTGGTTTTCCTCTTGCACTTTATACATATATACGAGTCTAACCTCCATCCACGATCAAAATGTCAAAATTTGGGTGGGCGCTTAGCCCTGCTATCCTTCCTGGGGCTTCTAGCCTCAGGCTTCTTCTCGGATGGTTTGCTTTTACGCGATACATTTTTCTTTTTTACATCATGAGAAAAATTGCAGCGGTTACCTTATTTACAGCTGCCATGCATCTGGTAGTAGCATACCTCTTTTTTCCCACTTTCTTTTTCCTTTAAGTGATCCCTCACCACATTAAGTATTTCCACTAACGCCCTGGCTATACCCAGCGGCGTACCATTCACCTTCACTTCATCCTCATCATCATTTAGTCCTTATTTCCAACCCCTTCTCCTCCAACCCCTTCATATCGCAACCCTTTTCGCCCCACCTTTTATATTAACATGATGTCGTATGGGCATTGCCAATCAGACTTCCCATACACTCAGTTATCCCTGTTGTGAAATGACTTTCTCTTGTAGGATTAGTGTTAATTGATAAAGTATATTTAGATTTTGTTACAAAGGTAATTTATATCAATACTGAAAAACAACATACTTATAGATGGATTAGATGGGTTTTCTCATTATGTTACGGTTAAACGTGTCATGAACTGGAGAAGAAATTCAAGTCTTGAAAATCAAATCTTAATCATGTCATAAACTGGACCAGAAATTAACTTCTTGAAAATCAAGTCAAATAAGACAATTAGTTTTCTGATTGCCCATGGGATTCTGAGATCTCACTTCAGCAAACAGGCCAAGGGGAAGATGTGAGCAATAGGAAATATCCAAAGTTTTGTGCTTCCACTTTTGTACGTTTTTCGTATACTTTGAAGGATTAAATGAGATACGCACAGTCGAAAAAGCAAGCGGACAAGACCAATTGACGGACTAATTTTCTCATATTTTTCAGGAAATATTTCTTCTTTTTTGGGTATTATTATGATAAGAGCAACTTATTGCTGATTATTTTCTGAAATTAGATTAATATTCAAGTTATCTAATAGCTCAAAAATAAATGTGAGGTAAAATTAAAGTCCGTCAATTTGTCACTTTTGTAACCCTACCGATTTAAGCTATTTTTAATTATTTTAGCTTCATAATAAATCTTTAAATTGACAGACTTTTTTTTCAATTTCCTTTTAGTATTAATGTGTTATTCTGTGCAGTATTCTATATATTTTCATAAACTAACCCCCAATAAGCTGGCCTTTTTATATTATTTCAAAAAAACTTTGTATTATAGTATTTTCCTCTGTTTTCCCTTATAGATTGACCACAAAAATATAAATTGCTCACAAATTGTTAATTATGAACAGATTTTGATGAATAAGGACTCTACGAGCTCGTATTTGAAAGATGTAGATGATAGGATAATAAAACATGTAGATAATTTCGTGGAAATAGGCTTTTTATTCTCAAGGTCATTGAAAGGTCACTTCAAGGTCACTAGCAATATTTGATCAAAATAGCCTAATAAGGTTAACATTCGATCATATATCATTTGTAGATGTATTCTGAGTAGTAAAAAAGTTATATCCCTATGTCTGCCATTTCTAGTGATGTCACATACTTAATATGCAAAATGAAAGAAAGCTTTCCGTCAAAATTCAGACCAAGATATTTTGTTTCTTATAAAAGGATTTTAGACTGTTGCAAGTACAAGATCTGAATGGACCTCAAATTTATTTGAGAAAAAGCATTGCATGCTGTTTTCGTCAGTGAAAACTTCCAGCCATGTGTCATTTGATTTGCCTGAAGGATTCTGGAGGTCTGAAAGTGGAAAAGATTTATTATGTTATATTATTCTCTCTACTGACTTTGAGCATTGTTCTACTGATTTGATTGTGATTTTCTGGTTTTATGGATGAAACTTAAATTAAGCCGTTTTAACAGTTTTAATGCAGAGTTAGAATGTCCATTTCTATTTGATTGTTTGTTTATTTGGGGCTTTACATCACTTTTAACATTATGTTAGTCATCTTGTGATGAAACCTACTTGTAGCAGATATAATGCTGCCTCACTGAATTGTCATGTCGCAGGTCCTTGACCTGACAACCCACCCGGTCACAGATTTGAGGACAACGGGTTAACCCTTTGGCACGGGCCTCAGCTAATGTGTGCAATTATAACACGATTTCAATCTCGGCACAGGTGGGGATCGAATCCATGACCTTTGGATCATCACAGAGGAACTGGTACTAAAAAGCTGATGTTCTAACCAACTGCGCCATGTCCCTGTATATCCAAGATTTTGTGCGTCCGCTTCAAACTGTAAGCATATATTGAACACCAAGTTTTCTTTTGTTTTCAATGGGGATTTTTTCAATAAATTTAGGATTTTATACCATAATTTTTATTGGGTTATTGGCCATTTTTTAGCCAATTCTTTTTGGGCATATACATACCTTTTCCTATGATTTGGTACATATATGACTTGGACAAGAAGATAGTTTTTGAAAATATTTATTTCAGCTATTTCTTTCTTCTTTCATTAAAAATATTTATTTCAGTTATTGTTTCTTCTTTCATTCATTGTTGTTTCCAAAGTTATGTATTATATATTGTTTTTGCAGATATCGGGATGGTTTATTCGCTCCATAGTTTTACAGATACAACTGGTTAATGCATTAGGAAGATAATAATAATAATAATAATGATAATGTTAATGATAATGATAATAATAATAATAATAATAATAATAATAATAATAATAATAATAATAATAATAATAATAATAATAATAATAATAAACGTTTCTATAGCGCTATTTCAGACCATCTCATCATTGAACCATGGCTTTTTTTAGATTTTAGAATTTGACTTTGATTTGGGTATACACCAATCAACAACATCATACAATGTATTGGATTTTTTTCCTTAAAGCATGAAGTTTAGATTCTTTCCAAATTGGCTTTGTGGAATTTCCTGGAACCTCTGCTATGTTTTCTGTCCAATGGATCATTCGAACCGGCATTGCTAAAAGGTACATATCCCATACATGTTGGAGGATTATATTTCAATTTAGTTTCTTGTTAACAGATAATAGGTGGGCTAATTCCTCCAGCTCTGGCCCATTCACCTCAAATCCTCTGGAATTCTATTCAATTGTATGATATTGCTGATCTCCATGTTAAGAATAATGAGAATATATATATATATATGATTTAATAACCATTTATTAAGCTTACGATTATGTTTTGAGTGCACAGGAGGATCATTTGTTTCCATCCTTTCAAAGGATCAATATCTTTTTATTTCACTTTCTCCCTCATCTTTAATTCTTTTTATAGATTTATTATCTGGTCTGTTGCATTATTGGTAGAGTTGTTGCTAGAGTAGTGGATGTCATTGTAGATTTTATGGTATTTGTAAAAAAAGGAAAACTTCTTGTCATTGATTGGTCAGGTAACTTCAGTCTGAATTGATACTGATTTAGTTTTTTTGGTCTTTACACTGTCCCCATAAAATGTCTTTGAAGTTATAAAACATTGTACAAAGAAAGACAATTCTGGGTTGTTGTCTTGCGGTGTTGGCCTTGATAATTCAGAAGATTTTACATTCTTTGAAATACAATTTCCACTATGCTGGGTAGTACATAGACCTTGGACATGTAAATATCCAACTTTAATTGTTGTTGAAATCTGCCTCAGCAATGCCTTGAATCCTCGTATTTGCTCATTTATGCTGGTGTGTGTTCAGTATATAAGATCACCTTGAGAAATAACTTGGTGCCAGATCACCTTGAGAAATAACTTGGCGCCATATCACTTTGAGAAATAACCCAGCGTCAGATCACCTTGAGAAATAACTTGGCACCAGATCACTTTGAGAAATAACCCAGCGCCAGATCACCTTGAGAAATAACCCAGCACCAGATCACCTTGAGAAATAACTTGGCACCAGATCACTTTGAGAAATAACCCAGCGTCAGATCACCTTGAGAAATAACTTGGCACCAGATCACCTTGAAAAATAATAACCCAGCTCCAGATCACCTATTACGACCAATCATCATGGCCCCCTCCCACAAATCAGGAATGGACCCTGGACAGTTAAGATTGATGACAGGCATCTTACCACCTTTGTCACGTTCCATCCCCACATTTTTGGTTAAGTATTAGTATGTACACATAAACGAATTGAGCGATCATATTAAAGTTTATAACAATCGAAATGGATAAAACCCCAAAACCGAAATAACTCTGGCTTTTATTATAATTTTGCACGAGGTGCTATTCTTATAACTCCGGATGTTGGATTTCGATATAATTTCCAGACATCTTTCCCAATGCAATATCCGGCACCTCATTAATATGTGGTTCATTATAACGATTATTGGACAATGAGTTGGTTTCAAATTTGTGTATTTGAATTTGAAATCATTTTGATGATTCACCTATTTAACATGTTTTGACTTTCACTTCCTGGTGGTTTATCATTTGGAATCGCAGTGATAAACACAGGTTATAGTTTATCATAGCTTGCCGTGCAATCTTTCATTTAATTATCTGGTCATTTGCCATATAAACATTTCTTATTACTCAATAGTGTTATTACACCCTATTCGTCTAACACAATGTATAGTCACCATACAATATGGTGAGGAAAGATTTGTTTACCAAGAAATATCTTGTATCCTGGAAACCGATAATAACTGCACTCAGATATTAACCTTAGCGACTGACCAATTGATATACAGATGGTGCTTGTTTTTAGTTTTAGAATGATAAAATCTGGCCTTTTGATTCATATATATGTTATTAGCATATTTATCATGTGTTTATCTTTTAGTGATGGTGCGGTGCTGTCACACCCATTAAGCCTAGTATTGCGGTGGCTCTCATTATCACACCTTGTAAGCCTAGTGTTGAGGTGGCTCTCACTATCACACATTGTAAGCCTAGTAATGAGGTGGCTCTCATTATCACACCCAGTAAGCCTAGTATTGAGGTGGCTCTCATTATCACACCCAGTAAGCCTAGTATTGAGGTGGCTCTCATTATCACACCCTGTAAGCCTAGTATTGAGGTGGCTCTCATTATCACACCTTGTAAGCCTATTATTGAGGTGGCTCTCATTATCACACCCTGTAAGCCTATTATTGAGGTGGCTCTCATTATCACACCCAGTAAGCCTAGTATTGAGGTGGCTCTCATTATCACACCCTGTAAGCCTAGTATTGAGGTGGCTCTCATTATCACACCTTGTAAGCCTATTATTGAGGTGGCTCTCATTATCACACCCTGTAAGCCTATTATTGAGGTGGCTCTCATTATCACACCCAGTAAGCCTAGTATTGAGGTGGCTCTCATTATCACACCCTGTAAGCCTAGTATTGAGGTGGCTCTCATTATCACACCTTGTAAGCCTATTATTGAGGTGGCTCTCATTATCACACCCTGTAAGCCTAGTATTGAGGTGGCTCTCATTATCACACCCTGTAAGCCTAGTATTGAGGTGGCTCTCATTATCACACCTTGTAAGCCTATTATTGAGGTGGCTCTCATTATCACACCCTGTAAGCCTAGTATTGAGGTGGCTCTCATTATCACACCCTGTAAGCCTAGTATTGAGGTGGCTCTCATTATCACACCTTGTAAGCCTATTATTGAGGTGGCTCTCATTATCACACCCAGTAAGCCTAGTATTGAGGTGGCTCTCATTATCACACCCTGTAAGCCTAGTATTGAGGTGGCTCTCATTATCACACCTTGTAAGCCTAGTATTGAGGTGGCTCTCATTATCACACCCCGTAAGCCTCGTATTGAGGTGGCTCTCATTATCACACCCCGTAAGCCTAGTATTGAGGTGGCTCTCATTATCACACCCTGTAAGCCTAGTATTGAGGTGGCTCTCATTATCACACCCTGTAAGCCTAGTATTGAGGTGGCTCTCATTATCACACCTTGTAAGCCTCGCATTGAGGTGGCTCTCATTATCACACCCAGTAAGCCTCGTATTGAGGTGGCTCTCATTATCACACCCGGTAAGCCTAGTATTGAGGTTGCTTTCACTATCACACCCAGTAAGCCTAGTATTGAGGTGGCTCTCATTATCACACCTTGTAAGCCTAGTATTGAGGTGGCTCTCATTATCACACCCCGTAAGCCTAGTATTGAGGTGGCTCTCATTATCACACCCCGTAAGCCTAGTATTGAGGTGGCTCTCATTATCACACCCCGTAAGCCTAGTATTGAGGTGGCTCTCATTATCACACCCCGTAAGCCTAGTATTGAGGTGGCTCTCATTATCACTTCCCGTAAGCCTAGTATTGAGGTGGCTCTCATTATCACACCCTGTAAGCCTAGTATTGAGGTGGCTCTCATTATCACACCTTGTAAGCCTAGTATTGAGGTGGCTCTCATTATCACACCTTGTAAGCCTAGTATTGAGGTGGCTCTCATTATCACACCTTGAAAGCCTAGTATTGAGGTTGCTTTCACTATCACACCCTGTAAGCCTAGTGTTGAGGTGGCTCTCATTATCACACCCTGTAAGCCTATTATTGAGGTGGCTCTCATTATCACACCCTGTAAGCCTAGTATTGAGGTGGCTCTCACTATCACACCCCATAAGCCTAGTATTGAGGTGGCTCTCATTATCACACCCCGTAAGCCTAGCATTGAGGTGGCTCTCATTATCACACCCAGTAAGCCTCGTATTGAGGTGGCTCTCATTATCACACCCGGTAAGCCTCGTATTAAGGTGGCTCTCATTATCACACCCCGTAAGCCTCGTATTGAGGTGGCTCTCATTATCACACCCGGTAAGTCTTGTATTGAGGTGGCTCTCATTATCACACCCCATAAGCCTAGTATTGAGGTGGCTCTCATTATCACAACTTGTAAGTCTTGTATTGAGGTGGCTCTCATTATCACACCCCGTAAGCCTAGTATTGAGGTGGCTCTCATCATCACACCCTGTAAGCCTAGTGTTGAGGTGGCTCTCATTTTCATATATGTTTCTCTTTATATGTCACTCTTTAGATCAACCCATAATATCCAACCTAACTTTGTTCCCTAGGCCTAGCTTTATCACTAATTTTCCTGACTTATCTTAAAAGATTACACTAATGACAAGGAGTAGGTGAATGACAGCGGTTGTGTTAGATAACATTTTTTTAAAATACAGAGGCAAGGCCAAGGGTAACTTCGGTCACAGGGTTAATCAAGGTTGAGGATACGAACACAAAAAATACACCCCCGGAAATATAATTGTTTTTTACTAGTGGAAATATTGAGGTTACATTATTTGATGGATCACACGGTTTAATTAGTACACACTTCCGCTATCACACAGGGATGCAAATTCAATGACTAAATTGATTATCTTAATCACATAAAACCAATCGTTATAATGAGCATTTATCCCCGAAGTCACTTCATTATTTGAATTCATGTTCTCTGTGTGGAGTAATTATTTTATGTTTCAAATCTATGTCTATGCTAATATTTCCAATGGATTCTAATGACTCTATTGAGATGTGCTGTAACTCTACGAGGCAAGAAGATGCTCACTTCAGGCCACATACCTGGATCGTAGTCACCATGTACATCATTTGTATCCTGATCTTAATGGTTAATATTCCAGTATTTATTGTGGCTCCAAGGGTGAAGAACCTCCACTACAGTCTCAGATGCGCAATGATAAGCTTGGCAACAGCTGACTTTTGCTTGGGATTAGAAGCAGCCGCGAGATTATCCTACCCTCATATTACAAGCAATTATGTATTTGACGATGTTTTCTGTCAGTGGGATGCCTTTGCCACACCATTTACCGTAGCTGTGTCTGTCAACTGTCTGGCCTGTATAAGTCTGGACAAGTGTTTCACACTCAAGTACCCTCTCCACTACAAGGTATTCATGACCAAAAAGAGAACTTTGATGGTTGTGGCATTTATATGGATGGCCATGTTCTCCATCTTCATGCCAGTTCTATTTCCAATGTCTGGGGTCAGACCCCGTTTCTATAGAGGCAAGGATGCATGCACCCCGGACTGGAGATACAATTATGTCTACACATCTACTGTTATTGTTTTTGTACATCTTGTGCCCTCTGCAGTAATCATGATATCTTTTATAATCATATGGAGTGTACTTCATAGGAGGAGAAAACAACTTTCTTCGCAGAACTTACATTCAAGGTCATCTGGAGACCGTGACCTTCACATTATTAAGATGCTCTTTCTGATGACCTTTGGATTCTATGTCATGTGGACACCTTATTTCGTCTGTGTGCCATTTCCAGAGATATTCACCGGAAAGACATTTGGGGAGACGGCAGAATTTGTGACAGCATGGTTGGGAGGATCAAACTCTTTTGTGAATCCTTTGTTATATCTGGCCACTCTCAGATCCTACAGATCTACCTTGATAAGACTTCTGACATTGGCAAGAAGCAGAAATCTGATATATGAGCATGCCAGCTCGGACAGCAGCTCGTCATTTCGGATACCAATGACAACGTCAAATAAACTGAACAAATATTCTTCACCATGTACAAGGTCAACATCGACTACGTAAGAGATTATTTTATATTTGATTAAAGAAAGAACCACTGTAACACAGGAGGATTATATATTATTGAATCCCTTCCTCGTGTGGTGTAGAATCATGTTCTTGTCTCGCTGTCAATGAGATTATATAATATACGGAATATACAAAACAAGAGCATCAAACTAATGTTATCTTCCAACACTGCAGGTTGCTACCAAAGATACAGTCTTGATTAATTCCTAACTGGGAAATACGTGTTATATTAATGCTGATTAGAAAAAAGATTATGCTTAAGCCTTAATAGCCAATAGCAAGTGGGTATTTAATGTATGTAAAATTATACATAAAGCTATGAATAAATAAATGTATATAATTTGCAAGAGACCAAAATTGATCACAAGGGGAAATTAGCCATGTATGAATTGAATAAAAGGTTCTTTTAAATAATACTTGCACTCTTGTAATTTTGTTTGTTTGATGGATATAATCGTATGCATATTGAATAATAGATATATTTTATGATTCTGAAAGTACTGTTACCATACAATAAGTTGGTAAAGTGGCCTTCTGATTAAATTAATTTTTTTATCGTAATGAATTAACACAGCACATGACGTGTTGATGTACAAACCATAGTGCCTGACAAAGTACCTGACATGAAGAGGAAAGTCTCAGGTCATTGTACCAGGGTAGAGATTAAAAATGTGAGCTGGCATCCTGCCGAGAACACATGCTTGCGGAGAGAAATACTCATATAAGTGGGACGCCCCGGGCCATGGCGCAGTTGGTTCGAGCGCCAGCTTATTGGCATCGGTTCCTCTGTGCTGATCCAATGGTCTTGGGTTTGATCTCCGGCCGTGCCGAGATTGAATTCATGATACAATTTCACACATTAGCTGAGGCCCGTGCCTAAAGGGGTATCCCGTTGTCCTTGTAAATCTGTGACTGGGTGTATTGTCATTTCAAGGTACATATGCTGTGTGCATGCAACCTATAAGGGTGGTTTTTAAATGTATTAGTGTTGACTATACGTTAAATATATTTGTAAAATATGTATGTAAAATATACAATAACAATGCAACAAAAGTTCCTTTTTCACCCTCAGTATGTTGGTCCTTTCACCGTTAAACCAAACACTATTCCAACCTTTAATATAAAAGCATCATTGACAGCCAAATAATTTAATCCTGATCAAAGTGCAAAATTATAATTTCCAGAGACTCCACTTTGGATATAAAATCTTAACAATAATGTGTCACTTGCGGATTCAAAGAAGGATTCAAAGGATCCTTTGTATATTTATTTATAAATACACTGAGATAAAATCAGTTTAAAAAGGATTCCGATGAATCTCCACCAATGGCCCCCTACTGTGAGCACAAAGCTGTAGTGACTGCAGTCATTAGACACATTTTTTTCATGATAACTACCTGACCAGTCTTTTCTGCAAATCGTTACGCTATTCATATAGCCTTAAATCATATGGAAATCTCAAGCAATCACATATCTGATTTTCTCTGATTCAAATGCAACTCCAAAATCTATTAAGAGCAAAGTTTGGACGGATCAAGTGCTTGACATATTTATGGTTGACAAGAAAAACAACTTTTTTGACTGAATATCAGGCCACATAGGTGTAAGACACAAGCAGCCTTAGAGAAATTACAAGAGTATTTCACATAAAGAATGCAAAAGATATAATTTTCCCTATTTGCTCTCCCTGATTTTCATCAGTTATCTTGATGATTATTTCAATATACAAAGTTAAATTAATCAATTTATTTCATAGATGTTTCATATAGGCATGGTGACAAGAGGGTCCTTTGATGCAATTGAAGAGATGGAAAACTCACCAACAGGAGAAAGTACAGAACCAAATATAATCTATAAAGACATACTAACCGTCCAGACACTGATGGACCAGATTAAAATGTTAAAGGCTTATGGGCCCACAGCGAGTATAAAAGAGACTCCGTGTGAAGGTGTGACAAAATCCCTTTTACATATAGTGCTGATCAGAGCGTTGACAGTATTTTGAAAATATTCTCATTATGCATGAGCTTACTTGATATGTTCAAAATTGTGAAACATTTACATGAATTTAGTTTCGATTGCCTGTTTGGAAAAGTACTTCCGACTGGTTAGCCAAAGCCATCGGTTCTGTTAACATTTCCATCAGATAATGCAAAATAAAGATCTCCGAGTTGGGCATTTTGTCCTGGTGACATTTGCCCTGATATAGGCTTTGAAGCGTTCATATAGGTCATGAATATAAACAAAAAAATTCGTATCGCAAATATGACTATAAATATAACTTAAACAAGAACAATTTGGGAAATTCATACGTTATGTTAATTTCAGTTTTAGAAACTAAACAGGAGAGGTATTAAATGAATTACTATGTATATTTATGCATAACCGGGAGAAAATCGGGTTACGCTTTGATAACGCGTGAAATTATTTGATGTTTTAAAGCTTTTATGATTTTTTCAAGCACTTCTTTCTTACATAATATGAATGTTTATACCCTAAACTTTGTGATCAAATGTTATTACCCATCATATTTCCTCAACATAACTTTCTGTGCCATTTGAATGTAGACGTGTCTTCTGCTAAATTCGAGATCATCCATCAAACTTAGCAGAACAGTAATCTGGTACAAGTTGCTTTGTAAAGGTTTGTAGACAATGCGGCATTATTACAATGCCACATATTATAACTTTGGAATAAACACAGCAAGGTCCGCTGGACATTTGATGTAGTTTGAGTTTCAACTGCAGGTTTCGTACTGTTGACTCATACAAAACCAAACTATGGGGAAGGTGGGTGTTCGCGTGTTTTGCTCTATAATGGATAGTAAGTTAATGGGCTGCGCGCCTTGAAGATATAAATGACAACAAATATCAATTTGGAACAGATTGTGTGTTGGCCGAAAATTATGTTTAAGATTGCAGTTGTTGCTGATACCTCAAGAACTGGCTCCTCCAAACATGATTTGGGCAGATTTTACGAGCTTGAAACTCATTGTAATCCCTTGAACCTCAGAAACATATTTCTGTACATGTGGGAGCCTCAATTTTTCCTCAATTTTGGCATTCTCAATAATTTCCCCACCAAGTGTTTCACCAATATTTTATTTCCACAAGCAGTGACCATCCCGAATGCAGCAGATACATGCTGAAAACAGACAATTTGATTATTTATATAAAAACTAGCGACCAATCCCACGAACTACCATCCTTGTATAATTACTATAACACTATATAAATGAAATGTTGATAACTTATCTCAAATGTGTTCAAATTTCAAATTCGATCCAAATAATCGAATTGGTCGCAAGGTGGCACCACAGAAATATAATTCCCAACTGATAGAAACATAACGAACTGTCCATTCTGTACGCAATTCTGAAGGTATACTTATCCATCTGATAGAGTTACTTTTATTACTTTTATTTGATGTACAATTTCAAATCTTTTTAATCGCTACTGATCACGGTTTAACTGATAATCATGATAATGGGTCAAGTTGGTCATGGCATTCAACTGTGGCAGTTGTGGTAGTATTTGTTCGCTCCTCCTTGCTTTGTAGGGAGAACTTCTGTGTGTCCAGTTACGGCTACCTTTGGAAAAAGCTCGGCCCTCGGAAAGCTCGGCCCTCAGAAAGCTCGGCCCTTGGAAAGCTCGGCCCTCGGAAAGCTCGCCCCTTGGAAAGCTCACCCCTTGCAAAGCTCGGCCCTCGGAAAGCTCGCCCCTTGGAAAGCTCGCCACTTGGAAAGCTCGCCCCTTGGAATGCTTGCCCCTTGGAAAGCTCGCCCCTTGGAAAGCTTGCCCCTTGAAAAGCTCACCCCTCGGAAAGCTCGCCCCTAAGAATGCTCGCCCCTTGGATTTCAACAGTACTACAGTGTACATTTATATTGGTGCCATGGTTTAGATGAAGTTACCTGGCAGATGTGCACGCGGTTACTAGGGTTTTATCGTTCCAGGGGATTTCATGTTTCAGTTTTGAACGTGTACAGAGTGGCCAGGGCTGACCTTCCCCGTGGCCGACCTCGCCCAACCATTGGAGTCATTGGTCATTGAGTTCATACACCCCCCACGACTGACACACCTCGGATCAACCCAAAGGGTCGATGAAAGCTATTTACTGAGGAAATACATTGCAATAGGACAGAGGTGGATTGGAATAATATCATAAAATTGGTGATATTAAATTAATTCAAATTTAGTGGTAAATCAGATCTAGTAGCAAACTTCGGTAACAAGGTATTTTGGTAAAGCTTGACACATGTTATAAGTATTCTATGATATAATATTTAGCGGGCATGATGTTGTGAAAGGAATCACCCTCATACCCAACATCTCCTGTTTCCCTCAATGTCTGTATAATAATCTCGGCTATATATTTTTTTCCAATTTCCCTCAACTCCCTTCCATCTGAACTGCAAAACGATCCATTATTAAATCATTATATATATAGATCATGCATATAAAATGAAAGAGAAACACACATTTGTGCTATATATACTGAGTACGTTCCTCTCTTGGTTTGCTAGGGATTTTGAGTATAATGAAATATTTCATAAATCCAGCAAATCGTGACGCATGCGCAGGAACACCAGAAAAATGCACATTTTGTATGTTAATGTTGATGTTGGAGAGGTTCCTGTGTATGCCTGATTCTTATCATAAAAATGTATCACTATGTATCTTGCATCCATTTGTTTACTCAGGCCTAGAGAAACAGATTATCACATATGCCTGTAAAAATAGTTCCATTCTATTTTGTATCAATCGGCGATGGATACCATTGCGCAGATGTGACACGCGAGACCACTGGCGCCGCCAAATGTTCAGCGGGATGGTGTCAGATGAGAAAGAGAAAATATTTAGACAAGTTTTGTTGCTTATTATCGGCTCCAAAATCAACGTTTAGATGGGACACTGATACAAGGTTGGCATTTGAATCAGGAAAACACCAAGAAAAACAAAGTTAGAGAAAAAGATAAAATAATGGTCTGGGTGAATTTATGTGTTTGCCCTGTGACTCAATGATTCGAAATAAATAATATGATCTGATCCACGAAGATTTGCAAACAATGCTATTGTGAGATACACTAAATAAATGTTGCTTAAATTGTTTATCTTATGTTGTAATCTCCTGGAAAAGTTCCAATGAATAACTGTATGCTCTGCTTTGTTTGCCATTTAAATTTTCGACTCACCCTTAATGATGCAATAGTACCAATTCGGGGATATAATTTCCGTCGCTATGCGGAAATTCTTTTATTCTCATACATGTCGCTTCCTGTTTTTTTGGTGGCGTATTTACAGAAATTGTGTTTGATGCAAAATCAAATGTCTAGTATATTTTGGGAAACTTTTATGATATTCAAAGTTAATAAAGAACCTAGTTGTTGCTATAATGGTTGTATTCATGGTTACCCGACTTGGTGCCCATGACGACTGCCTTTTCACATGATGTTCTGATTTTGACATTCTTGTAATTCGAACGCCATTTTAGCCAATTGTGCATGCATAACAAGTACCTTTAGATCGTATCTGGTTCCATATCCTTCCTGCTAACTTCTAACATGTTTGTGGTGAGATATTGGACCCTCCCCACTGCGTCTACAAACAAAATGGCAGATGCATACCCTCTAAGCAGACAGAAGGTTCTTTGAGTGCTTGACAAGTCTAATTGTTCACAGTCTGTGCACACAAGTGTGTTGATGTGAGGATCGGACAAGGAGGCTCAATTTGTCCCAATATTTTCCTTGTATAAACCAATTAAGTGGCTGTATAAACAGCTTTAGGAGGTAGGGTATTTGTACTAGGAAGTTACCCGCTGGGTGACAAGTTAGTTAGCGCCTATAGTAGCCTGTGATGTTGTATCATCTTGCTAACCTCCAGGGGCTAATTAAAGCTTTCTCCTCACATTTATACACAGCTATATGTTTGGTAACGTTATCATTGTGATATCAATCAAATTGGCATTAGATTGTTATATTCCTTAAAATGTTGAATATTGGCTTAATTACAGGAACGAAGAGTAAAATACTATCAAATATTCTTCGATAAGGAATAGTTTTTATTGGCAGGTAAATGTTAACAAAATTAAACATTTTCATGATATGTAGATCTATGTTTTAAAAATATTTGCATTGTGGGTCGCATATAAAATAAGCACCATTTATGAAGCTTTAATGTCAGAGAAAGGGGGAGTCACAGTTCGGACAGAATAAACTACATATCTGATTGCAAAGATTTTGAGCCAGTACATGAGCCAGAAATATAGAATACCCTTCCCATTAAAAAATTTAAAAAATGCAAGTCAGTAAGACAGTTTTAAAAAAGGGATTCTAATATTCACTCATACCAAAAATTTTATCTGCAAAAGTGCCAGTTCTGATGAGTCATCTGTTGAGGCGTTCTAATTTAATTATTATGTTTTAATTAAC
The DNA here is from genome assembly GCA_949316495.1 of Amphiduros pacificus. Taxonomy (NCBI): domain Eukaryota; kingdom Metazoa; phylum Annelida; class Polychaeta; order Phyllodocida; family Hesionidae; genus Amphiduros; species Amphiduros pacificus. The sequence continues at coordinate 21,806,573 of OX439007.1, read as the reverse complement.
GATGAGTCAGAATGTTTGATGTTTGCCGCATTATTGCAGTGCACAGATCCACAGAGGTCTCGTACGGTGGAGAGGACACATCCTGGTTCGTTAGACGATAATATTCATCTAAATAGATCAGAGGCATTGAGAATGAGCAATAGTTCTGATGCCAGGCTTTCTCTTCTGAACATTTACAGGAGTTAATAAAGATGAGGAGAACCTTTACACGGAAAGGTTCTCACGGCTTGATTAAACACCACTACACGAATCTTACCAAAATTACAAAATGTTCAAAATGATAAAAAAAAAGAAAAAGAAATCACATTTGATGTGTTCCATTCTCTGCATGATCAGCAGAAAATGATTTCGCAGGTGAAACTGGTTTGTCTATTCCACTGCTATTGTCTATTTCCGTGAAATCATCATCCTCAATGTCATGAACATTGATGACGTCACTGAGGTCACTGGCATCATCCATGACGTCGTTGACATCCTCACACGTCACAAGAGATTCGTTCTTCCTGGGTCTGCCCTTAGGTTTAATGGGAGGTTCCTTGCCACCCTTCTGTATAACCTGTTAATAAAATCCATCAATTTACTCCGGTGACCATTTAGATGCTAACAGGATGCCTTAGACAAAATACAAATTGGACCAAAAATCTATTGAAAATATACGATACATATAATCATTGCCGAAATAGTCACACTATTTGAAATATGGAAGAATTCTCTCATTGAATATTCCAATTTGATGAAACATTTTGTTGTCAAAGCCAGATGTGATTGACTGTTCCTATCTAACTGGGAATCCTTGTATCAGTGTATACCTGTAGTTGGAGGTTCATTTTCATCGAAACACTATTAATTCTAAATTAACTATCAAAGCCACCCACTTGTTTCTTCCACTTCATTCTCCGGTTCTGGTACCATGTTTTCACTTGTATCTGCGTGAGACCGAGGGACTTGGCCAGATCCGACCGATCGGGAGTAGATAGGTACTTCTGTGTCTCAAATCTTCGCTCCAATCCCATTAGCTGAAGTATAAGTAACCTCTTTATATATATATATATATATATATATATATATATATATATATATATATATATATATATATATATATATATATATATATATATATATATATATATATATATATTACATGATTGTCATAAATCATGTAAATCATGTACTAAGTGATTCTGGATGTTCTCATCCAACTAAAGATAATATTCGCCAAAAATTACTTGTCATAATTAAATCAGTTTCTATGCTCCCTGTCAGTCTCCATTACGAATGATTAAATTTAGTTCTGGTTCCGGAAAAGTTATACAGATCCGGTGCCTTTTGAGAAAAAACATAGAGATCGGCTATCGGCCCATGTCAATATTCGGGAAATCATTTAAATCATGACACCAACATTTTTTTAAATATTATTATGATCTAGCAAATAGATTAACATCCCAGAAATATACATCCTGTACATGTACTTGTATAGGTTACTGACATAAATACAAACAAGAAAAAGTGGTGCTCCACATGTAACACGGATGCGAAAAAATTAACAAACAAATAAAAAATTACAATTAACAAAACAAAAATTACAATTAACAAAACAAAACTTTAAATAAACATCTATAAATACATTTAAACACAAACAATCATTACAAACTGATGGGGTAGTTGAAATTATTTTTATTCATCTTTTAAAAACATTTAATTTGGTATATGAACGAATTTTTTAGCACAACTTTCTGCAAAGATATGCCTTTTCAGGCTCGATTACGTAACTTGCTCTATTATCGCTCAGGCGCTATCGCAAATCATCGGAGATCAGACGTTCGCATGTCATTTCTGTTCTAATTGTCCGATTTACACCAAATTTGAACTAAACTTACTGAAAATGCCTTGTTCTAGCGATTGGGAAGCATTTTAAAGAGATAATTTAATGCAACAATGGGCGAACACGATGACATCGTTTTGAACGTTCTGCTTTGTTTACACATGGAGTAATTAAGATTAATGTTACCCTTATTTGCGTGCATTGAGATTTGGGGGGCAAACAGATGAGTTTATCAGGTGTCTAAACATGTGTTTTTTATTAGGGTGCGATGCAGTGCGATGGGTGAACTTTGAGGTCAAACTTGTGCCTGATTTTGGGGAATGCTGCCCAGTGGCCAGCTGGGGATTACAATCCACTGTGCAAAAGTTGCCAGTTTTTCATGGTTTTTATGGCACAGGGAATTCCCAAATGAAAATATTACTCTGATCTTTGGCATACACATGTTTTACATGTAAAATAGAATCTATGCCCTTTTGAATTATGTTGGTTTTATAGCCAATTTCTGTCTGAAAGCAATATGAACTGGGGGAACTGGCCAAATCTTGATCCAGAAATTATGCACTGTTTTGCTTTTTCATCATCCTCAAAATATTAAATAAAAAGCATTTTCATTACAATTGTGAATGAAAATTAATGAATGAAAATAAATTAATGAAAATTCACGAATAAGCAAATGAAAATAAATGAATGAATGGAGTGAATGAAAAATAGATAATGATTAAATTTTATGTTTTTCAGTGCTTCACCTTGAGGATCTCTGCAGGCTGTGTGGGAGAGAAGATGCAAAAAGAAGATGCAAAATATATTAAAACTGTAGCCATTTTTGAATAAACAGAGAAAAGTAAAATGTGCTTTTATCTCCCAGTTTAATTATTATTAACAAAAAGATCACCTTTTTGTGGTCTGCAGTCATCACAAAACCATTCAGTTCAGGGATTCATTTTGACAACTGTCAAACTGCAGAGGTGCTGAGCATATCTGCCAGCCCCCTTGCTGACAGCCGGCCCAGCAGCCAATTAGTGGCAGGCCAAGCTGCCAATTAGTGGGTGTGAGCCGGTTTAGATAAGGCGTTGCAGACAACGCACATGAAACCTTTGATGTTCCCCCAGTCCACCCTCCATCTTAATTACTCCATGGTTTACATGACACACTTCTTTTCTTTTGTTCACTTCTTTTAGATATGTATTCATTCGCCGGACACATGCGCAAATTGGAATCTTTTGCAAGCACACGACGAACACCCCACAGTGGCGTCAGTTGCTTTAACAATTATGACCACAGAAAAAAACCGAATTACAACCCACAGAAAACGACTACCCATTTCCCGTGATCGTACCGATCACAGAATAACACGGATAGTTCCATTTTTTGAAAGTCATTGCTTGTCGACAATGACTTTCAAAAAAGGAACCATCCGTGTTACAAAAAAAAACAATAACAGACCTAATATAAGATGGCATCATAACATCTTACAAACGTATTTGAATGATGTAGATAATGTAGGATAATAAAACGTGTAGATAATTTCGTGGAAATAGGCTTTCTATTTTCAAGGTCATTGAAAGGTCACTTCAAGGTCACTGGCAATATTTGATCAAAATAGCCTAAGAAGGTTGACATTCGATCACATATCATTTGTAGATGTATTCTGAGTAGTAAGAAAGTTATATCCCTATGTCTGCCGTTTCTAGTGATGACTTGAAATCTGATTTGAAAATGCACCGAGAAAGGATAAGTAAGATTTATATTTACCTGTAATTCTGAGAATACTGTTCGGCATCGACGATGTTTCTTTGGTCTTCCGGTGACGTCATCAGGTGACTGACGCGTGCGCACATAGACGGGAAGTGGAATAGGGATGGCCATGTTGGAACCGGGAAGCTGGTAGCTAGTATTGTGCCAAGAATCATTATATCCATGATAACCTAAAATCGCAAAAATAAATTGCATTCTTAATTAATTAGTCAATGAGAAATTTTGCATTATAACCATTCCCATAGTGGTTATAGCTCAGTTGGTAATAGCGCAAGCTTATAAGCAACAGTTCCTCTCTGGTGATCCAAAGGTCATGGGTTCGATTGCTGTCTAAGCCAGCATTATATTCGTGTCACAATTTCTCGTGTGAACTAGTAGAATTAGTAGTAGTAGTAGTAGTAGTAGTAGTAGTAGTAGTAGTAGTAGTAGTAGTAGTAGTAGTAGAAGTATTATTATAATAATAATAATAATAATAATAATAATAATAATAATAATAATAATAATAATAATAATAATAATAATAATAATAATAATAATAATAATAATAATAATAATAATAATAATAATAATCTCAAATTTATTATTTTCAAGCAAATTTATTATTTTCAAGCAAATTTATTATTTTCAAGCAGTTATTTTCAAATTCGAATTCGGAATTATCTTTTTCTGAGTTTTAATTTGATAGCTCTGTCAAAAACAAAAAGAAAATAGATAGCTATGTCAAAAACAAAAACAAAAACCCAAATGCAAAGATATCTTTTAGCATAGCGCCATGCCCGCCCCCAATCAAAACGTATCACGGCCCCTCTAGATCTGATCTAGACATTTGCAATATATTAACATTATTTTTAGTATTTTGCTAGTTAAACAGTTATACATAGTTCATATCATATGATGTTCAGAGCGTTCCAGGGAAACGGCTTATTGCTAACGGATAGTTGTCTCAGTTTGGAGCTAATTGGACGCAAATTGTTGACACAGAAACCTATCTGTGCCTATCACAGTAAAGAACCTGTATGCTGTGTCCGCCTTGTGTGTTCTTCACACTGTCTGGATAGGTGTAAGTAACAGATTATTATGCAAGGGATGTCCATTTCCCATTTAGAATAAGCCTCATTAGATGCGACATTGACACGTTTATGGTTTATACCAATAAACATAAAGCATGTATACTTAATGGCCAGTACTAGATGAAGAACCTTCACATTAAGACAGTGCAAGTGGGTGGTACTTTGGTGGTCATATTCTGTGTTTTAGAGTTATGCAATATACACGTGTATGAGTCCTCAGTTGATGCAGTGATAGGCGTGTGAACAAATCAAATTCATCAAGAAAGGAAATCATGTTTTAGATACAGAAAATTGATCAAACTTTACGTTTTTATGAAAATTAAAAATGGAATGTTCATCCGTCTTTCAAATTTGCTCCCGTTTACATTCTTTGTTCAGGGTTATTTATTTCTAGTAGTAACATAAATGCTTAATTTGCAAATAATAATAAAAAAGAATTCTGTTTAACAGATCGACTTCTCACAAACAGAATCCTGCAAAACAGAGATACGATAAGTATTTCAAAAGATGAGCTCAAATTCAATAAATTAACAAATTATAGCAAACGTACCCATATTTGACAGACCCTGATAGGGCACACGTTCTGGAAAACCTCTGAATTGTGACTGAGTTGTGTCTTCTGGGCGAAGTTGGGCCACCAACGGTTGGACACATTTGAAGGGAAATCCCTGTCCATGTACAAACACTCCGGGATTGATCTCTATAAGCTTTTGCCGGGATTCCACGATCTGCTGCTGAGGACATCTCAAATCCAGAGCAATACTCTTCTCGCTAATGCCATTTCCCTGCGAGTCCTTTGCAGTCTGTGAGTCTCCGTTCTGTTTAATCACCCTAGACTCGTTATTCTCATCATCTTGTGTCTTTTCACTTTCCAGAATGTCTCTTATGAAAAAAGACGCCTTTTTTCTTGACAGATTTTGTTGAATAATTGCCATACTTATAGAATTATCGCCCGATTCTTCAAATAATTACTAGATAATAGTAGAGAAAACATGAAGATATCCCAACTGAATACAATGGGAGATTTGCGCCGTCCATGAGATGTCATAAAGCGTTGGTTTATTTTCACACGTTACAATAAAAGAAACAGCCTTGAGCAATACTTGAAATGTCCAACTGTAATTCCGACCTTCGAGCGATGACGAGCTGTTACCGTTTGGTGATGTTTGGCAGTTCCAAAATATTTTCCATGCTCCCCAAGAAATTAATAATCAATGACAATTGAAGTGAAATCATTTCATTTTTAGCTTTAGATCTCCAGGTAGAAATTTCGCACTCTGTATTTCTTTAACGTGAGTCTCTTCTTTTTAACTGGAGAGTGAATGCAATAGAGAAAACGTTCAGAGTAATGACGTACACGTGTCGTCTGCTACCCGATGTTCCGCGTCTCAATCACATGATACCATTCAGCCAATGAGATGAGGGTAATTTGGAGTTAAATATGGACTGCTCCCAACTGGGCTGGACAAAAAGTAAACTCACTTGGTACTCACATGTAAACAAGAAGTGCCCTTGACAGTTACCGTCTCGTTTCCGTCCCATTTCCGGAGATCACATGCCACGTTTTCGGTTAACTAACTCCACCTGTTTTGATTTTGTCATCAGGTTCAGCTGATATGTTTTACTTTGATAGACCTTTTATCGACCTTTCAAACAATTATATATTCATATTTCTTAACCATCGACCAAAGTTTGATGAAGTTGGTTTTAATGCAAAACATGAAGAGCACCGCAAACTAGTGGCATAAACTGCCTTGATGCGTTTAAACGCCATGAAATCAATTACTCAAGTAAACAAACTTCTGAAAGTTGTACTGACAAGAGCATGTAAGGAGGCATAACATGCGTCCCAGCCAGAGGGCGCTGGCGTCTGCTCTGGGAAGATGGTAAATGTGAATTGAGCCTGCAACGAAATGCTAGAACATCTTCTCGGGGAAACACAGTGTGGGGCAATCATTGAAACCACCATTGGTTATTTTGCTTGTTACTTTCAAAACAAAAAGAAACACATTTTGCACACTGACATGGCCCAGCTATCTGAAAAAAGGTAATCTCTACTGGTATCCCCTTTGCTGATGGAAGGGCAAATCAGAACGAGTGTCATGTTTGCATAAGTAGACAATTTACACACTGGTGTGGCATTTTGCCAACAAAGAATGAAAAGACACGTTAGTCAATCATTTTAAAGGAAAATTCAATCACACCCCCCACCCACCAGAACCGCTTTAAATGCACCATTAGGCCAAGAAAGAATAGGGAATATCGTTTCTCGTTGCCGCCCTCCCCTATTCTTAATCAATTACTACTTCATAATAAGAAAATATATTGATATAAAAAAATGTGTCATCCACATTCCTGTTTCACGTCACCATGCTGTTTCCTCCTTTTCATGGACTAAATTAAACAAACATTAACTCAGCCGCTGACGATGGTGGGGGTCCGAGAATGAGGAGTATGGTTTCGGCGCATGACAAGCGCGGGAGCTGCTCCCCCATAGTTCCGGCGAAATTAGGTGAAGTCGGATGCCACTTCCGGTGAAACGAAATTAAAGAGCAGTGCCTTGCCAGAAAGGTAAATGCCTTTTCCAGTACGTCAATGACATGTAAAAAGCTAATTAGTTTCATGTTTTTGAAATAACATGAAATAACATTTTTGGTATAATGGAATAAATTTCCATCAGATGCGTTTTTCATCGACGACTGGCGGAAACATAAATAATTTTTCTGTAACAGACCAAAAGAAAAGTTTATTATTTTTCATAACCGTTTATTTGTATCTCCATTAAAAAGGGTACAAGAGAATGTTATTCTCAGGCTACATATAAAATTATGTGCTCACAAATTATTGAGGTGAATGAAATATTTAGACCCATATTATACAATTGTCATCTATTTGCAGTCTATTGAAGCATGTGACAGACCATGCAGAAATATATATTTAAATGACTGAAACAGGTTGGATCAACAAATTTAAAATGTCTCAAACAATATCACGAAATACAAAGTAAGGGTCATCATCAAATTCAGTGAAGAATATTTTTTATCGCCAACAGGCAAGTATAATTCATAGATCTATGGATCATAAAACAAACTCCAAAGTATCTTCATTATCATTTATTCCTTTTCAACAGCTTTGTTTTTACTTATCATTAATAAATTTTATAGATATATTTTCAAGATGAAACTTTAAGTTTGTATTTGATGATCATAATAAGTTGAAACAAAGAAATGAGGAGACGCACAGCCTTGACTCAGCAATGGATATAATTGCCTTCTGGGCATGTAATGTGCAGAATCTTTGGGCCACACTTCATACTTTGTAAACATTTGGATGGCAACACAAAACAACTGCGGGACGCACTATTTCAGATACATATACATGCATAAGAGGCTGTCATGTTACACAAGCTGTTGTTATCATTCCCACATTGCCCCGGGTACCTCTTGATAACAGCCCTGGTAGAGGTCAAGAGCGAGAAAACGTTATATTTTCAAGTTTGTTTTCAAGCACGTATCATAAGTGAAATAGCATGTGATAAAAAGGTGCTAAACATGTGCATTTAGCATGAGTCCTAAACGTATGTATTTTATTTTATTATTTTGAATGCAAAGAAAAAACATGTTTGTTTTTCATGTATGCAAGAGAAGACGCTATAAGGAGATATGACATATGATGACATACACAAAGCTAGCATTTAACATCCGCATCTTTGACACATCAAAACCGATAGTGAAAATAAAATCACACAGATCTCGTTTTAAATAAAATAATGCATGACAATAAATGCACTGGATTGTGTTTTTATTTTCTCTTTCTAATTTGCAAATATTGAAACAATAGCATAAATAAGTTTTTTGAAAGGCATCCAAATAAACCGTCACCTCAAATATTGAACTGTGTCCATTTTCTGGATCCTCCATTAATATTTTGTACTGTATGTTTTAACATTGTCCTCTGGGACAGAATGTTAAAACCGTATTTTGGTATCCATAATGAACCGTATGATTGTGCTTTAAGTTTTTAAAGTTCAACCTAAACCGTAACTAAGCTGTAACGATTTTCCTTTGTGAGCTATATTACTGCCCTCACTGACAAAATGGTAATTTTGAAAGAAGTGCTGACTGTCATATTTGCCATTCGTATATAAATTGTTTATCAAGTAATAAGCATTTCCCCCCAATTAGTAGATAGATGACCCAGAATGTTTGTCATTTGAGTACATCTCATAATATAACGTGCGATGACCTTTGGGAAGGTGGAGGAACATATCAAAGCTGGCTTGTTCATCTCAATCCTGGTAAAAGTGATGATATCTGACATTACAGATCTTCCAAGATAAGATGGTGTGGATGGTACATTGGGCTTAAGGTCAATTTAAGATGGCTTCTCATCAGGTGGAAAGAGACTCCCAACACAAACAAATTACCCGGATCATGGTCGCCATGACATACCTAATTGTGGCGCCCCCTATGGAGATCACAAGAAACATAAGCCACGACAAGCATGGACATGTGTTCAACACGGTGAAAACAGTACAACTTGTGTTTTGCGTGAGTTTCTCTTGCTTTGAGGTAGGAGGTTGGTAGGTGCTGCATACACCAGCATTCACACTTTAGTGAACATGATGACTACAAGATGGCCGTTGACGGTGATTATTTCCAACAAGCCTAAATGAAAAAAAACCAGTAGAGGTCCGCATGGTAACCGTATACATTAGGGTCTGACAAAAGGAACCAGTAGAGGCCTGAGTGATAACCGTATACATTAGGGTCTGACAAAAGGAACCAGTAGAGGCCTGCATGGTAACCATATACATTAGGGTCTGACAAAAGGAACCAGTAGAGGCCTGAATGGTAACCGTATACATTAGGGTCTGACAAAAGGAACCAGTAGAGGCCTGAATGGTAACCGTATACATCAGGGTCTGACAAAAGGAACCAGTAGAGGTCTGCATGGTAACCGTATACATTAGGGTCTGACAAAAGGAACCAGTAGAGGCCTGAATGGTAACCGTATACATTAGGGTCTGACAAAAGGAACCAGTAGAGGCCTGAATGGTAACCGTATACATTAGGGTCTGACAAAAGGAACCAGTAGAGGCCTGCGTGGTAACCGTATACATTAGGGTCTGACAAAAGGAACCAGTAGAGGCCTGCATGGTAACCGTATACATTAGGGTCTGACAAAAGGAACCAGTAGAGGCCTGCATGGTAACCGTATACATTAGGGTCTGACAAAAGGAACCAGTAGAGGCTTGAATGGTAACCGTATACATTAGGGTCTGACAAAAGGAACCAGTAGAGGCCTGCGTGGTAACCGTATACATTAGGGTCTGACAAAAGGAACCAGTAGAGGCCTGCATGGTAACCGTATACATTAGGGTCTGACAAAAGGAACCAGTAGAGGCTTGAATGGTAACCGTATACATTAGGGTCTGACAAAAGGAACCAGTAGAGGCCTGCATGGTAACCGTATACATTAGGGTCTGACAAAAGCAATAAGTTGGATACTTTTTATGGCGCACACTGTGAAATAGCATTACACTCTTATATGATTTGGTTATTGTATTCGAACCATTTTCTTCTCTCATTGTTGAATAATTCTTCAGGTCACAGTTATGGACAAGTTAGGTCACTATTATTCTTCTTATTATTTTTATCTTCTTCTTCTTATTATTATTATCTTATTACTATTATCTTATTATTATTATCACTTTGCCAAAGTCTGCTTTTGGTGAGATTATTAGAGCTTAGCTTTTTAATTGTGATTATCCTGAAAGAAATTAGCCAAGATTTATGCTCATGGGTAACTAATCAATTTATCAAACAGAAAATATTTGGCTACTTTTCACTTACTCAATATCTCTGCCAGGAACTGTGCACATATCGGCCTTTCCCATACTGAGCAGCTCATGGTCAGCGCTAGTTTAAATCTGTGATGACCTTTTATTAGGACGCAATGAGTTCAGCTCACACTTGACAGTGGAAGGTCATCTCAAAGGCCACACACAAGTCTTAATTGATTCTTTACCGATTTGTGTCACTGATATTAATTAAACCCAGTGATAAAACATTTCAATTGTATGGTATGAAGCAGAACAAATATGTCTTTATCTTTCGTTCACATAACTCAAAAATCGGGTTTCATTTGGGTGTAAATGATAAAATAATCTAATTGAAAACAGGACACAATGCCACCAAGAGAAGTTTGTTACGGGTGTATAATCAAGTGGACGCTGAATAAAGTAGAGTGTGTGAAGATTTTAGGTCAATTTCAATTATGTCAGTCATATCATGACGGGACCTCCTTGCAAAGCATATTGCCTCACTAAATTGTCGCATGTCCATCACATGCCATTCGATCACATAATCACAAATTTATAAGGTCCAGAGGTTAAACAGAAAACTATTTTAATCCTGTCACGTGCGGCCATTGACCAAAGACAGCAAGTTGGCTCAGGACCTATCTCAACCCAATGTCCCACCCGCCAGTCACGCTCACTTTACCGTCTCAAGTTTATATATTGTAATATAGACGGGTTTCTTGAAAATAATTGCTGAACCACTATTCCTAACATGATCTGGGAGATCATTCCAGAGTTTATGAGCAATTACAAAGAAAGTCCTGTCCTCGTAGTGTTCATGTGTGCACGGGGAATAATGAGATATATGTCTTGTCGACTGTTGGGCCGTAGATTTCTTCTTGATGTCTTCACAGTCCGTAGGTAAAGTCACTATGGGGGTGGCTTTCAGAAGATCTTCCAAGCAGTAAGGAATACTGATTATTTTGGTCAAATTTCCCAAACTTCCCCCAAAACACTCGCTGCAGAGGTCTGATGTAATTGCGATAAGGAGTGCAATCACATCACTGATTCAATTTAAAAAATAGACGTGTCTACTTGAATTACATTTATGCAGATTGAAATTAATTAGTATGCCTATATCTATCCAGAATGGCAAATGCTTTGTTACTACAGATACTACATCCATCCACACACGGAAATTTGCCAACTAATGTCGTAAGGTTATAATGTCGTAAGGTTAAAATGTCGTAAGGTTAAAATGTCGTAAGGTTATAATATCGTAAGGTTATAATGTCGTAAGGTTATAATGTCGTAAGGTTATAATGTCGTAAGGTTATAATGTTGTAAGGTTATAATGTCATAAGGTTATAATGTATGAACGTTTCACTTTTCGTTCCGTGATTCGTATTAGGTGTCTCTATCCTTTCATTCTGGTAACTGATATTATTCAGATGCACAATCCTTAATAAAAACTCTTGTGAAATTTAGCAAAAATCACGTTAACCTATTGATGTGAAAGCATGAGAGACAGCAGCCCACCTTGATAAATAAAATGAGCAATGCTGCCACCTGGTGTCAAAAAAGGTGGAAATAACCTCCTCCAAATTGGCAAATTAACGTCCACAAAAGGAGCATAATTGCACTCTTGTTTACTTTAGGTCGTCATTGCCTGCGCCTCTTAGCATGAATATTTAGAGTTACCAAAGTAAGGAGGTGTGAGGATCATGGTAATGATGCATGCACATATCTCTCTATAGTCTAGTGACATTTTTGTCTTCCCCTCCAACTTTCCCTTTAATCTTGACGACATATAATTTCAAAGTGACCTGGAGTTCCCTCCTATACACACCGATTGTGGGAATATACACAAGTGGGTTGAGTAGGGAGTTTGCTGCTCCCAACCAGGCTGTTAAGAAGTCTGAGATGGGACTAAGAGTTTTATCGGAGAACATCTCCCAGTATGCAACTGTTATGAAGAAAGGCATCCACATTATATAATATCCACAGGACATAATTACCAGAGTCTTGACAGTCCTCATGGTTCGGTAGATAGTCTCTGAATATGTAACTGTCCTTGATCTTGGCCACAAAGTTTTTTTCTTTCTGATTTCTTTCCATATTAACGTAAAAGATGTAATTATTGTAACTGTAGGTGTAATTTGCACTGAGATTAAGATTATTACTGAATGAGTTGTGCCGTGGCTAACTCCATAGCAAACATAAGCATATGTATCAAATTCCGCTTTGTTTTCATTTGACGGTAAGATACATGGAACATAAAGGAGGAAACAAATTAGCCACAGGGATGCTAAGATTCCAATGGCCTTTTTCTTGCTCATGTATGCTGAATATTTAAATGGGTATTTGATTATCAGCATCTTGTCCAGACTAAGAAAAGAAAGAGTGACAATAGATAAACTGGCCAAGAATAGATTAATGAGGCCATCCAAAATGCAGAAACTATCAGTGTTCCTCAGGTAATAGGAATTAGTGACGGCAAAGTAGAGCAGTCTGAGCAGACACTGGATCCCGAGTGAGGCGTCCGTTATTGCCAGGCTGAGCATTGTATACCTCATGCTTGAGTTAAGATGATGCAATCTTGGTACAATAACAAACACTGGTATATTCATGATAAGAATGGCTAGTCCAATAAAGTACATTATGAATATCTTCCATGGTTGTGGTATGTCAACTTGTTCCTCTTGTACAGAGATTGTGTTATGTGTACTCCAAGTATAATCTTTCACTGTGCACAGGCAACTGTTAGTAATATAATCCGCTGTGCATGAAATATTGTCATTAATATTCTCAACTGGAAATGGAATATCCATCGTGTTCTTGTTCTGACACATCAGTTTCAAACGTGTTAATTAGGGTGAGTATATAGTGCCCATTACACTATCAGCATTAATATGATAGTGAAAGTTGCATCTGTGCTCTCTAAATATATATATATATATATATATATATATATATATATATATACTAATACTATATATGTATACTAAATATACATACATACATATATATATATATATATATATATATATATATATATATATATATATATATATATATATATATATATATACTCTGGTGGATATTTTTTATCACTGTAAGGATGTGAGTGAACATGAATGAAAATATAAACGACTCACGTTAAATTATCTGAAGGAGTAATTAAAGTCATCACGTGATAGATTTGAAGAATTCTTTCCCAAATTCCCCCTGCTTGAGCAAAAAAATATTTTTTCAGCAGAGTTCTGATGAAGATTGCTAAATATTCTAAATATCCCAAAAAGGCGTGTGACACGTTGATAAAATACTACCTTTCATTAGTTGAGACATATAGGATGAATAATTGTGAAAACTAACTTCATATCTTGTGATTAGAAATGTATCAATATTATTTTATAAATATGTATGTTGTTCTTTGTCATCTTTTGGAATAAGCCCTGTCATAATTGTGATGCGACTGAACGAAATAAGGAAATAATAACGTCAGAATTGTTATCGACATGAACAAATATAATCTAAACGAACTATTATTTTGAATGTCAACAAAGCTTGTCTCAGATAACAAGAATGCAGAACCTTGACATCATGAAAAGATAATGAAAAGCAATTATTACAGTTGGATTTTGGCATTTACATCTTGGCATTTTCAGCCTAGACTGAGCATGTATATATAACCCATAATCATATGTGTGGGCCTAGACTGAGCATGTATGTATAACCCATAATCAAATGTGTGGGCCTAGTCTGAGCATGTATGTATAACCCATAATCAAATGTGTGGGCCTAGACTGAGCATGTATGTATAACCCATAATCAAATGTGTGGGCCTAGTCTGAGCATGTATGTATAACCCATAATCATATGTGTGGGCCTAGACTGAGCATGTATGTATAACCCATAATCATATGTGTGGGCCTAGACTGAGCATGTATGTATAACCCATAATCAAATGTGTGGGCCTAGTCTGAGCATGTATGTATAACCCATAATCATATGTGTGGGCCTAGACTGAGCATGTATATATAACCCATAATCATATGTGTGGGCCTAGACTGAGCATGTATGTATAACCCATAATCAAATGTGTGGGCCTAGTCTGAGCATGTATGTATAACCCATAATCAAATGTGTGGGCCTAGTCTGAGCATGTATGTATAACCCATAATCAAATGTGTGGGCCTAGTCTGAGCATGTATGTATAACCCATAATCATATGTGTGGGCCTAGACTGAGCATGTATGTATAACCCATAATCAAATGTGTGGGCCTAGACTGAGCATGTTAACCCATAATCAAATGTGTGGGCCTAGTCTGAGCATGTATGTATAACCCATAATCATATGTGTGGGCCTAGACTGAGCATGTATGTATAACCCATAATCAAATGTGTGGGCCTAGACTGAGCATGTTAACCCATAATCAAATGTGTGGGCCTAGTCTGAGCATGTATGTATAACCCATAATCATATGTGTGGGCCTAGACTGAGCATGTATGTATAACCCATAATCAAATGTGTGGGCCTAGACTGAGCATGTATGTATAACCCATAATCATATGTGTGGGCACAATCTGAGCATGTATGTATAACCCATAATCAAATGTGTGGGCCTAGACTGAGCATGTATATATAACCCATAATCATATGTGTGGGCCCAGTCTGAGCATGTTAACCCATAATCAAATGTGTGGGCCCAGTCTGAGCATGTATGTATAACCCATAATCATATGTGTGGGCACAATCTGAGCATGTATGTATAACCCATAATCATATGTGTGGGCCTAGACTGAGCATGTATGTATAACCCATAATCATATGTGTGGGCCTAGACTGAGCATGTATGTATAACCCATAATCATATGTGTGGGCACAATCTGAGCATGTATGTATAACCCATAATCAAATGTGTGGGCCTAGACTGAGCATGTATGTATAACCCATAATCATATGTGTGGGCACAATCTGAGCATGTATGTATAACCCATAATCAAATGTGTGGGCCCAGTCTGAGCATGTATGTATAACCCATAATAAAATGTGTGGGCCTAGACTGAGCATGTATGTATAACCCATAATCAAATGTGTGGGCCTAGACTGAGCATGTATGTATAACCCATAATCATATGTGTGGGCCCAGTCTGAGCATGTTAACCCATAATCATATGTGTGGGCCTAGACTGAGCATGTATGTATAACCCATAATCATATGTGTGGGCACAATCTGAGCATGTATGTATAACCCATAATCAAATGTGTGGGCCTAGACTGAGCATGTATGTATAACCCATAATCAAATGTGTGGGCCTAGACTGAGCATGTATGTATAACCCATAATCATATGTGTGGGCACAATCTGAGCATGTATGTATAACCCATAATCAAATGTGTGGGCCCAGTCTGAGCATGTATGTATAACCCATAATCAAATGTGTGGGCCTAGACTGAGCATGTATGTATAACCCATAATCAAATGTGTGGGCCTAGACTGAGCATGTATGTATAACCCATAATCAAATGTGTGGGCCCAATCTGAGCATGTATGTATAACCCATAATAAAATGTGTGGGCCTAGACTGAGCATGTATGTATAACCCATAATCAAATGTGTGGGCCTAGACTGAGCATGTATGTATAACCCATAATCAAATGTGTGGGCCCAGTCTGAGCATGTATGTATAACCCATAATCAAATGTGTGGGCCTAGACTGAGCATGTATATATAACCCATAATCAAATGTGTGGGCCTAGACTGAGCATGTATGTATAACCCATAATCAAATGTGTGGGCACAATCCTAGCATGTATGTATAACCCATAATCAAATGTGTGGGCCTAGACTGAGCATGTATGTATAACCCATAATCAAATGTGTGGGCCTAGACTGAGCATGTATGTATAACCCATAATCAAATGTGTGGGCCCAATCTGAGCATGTATGTATAACCCATAATCAAATGTGTGGGCCCAGTCTGAGCATGTATGTATAACCCATAATCAAATGTGTGGGCCTAGACTGAGCATGTATGTATAACCCATAATCAAATGTGTGGGCCCAGTCTGAGCATGTATGTATAACCCATAATCAAATGTGTGGGCCTAGACTGAGCATGTATGTATAACCCATAATCAAATGTGTGGGCCCAGTCTGAGCATGTATGTATAACCCATAATCAAATGTGTGGGCCTAGACTGAGCATGTATATATAACCCATAATCAAATGTGTGGGCCCAATCTGAGCATGTATGTATAACCCATAATCAAATGTGTGGGCCCAGTCTGAGCATGTATGTATAACCCATAATCAAATGTGTGGGCCTAGACTGAGCATGTATGTATAACCCATAATCAAATGTGTGGGCCCAATCTGAGCATGTATGTATAACCCATAATCAAATGTGTGGGCCTAGACTGAGCATGTATGTATAACCCATAATCAAATGTGTGGGCACAATCCTAGCATGTATGTATAACCCATAATCAAATGTGTGGGCCTAGACTGAGCATGTATGTATAACCCATAATCAAATGTGTGGGCCCAGTCTGAGCATGTATGTATAACCCATAATCAAATGTGTGGGCCTAGACTGAGCATGTATGTATAACCCATAATAAAATGTGTGGGCCTAGACTGAGCATGTATGTATAACCCATAATCAAATGTGTGGGCCCAGTCTGAGCATGTATGTATAACCCATAATCAAATGTGTGGGCCTAGACTGAGCATGTATGTATAACCCATAATCAAATGTGTGGGCCCAGTCTGAGCATGTATGTATAACCCATAATCAAATGTGTGGGCCTAGACTGAGCATGTATATATAACCCATAATCAAATGTGTGGGCCTAGACTGAGCATGTATGTATAACCCATAATCAAATGTGTGGGCACAATCCTAGCATGTATGTATAACCCATAATCAAATGTGTGGGCCTAGACTGAGCATGTATGTATAACCCATAATCAAATGTGTGGGCCCAATCTGAGCATGTATGTATAACCCATAATCAAATGTGTGGGCCTAGACTGAGCATGTATGTATAACCCATAATCAAATGTGTGGGCCCAATCTGAGCATGTATGTATAACCCATAATCAAATGTGTGGGCCTAGACTGAGCATGTATGTATAACCCATAATCAAATGTGTGGGCCTAGACTGAGCATGTATGTATAACCCATAATCAAATGTGTGGGCCCAATCTGAGCATGTATGTATAACCCATAATAAAATGTGTGGGCCTAGACTGAGCATGTATGTATAACCCATAATCAAATGTGTGGGCCTAGACTGAGCATGTATGTATAACCCATAATCAAATGTGTGGGCCTAGACTGAGCATGTATGTATAACCCATAATCAAATGTGTGGGCCTAGACTGAGCATGTATGTATAACCCATAATCAAATGTGTGGGCCTAGACTGAGCATGTATGTATAACCCATAATCAAATGTGTGGGCCCAATCTGAGCATGTATGTATAACCCATAATCAAATGTGTGGGCCTAGACTGAGCATGTATGTATAACCCATAATCAAATGTGTGGGCCTAGACTGAGCATGTATGTATAACCCATAATCAAATGTGTGGGCCCAGTCTGAGCATGTATGTATAACCCATAATCAAATGTGTGGGCCTAGACTGAGCATGTATATATAACCCATAATCAAATGTGTGGGCCTAGACTGAGCATGTATGTATAACCCATAATCAAATGTGTGGGCACAATCCTAGCATGTATGTATAACCCATAATCAAATGTGTGGGCCTAGACTGAGCATGTATGTATAACCCATAATCAAATGTGTGGGCCCAATCTGAGCATGTATGTATAACCCATAATCAAATGTGTGGGCCTAGACTGAGCATGTATATATAACCCATAATCAAATGTGTGGGCCTAGACTGAGCATGTATGTATAACCCATAATCAAATGTGTGGGCACAATCCTAGCATGTATGTATAACCCATAATCAAATGTGTGGGCCTAGACTGAGCATGTATGTATAACCCATAATCAAATGTGTGGGCCCAATCTGAGCATGTATGTATAACCCATAATCAAATGTGTGGGCCCAGTCTGAGCATGTATGTATAACCCATAATCAAATGTGTGGGCCCAGTCTGAGCATGTATGTATAACCCATAATCAAATGTGTGGGCCTAGACTGAGCATGTATGTATAACCCATAATCAAATGTGTGGGCCCAGTCTGAGCATGTATGTATAACCCATAATCAAATGTGTGGGCCCAGTCTGAGCATGTATGTATAACCCATAATCAAATGTGTGGGCACAATCCTAGCATGTATGTATAACCCATAATCAAATGTGTGGGCCTAGACTGAGCATGTATGTATAACCCATAGTCAAATGTGTGGGCCCAGTCTGAGCATGTATGTATAACCCATAATCAAATGTGTGGGCCCAGTCTGAGCATGTATGTATAACCCATAATCATATAGGAAAGGGACATGGAGAGACAACATGACAAATGGTGTGGTTGATCAACGGAGAGACATAATATTATTATGATAGTGAAAGTTTCATCTGTACTTGGCATTAGAAGTTTCATTTCAGTACCTCAAAGAAAAGAAAGATTTAATTATTATAAAAAAGAAACAAGTCTTCACTCTTATAATCGAGGTTAATCACATATTTATAGGGTAGACCTTTCGTGAACACTATCAAAACTTATCAAAACTAGATATATAACAAAACCGGATATACATGTATGATTCCAGTTGACCACTCTCATGGGCTGTCTGCAAACCAAATGGGGATCATTCTAAAGTAAGCAATGTTAATCACTTTTCTTCCATTATATGTTTATTTGTTGAGCGTTTTTTGTTTGTTGAGCGTTTTAAATCACTTTCAACATTGTTTTAGTCATGGTGATATCAATACCAGGTGCTATTCTAAATATGAGCAAAACATCCAATTTAAACGATAACTGACAAATAATCACAGCTAGGTGTCCAACAGGTGCCTTGACAATCAGATTGAATACCAGATGCCAGGCCGTGGGGTGTGGTTGCAAAAAAAATAGAGTGCTTGTCATTTTCTTTTGTGAGATTGATTTTTTTTCTGACAGCTAATCATAAAACTATGATCAAATGAGAAATTGGTCCTAGAAATTAGCAGACATTACAGGTGTCAGCATCAACAGTTTTACGGTTTTATTCTTTGTTGTGAGCACTTTTTTTGTGTGGAGCACATTATAAGGTAACGTTGAATGGACGTAGATCTGTGAACACCATATAACGTCAGCATGTTATGTTACAACATAACGTTGTGAGCACGTACTGAGCACGTACTCCAGATGTTTTATCACCAGACATTGTGAGCATTGTTATGATACAATGTTATGTGCTCAGCAGGTTGTCAAATCTAGTTACACAGTAGGGACTGCAAACTCTTCTAACATATTACCTGGCATGTATGCTGATTTGTTGACAGTGTCTGAATTTATGTGGGTTTATATTGCAGTTGTGCTTAAAATTCACTATAACTTTGAATTATCTAACAACTACGCTGTTACAGGTCGCCATTTTCTGTGGCACTGCCGCCATCTATTGGCCAATTTACTCACCACAAGTTTTCTTCTACGTGCTCACCACTTTCTAAGCACATTGTTACAAAATGTTGCCAATACAATGTGCTTTTGTTCTGTTTGTTTGCATGGGATTTTACATCACTTTCAAACATTATTTCAGTGATGAGACCTACTTGTAGCAGATATAGTGTTGCCTCACTCAATTGTCATGTCACAGGTCCTTGACAACCCACCCGGTTACAGATTTACAAGGACAACAGGTTAACCCTTTGGCATGGGTCTCAGCTCATGTGTGAAATTGTATCATAAATTCAATCTTCGCATGGCCAGAAATCGAACCCATGACCTTTGGATCACTACAGAGGAACTGGTGCTCATACGCAGGTGCTCTTGTTAGCTATGGATTGCTATAGGTTGGGGATCAGGGAGGATTTGCGTGGATGTATTCTATATATTTTCATAAACTAACCCCTAATAAGCTGGCATTTTTATATTATTTAAAAAAAAACTTTGTATTATAGTTTTTTCCTCTGTTTTCCCTTATAGATTGACCACAAACTATAAATTGCTCTCAAATTGTTAATTATGAATAGATTTTGATGAATAAGGACTCTACGAGCTCGTATTCGAAAGATGTAGATGATAGGATAATAAAACATGTAGATAATTTCGTGGAAATAGGCTTTTTATTCTCAAGGTCATTGAAAGGTCACTTCAAGGTAACTGGCAATATTTGATCAAAATAGCCTAAGAAGGTTGACATTCGATGACATATCATTTGTAGATGTATTCTGAGTAGTAAAAAAGTTATATCTCTATGTCTGCCATTCTAGTGATGCCATCAAACTTCAATTTGAAGTAAGTGCTCAGATCCTAATTTCATGCTCAGATTTGAAGTTTTGCTCAGATTCTGAGTATATACACAAATCTGATTTTTTCATCATGCTTGGAAAACACAGACTTGAAGTTTTTGCTGAGATTCAAAGTTCATGCTCACGTTCTGAATATTTACTCAGATCCAAGATTTTTGGATTTTTCCAATATGCTCAGACATTTTTCTTGCTCAGATTCGGAGCTCAGAAGCTGGCTTCAAGCTGAAGTCAGTGCTCCAAAGTATGATTTTTTTACTAAATATTGAGCACTTTATGTTAAATTAAGGGATTAGATAAGGCTTAATTGAATAGAATATCATGCAGATGCATTCCCAGTCACTGGAATAGTTGTTACGTTACATAAAGTGATCCCCCATTCCGAGCCCCTGTTATCCCCTATTTTGGGCCTCTATATTTTCTCATTTGAATATGACGTCATGGCGTATGATGTATTTACTCAATTAAACAATGGAAATATTACGTCATGGCTCAAGTACGTACTTCCTTGGAGTAATTATGAATGGAGGGTTGACGGAGGGTTTTTTTCAGAACTATTTTAAGTTATCAAAACTACAATTTAGAGCTACACATATCGCAAATGAAATGTTTGTTTATCTATGCAGATTATGGGGATATACATTTTATTTCTCTGCTCCAAGTATTGACGATTTTATGCCGAGATTTTCAAATTCATATCATATTTATGAAAATGATTAAAATTTCCATTTTCCCCTCAGATTATCGGGAAATCATGTACTTTTTTGTTATTGTTGTCTTTAAAGTTTATTTTTAATCATTGGCGCATATATTGGCAGCTTAGAAAAATATACCAAGTTGTTCAGTGAAAAAAATACTATCAGAAAATGTAATTTATAGCCCTGCCAATTTATGCGCCGTTATAAATAAATAGACCTAATATATATCATGTCATCATTTAAAATCAACAAAAAATAACAATGAAAAATTGCAACAAAAATTTTATAAATGCTATATCATTAACAATATTTTGTTTTAAAAGTTTATAAAAAGCAATATGAATATGAATTATGAATTTTTAATAAAAATGTATAAAAAATAAAAGATTTAGAACATGCATTTTTCTTTTTTTCATAATATCTAATATTGAAGAAATCAGAATAGAAATGAACAGATTTATTTGAAGTAATTTTGAGTGGATGGTATTATAAGCTTCATAAGAGGAACTATTCTAAATCTTTCTTTAAAAAAAATAAAGCAAAATGTGGTATAATTCTTCAATAAAACTTTGGCCATTTTATTTTTTTTAAATATGAATCTTCAATTTTTCACTGTTCTGAAGTCGGCAACTATGATAGGATCAAAGGATTTTGAATCCATTGTGTGAAACAATGCATTGCTATGACGCCATAGCTCAAATAACAGCCGTTGCGCCTCCATTCATTATTACTCCAAGGTACTTCCAAGTCTGAGCAAATACTTCGTGAAGTAAGCACAATTGAGTATCTGAGCATGATGAAAAAATCCAAAATACTTCATTTTTGGAAGAAAACTTCGGTAAGTATGGCTTCAAATCAGAGTGCATAATAGGGAGGCAAAATTTCCAGCACTCCCATGACAGCCATCTTTGTTTATTGAGTAACTCACAAACTTTATTTGTGAGCCCATCACATTTCATCTATACACATGTGTCACATTCCTCACACTGCATGGCTCTGTGATTGTTTGCAACTGGTCATTCATATACTCCTCAAATTCTGTTTCCTATATATGATACTGGCTTTGTGTATGCCAATGCCCAGTATTGGGTTTCTTTGAATCATACATTGTTTCGGAATTGAGCCATTATTCATAAAGGATGCCGTACTTCCAGGTCTGTTCCAAGTATTGCCAGGATTTTCTGCATTAGTTATGCTTGCCACCAAAATGCAAGGAAGACATTTCAGAATCGATTTTTGTAATACTGTTTCATGTACATATTGTATTTGTGTGTGTAATCTAAGCTGTATATAGCCAGGCTAATTCCTCGATATCAGACAATCATTCAGGGGAAAATGTATAATTACATATCTAATATATGGCCTAGTGTACCAATCACAGATCAGTATTGCTCTACTTTATATTGCGTAATGTTTGGACAACACAATGATTTATAGCCAACCTTTATCAAATCACTGCTCTCGGTCTGCAAGTCAAGATGTAGCTATCTATTACACAATATACTGAATACAGAAATATCATGCTTGATTCATATTTGTAATTACTTGTTTTAAGTTGAGAGAGTCATCAGTTAAAACTTTCAGGGATAGTGTAACATATTTCAGTTTTAATATTGCTGGAAATGATTTTGTTATCCAACCAGAAGCAAAACATGTTTGTCAAAAGTGAAATAAAGGCTTATTCTAAGACTTATACTTATCCAAATTGCGAGATTAAGTGAATATCTGTGAATGATTTCGAAATATAGAAGAACTGCAAGGTTCAGTTCTTTGTGAGTCCATATTTTAAAACAGATAAGGCATGGGCAATACTTGTATAATTATACTGCGTAATGATCATGTAACCATACTTTATCCTATGTAACCATACTGTATCCTATATAACCATGCTTTATCCTTTACATAATAATAATAATAATAATAAAATTTGTATAGCGCTGATACCAGACAAGTCTGTTCATAGCGCTGTGTTCAGGACGTGCGTCCTGAAGAGATGAGTTTTCAGTCTATTCTTAAATGAGGAGACTGAAGTACTTGTCCTAATTTTAGTAGGCAAGGAATTCCAAAGTCTATGGCCGACAGATGAAAAGGCCCTGTCACCCACTGTCCTTAGCCTGGTATTAGGTACTTGTAGATGGGTGCCATCGTTGGATCTTAGACAGCGTTCCCCTTGTTTGATTAGGAGTAGATCACGTAAGTAAGGCAGAGCATTACCATTTAGGGCTTTCCAGGTTAAGAGAAGGATTTTAAAATCTATTCTAGCATGAATAGGGAGCCAGTGTAGTTCCAGTAGTTTTCCTGAAATGTGATCAAATTTCCTGATTTTTCCTACAACACGTGCTACAGAATTTTGGAGGTATTGTAGCTTCCTGATTTCAGTTTTAGGATGACCATAGTCAGGGCATATATCTTACCTCCCGGCCCCCGCTCCGTGCAAAAGTGGCTGAGGCACACATTTCTTATGGGACCACTCATATAGGTTTGTTTACATCTTTCTCTATTGATGTAACTGTTTACTGAAAGTACTATTTTTGTGTTTATTATAATATGACATCTGTTCATCACCATTGGTTATTCACTTATGCTCATGCATACCAAACACATATATTGATCTGTATCTTAATCTTTCACCTGATGTTGATTTTTTTGCTTTGTTTATTTACATGTAACACTGATGTATGGTCATTATTCATCATACCAATAATGAAGATATTTGCCATTCTATGAGACAGGGTACTGACTGCTATGGTTACATTACACCATGTGTACTCTGCATGCCATTATGATAATACTTGAAAATGTCATTTGTTCTGCTATCTCACTTTATTGTATTTTTACATGCTCATATTTGCTCTCACTGTTATATTCAGTATGGGTCACCCATGTAGAAATGATTTCAGGAATCTGGTAGGAATTATGGTTGCTCAGATGTATGGGGTACTGACCCAATTCCAGATATACATCATTATTCTTATATATTGTATGACAATGTGTACAGTGTGCATCATATTTGGTCTAGAATTACAGTTTTGCATTATAGTTGACCATGATGACCCTCGATGAAGATATCCTAATTCATCATGGACGTACAGAAGATAATAGTCTTTTGAACATCATAAATTCTGAAAATGATTCTGAAGAAGAAATTCAGATCATAAAACACTCACGTTATTATAGCTTTAAACACAAACCCCACTCATGTTCCTAATATCAATTATAACATCATTTCTGATATAAAACAAAAAGCTTGAAATAAACATATGCCAACAAAAACAGTTAAATTTAAAAAGTCTAAGCATAAAAATCTCCATGGATTACATTTGGCATCATAAACTCAATAAACTATAAGGATAACTTATACAAAAAACTGAAAATGACTGATCCAGAATCTCCAGTATATACATTACATAAAGATGATTTTAAAGTCTGGCTCAGATTCTATATTATGAATTTTTTTTCTCAAAAATATCAGTCTGACATTAAAAGTACCTGGAAAGTAATAAACAACTTACTGGACTGGACCAAAAAGAAAAAGTCATTTCCAAGTATTTTCATGGATGGTGAAAGAATAATAATTATTGTAGATAAACTTGATATAGCAAATAGATTCAACAATTTTTATGCAGAAATTGGCCCATATTTGGCCCAGAATATCAATATGCCAGCTAACAAACACTACATATCTTATCTTAAGAAACAATATAATTTAGAATTCCGATTTTAAAAGGATGATAAAATAGTTAAAGAAATCATAAATGAGTTAAAGTCTAAAACTAGTTTTGGACGGGATGGAATCTCTACTAAGTTATTGAAAACCATACAAAATGTGTTACTAAAACCTTTAACTCTAAATATTAATCAAATGTTATGCACTGGAAAATTTCCAGACAAATTTAAATTAGCTGAAGTTAATCCTGTATATAAGAAAGATGATGATACAAAATTTACAAATTACAGACCTATTTCATTACTACCAACCACATCCAAGGTATTTGAAAAAGTAAATTTTAAGCAATTTTTTCAAAATAACAAACTATTTTATAGCAGTCAATATGGTTTTAGAAAAAAACATTCTACAGAGTTTGCGGCTTTAGAGGTCATTGATCACATTATGATGTCAATGGATAAAAATGACATCCCCATAAATGTTGATATTGACTTATCTAAAGCATTTGATACACTTAACCCTAATATCCTTCTAGAAAAACCATTATGCAATAACGGGTACTGCATTTGACCTCATGAAAAGTTACTTACTCGACAGGAAGCAATATGTCGAATTTGATGGTGTTACTTCTGAAACTATATCCCTGGAAACAGGTGTCCCCCAAGGTTCGATTCTAGGACCACTTCTTTTTATAATTTATATCAATGACATTGCCAACTCAAGTGAAATTTTGGAATTTATTATATATGCAGATGATACTACTTTATCAAGTACATTGAAAATAATTTCAAATAATTCATTACAAACTAACTCTAGTCAAGCTATTAATGATGAACTAAACAAAGTAAGTGAATGGCTTAAATTAAACAAACTATCACTAAACATATCAAAAACCAAATTTATTATATTCCACACAGCCCAAAGAAAAATTGGAAAGTTAGAATTAAATATAGATGGAATTGATATTGAACAAGTTAATCACTTTAATTCTTGGGCATTACTATTAATGAAAATTTGACCTGGAAAGACCATATTGACAAGATATCAAACAAAATTTATAGAAATATAGGTATCCTTAATAATTTTAAAAAAATTCTACCAGAAAAGACTAATTTATAATTCTCTAGTACTATCACATTTAAATCTTGGCATACTTCTGTGGGGTCAGAAATGTGATCGTATACTTAAATTACAAAAGAAAGCTGTCAGAATTTTCAAACTGAAGAAGCATAACGCTCATACTGAACCAATATTTAAAGAATTGAAATTTCTGAGACTTGACCACATATTAAAGTTACAAGAACTTAAATTTTATTTCAAATTTTAAAAAAAGCTGTTACCATCTTATTTATTGAATCTTCCAATACTTCACATAAATGAGATACATTTTCATGGTACAAGAGCTGGACACAATATGAGAAATCCTCTGGTAAAACATGAACATGCTAGAAAATGGATAAGATACACAATTCCTGAAACAGTTAATAATACCCCTGGGTGCATTTTAGACAAAATAGACACTCATAGTTTAGAGGGATTTTCAAAATACATTAAGAAATTCTATATTGATTCTTATAAAGACAAATGTACTATCGATCAATGTTATGTATGTACTATAAACAACTAGTTGTCAATACACGTTGTTAATGTTCATCCATGTAAAAACTAGGTCTTTAGTTGGATGTTTCAAAAACACTCTCAATTATATGTAAACATATGGAACTTAATGTATTATACTGCAGCTATGCACATTACCCTAGAAATGATTTCTGGATTATATAATATATCCTACTGATAACTTAATAATGAACATGCAAATAGAGCAAATTGTAATTTAATAAGTCGTATATTTTCATTTCCTTTTACAAAAAGGGTGGCCCCTGTGATAGCGGTGGCATAAAACCCCACCATAACGGGTCTCCCTGGCTAGATTTATATTATTATATTGTTATATATATTTTGTTATTCAAACTGTATTTTTATTTTGGCCAAATAAATGACATTGAGTTCTGAGTTCTGAGTTTCACAGTACAATGATGCCGGCAACCCTCAGATGGTCTTGCGATATGCCTGCAGGACACCTAGGGGAACCTTCAGAGTGAATTTTGGCCAAGAAATATCGTGGAAATGCTTTATGTTGCAGTTGAATGTTCATGGTGACCCGTATACTGGCTGATAGTAGCAGATGATCCCCTGGTGTCCTCACGGTTACCAAGCTTGCCATCACTCGGGCACCGTTACTGAAATTGGAGCAACTGTGGCTGGGATATAACCTTGCTTTCAAAACTAGTCACAAGCTTATTCTATGGTATGGTCTTTTCGAAATAACAGTTAATGGGTTATATATATTTCATCCAGTTTATGTTAGAAATGTATATGACAAGGGTTCATGTTACAGATGCTAATTTTATTTATGCAATCATTAGTTTATTTTTTTAGGCTTTATAATTTTGTCAGCAATCTATGACCCCTCTGTGGTTATTAATCACTTATTCAGTTTTTAGTGTTTTGTGCCTTATACCAAAGCCACGGGCCGTGGCGCAGTTGGTTAGAGCGCCAGCTTATTAGCACCAGTTCCTCTGTGGTGATCCAAAGGTCATGGGTTCGAACCCTGGCCGTGCCGGGATTGAATTCATGATACAATTTCCCACATGAGCTGAGGCCCGTGCCTAAAGGGTTATCCCGTTGTCCTTGTAAATCTGTGACCGGGTGGGTTGTCATGTCAAGGACCTGCGACATGACAATTCAGTGAGGCAGCACTATATCTGCTACAAGTAGGTCTCATCACGAAATGACTGAAATACTGTTGAAAGTGATGTAAAGCCCCAAACAAACAAACAAACAAAGCCTTATACCAAATGGGTTTGACTGAATGTGCCTTAAACCATTCAATAATTCATTCAACAAACTTGGAAACTGGGATGTATCAAGGCATTTTTGTTTGCTCAGTTAATCAGATTGTACCTTCAAATCAGTGAATAAGATAATATTATTTAATAAATGTTTTAAGATCAAAGTTTCGGGTAATTTGTTTGAAACAGTTAGAAACAAACAGTTAGAAACAAACAGATATTAATGTTAATGTACTTTTAAAATGGATGCACAAAAATGCTTAATTCTTGGAAAATTTAATCATAGTCCAAAGTGCACAGGAAGGTTGGTCTGCGAAACATTTCCATGCATTTATGGAAAATCCAGTTCACTCCATTTTTACAAATACAAAAGGATTTTTATATTAAGTGGAGATTTCACTAATTCATCCGATATTTTTCCTTCCACACGAGAACAGATTAAGGACATCGTTTCTGAAGTTTGTCCCACTCAAGCAATATAGATAAAAGTTTACTGTCGAATTTAATGCTCCAAGTCGGGAACCTAAAACAAAGGACAGGTAAAACAAGGAATAAAGGTGACTTTCACTTGTGTAATCAATGAAACTAAAGATAGAGAATCTAAGAACCCGTGGGAATGTGAGTATTATGAATGTAAATGTCAACAATAAAAGCATGATAGTGAGTTGATTTTCTGCTGAAGATGAGGTGGTTGCACTTTGTATGTTATTTGCAGGAGAGGAAATTATATGAATGCCAATGCTTTCATTATCGCCCATTGATCCTTTTGATGTGTTATGACAATCTTTCAATGCCGAATCACTCGACAGGTGCCCTCTCCTTGGCAGTGACAAATCTTTACGTGCATTTTTATAACTATAAATTATTGCTATATTGAATATAAACAAACATGTGAATGGTATAAAATTTACAAAGATGACATTTCCTAGAGAATATATTTGACTAAATAAACCGGTCAATCCAAAATTCACACAACCAGTCTTCGCCTCCGTAACTGTATAAACCACAGGAAGAGTGAAAATAAAAGTTACAAACAAAACGGAAAACGTAATGATCTTTGAATTTCTCATTGTGTCGAGGGATTTAGCTTTTAAAGGATAACGCACCGCAATAAATCTCATTATCGTCATAACTGAGGTAATGTACGCATTTTATATCAGCTACAAGTAGGTCTTGTCATGAGATAACTAAAATAATGCTGATAGAGACGTAAAACCTTAATACAAAATAGAAAGTAATCTCTCATTCATTCAATGTATCAGGATAAACAAAATATTAAGAATATAAGTAAATATTGTAATAATTGATATAATTTTTCAAGAAATCTACACTTGAATGAATGGCTTGAGATAGAGCTCCCAACTTTCTAAAATATTAAATATGTTAATATATCAATATCATTAGGAGATGGAAAAATAACTGCACAGTGTGTATTTTATTCACGTCTTACTATTTGAAAAGTGATTTACTATTTAATTCAAAGGGAACTATTATATTTCAGAAATATAAAAAGGGAAAAGTAGGGTTATTGTAGGACTTAAAAAATGGGCGCTAGGGTATTGTGTTTGGGTTATCTATATATGTATATATATACGGCATTGTATTCATAAATCAATTTAAAAACCCTGTACCTAACCAAACAATCTTTATAAGTGAATGTGCATTCACGTTGAGAGCATCTGTAGTCAATAACAAAGGGACTGTTATTCTGGTTCTGAAGATAAGAGTAGCGTGGTAAATGTGTGGTTCATATATGCAGACATATGGAACATTCATGTAGAGGAAACATTTTGAATAAACCTTGATCAAACCATTGTGGTAAAACAATGATATCTGCAAACATGTTTCCCAAACAACGTTTCTCATTTTTTTATAAACAGAGATATGTCCTATCGCAAAAGGGAAACATAAATGCATAAAAATTGATAATTGGCTGCTGTAGGTAACTTATAGCAGATGAAAATTAAAATAATGATTAAATACTAGATTTGTTGTTTGCATGTACATGAAGAATGTTATTATCAGAAAGCAGATCAGCAAACTTGAATGATAATACTTGTAATTACAAGAAATATTATTCATACATTCCAACTTTTAACTGTACAGAAGAACCAATACAAGAATGAAAAGCTAAAAAATAACAAATACTCTTACATATGAAACCTGTGATGAGGCAACATAATCTTTTTTTTTTTTCAGCCGCAAGAGTTTTCATTACTTTTATTAACAATTCAAATACAAATAAAGTCAGTAGGTCAGTTAGAAAGGCTGCTGATCATATGATGGAAATTTCCATTCTACAAAAGTAGGTCAGTAGGTTGGTCAGCATCAGGTTGGCAGCTTCATAGGAATGCCAGGCAACATAATCAGATGAGATGGAGATGTCTGAGATATTCAGGAGGGTTACTGGGATTTATGCCTAGCAACATTAACCTTTGACAATGAGTCATTGTTAGAAACAACCCAATAATATATTAATAGTATAATATATACCACTCAGAATCTTCGCCTGGGAATCAACCCCCAGTAATAAGACAGACATCATATTTAAACTGATTCATTAAACAAAAACAACATTTACAAAAATGGACGTCATATATTTGTAAACAAATGTATTAACATTTATTGATTATTTCAATTGACATCTAACGAATAGCCAGATATATGGCGCATCTGTAAGAACTATTATATAATGCTTTTTCATATTTTGTGTGTCGAATATGAGTTACCTGCCTCATATATTAATAAACAAACAACATAGTGATAGTGCATGTCATTCCTGACATTAAATGCTCTACACATACACATATATATATACACACACACATATGAAAAAGCTCACAGCCCGACAGAGACTGCTTTATCTTAGAAAATAAATGTAGTATTTATATCAGTGTATTTCCAAGCGAGGTTAATAAAAGATAGCATAAGATAGAGATATTATCAAGAATTGTTTCAGTGATAACCATAGATTGTCATGTATTTGTGTTTCACTCACTCCAGCTGTGATATTAGATCGTATTATGTCTTGTTGCCGTAAGTCATTCCAGATGTGATATTAGATCTTATTCTATGATCACTGTGTATTCTGTGCTGTGATTGGTCAATTCCTGGTCACATGAGCTTCTCTAAATTGTTTTATTGACCAGATGCATTATATTGCACGTCAATATACTTTCCACTGCACTGCACTCCACCCAGGTCCATATTTGTATAATATCTTGTCTTGTTGCCATTAGTCATTCCAGCTGTGAGTTGAAGCGCAGGGCATTATTGTCTTCCCTTTAGTTGTATCTCGTATATTGCGCAGGAATGGCACCAGAGCTGGAATATAAAGAAGCCATGCGTTTAGTATGTTAAAATGATTAATCATTAAGATTATTGCATGTAGCATAAGGTGTGGTAAGGTGTAGGTGGTCTCACTATCTTTTCAAAAACATTAAAATCATAATTTCTGGTAATTTTATTAAAGTTCTATAATGATACAATATTGTCCTTCATCCAACCCTCACCTGTGCCACCGGTGCCTTTCTGTGAAATATCATCATAGTCTTTGTTTCTGCTGTCTTTACGTCCTTGTTGAACTATGTACCTATCAAACATAATAATATGTAACAATTAAAATATTACTAATACTGTACTCTCGTGTTAAGCAAAATATAATTGGTGTAAAAAAACCCAAAGAGGAATGCCGCACAAACACTGTATTACGTGACGACATTTTATATTCTGAATAGCACGTCAAGCTCTGATTTCTGCTCCCATCTAACATGTTCGCAAATGTGCCATTATAAACGTATACTTTATGATTAAAGCAGATACTAAGTTTGTCTTTATAAATAGTTTTGTTTTGAACTTACTTAGAAACAATTTGGATGTGATAAGACCGGAAGTCTTTCAATGCAGTCACACTCTCGTTATAGGCTTCCAGTAGCTTCGTATTATCCTGATGTGACATCACTGAAAATAAACTAGATATCCAGTCATCGGTTTCAATTTGTTTTATTTCTGTTTGTTATTAATTTGTTTGAAAAAAAAGGAATCAGTCACGATTATGAAATTATTCGGTTTTGTTTGATAACATTCTACTCATTTTAAGTACAGGACTTCATATTTCCTTGTATGCTAACAAAATGACACAGAGGTCACAAGGCTGTTCAAATCTGATGCGTTTGTGCCCTGATTTCCTGCTTAATTTTAAGACATTATAAAGCAGTTTATCGTAAACGCTAATCTTTAAAACTTCACACTGGATATGCAGTCTGTGGCAATATGTATCAATTACATATTAGAAGTCAGCGTGGAGAGGGGAATTGCTGGCTCAGATTAGGAAGTGTTTTGTTAATTCTGTTTGTATATACATACTATTGGTGTCAAAGCAACATAGACACGTAGTTCATGTTCATGTCTGTATTTTATAGTTAATTTGCTTGTTATACTATTTCCATTCGTATAACAACTGAACCTACGTTAAATAAGTTGCGCAAGAGTCACACAGTAAGTATAGTGTGCATAATGAAATCTGTACAAAATACTAAAGACAGTTGTCATCAATATGCGCTGAAATGTCTTCATATATGCACTACAATTTGCCAAGAGCCAAGACATTAACAGTCTATCCTTTCGGAAAGAGAATACAACAGTAATTTCTGTTTCCGTGAATATGCAAGGAACAGGACAAACGATGAAGATTAAAGATAAAGCAGAACTTACCAAAATTTCTGATGGAAGGCGCTTCTTTCAAGGTCAAGAGAAACTGGCGATGGAAGGAAGGCATGTATCCCTTCATCTTATCAAGAAAGGCCTGTTGTTCTGTAAAAATTGTTACAATTATAGTAAGTTAATTTTGAAGTGTACACTTACATGCTATAGCCTTTTAATATTATTCTATAGGTTTAACAATTAACAAACATACATATTCGTTAATGTATTTATCTTAAAACATCAATATCATATAAATATAGCTATTCATTAATAGTTATCAAAATATAACAATATAACATCTATATTAGGTTTCTCACCTTTGTTATGTGATATCCCTAAAGCTATATCAAACAATTGTGTGATTGAGCTCTGAGCTGCACTGCCACCTATCATCTACAAATTGGAAATTCACTATTGAAGAATAGTCGTCACTGGTATACATTGGTGTCGAGAAATATATTGTATGATTCAGCTCATTAGGGGTCGAATCGATAGTTCTGATTTGCTATTGTAAGTACTATATTTATGAACTGACATTTCATTGAACATAAGATATAAATCCTCACCTGCTTTGGTTCATGTGAGACTCCTTCATAGATGAGGCCATCTGGCAGAGGAGTGTGTTTTCCTCCCCATCTGAAATAATGAATGATGTCATTTAACATGGAGATGTCCGTCTCTGGGAGCTAATTAAGTATGGAGATGCTGGACTATAGCTTACCCTGATAAATACGGCCGAAATACATTGAAGAAAACCTCGGCATCTAAATTGTCTGCAAAGAACGAAAAATAGTGTTTTATAAATCTACTTCGATTTGCAGGTCGAAATACTTGTCACGGTAGTCGAAATAATAGTAAGAGACAATGGCAATTATTTCAACTAATCAGAGAGCAGTTAAAAAACGATTATAAGAATTATCCATTGTAACAATGGCGGGATCATCACGTGCCTACATTTCCACTTCGCCCAGATGGCTTTCTCAGAATAAATAATAGGGACAAGGCATCAAACAACTGAGAAAAATATATTATTCAAATTAACTGGTAACAGATTCATTTAGGGCAGCTACGGATAAAGTATCAATTATCCATGAGATTGAAATAAAAAAGTTTAGAAATATTGGATTAATTCTGTATCGGATGCATGCTATCACAATATCTATGAAATATATCGCCAATTTTGGACATATTGTTTGGAAGTACAATAACAGAAATATAAAAATCAATTTTTATTTTTACATCTTTAATGCACACCCACCATGGAATTTTGTGAAGGTTAGCTTCATGTTCTTCAGTGCGCATGTCATGGTTTGGAGGGAGGACGCTACTGTAGCCTCGTCTTGGATCTCGACTCCATACACTCCTTCCACTGCCGCCTGAGATATTGTTTGACACATAATATTTGAGCAATAAGCATAAGCAATGTATTATGTTTGAAAAAATAATTGTCAAAATAAAAATAAACCTAGACTTTATAACAATTTGAAAAGGGCCAGATTTGATATTCAAATAAAGATTTGAAATTTTGCCTCCTATGTAATTAAAGAGACTGATAAGGTTTGACCCATATGTCTTATCATCATTGAGCAAGATGTCATGAGGGGAAACCACAGAGTATCCCAATCTTTTTGCCTTATCAGAGCTGGGCATATGTGGTTAAAATATCAGCGTGGTGTTAGTTTCCTAGATCAAGATCTGCATTTGCGTTGTCCTGTGACACCATTACAAGACCGTACGGTATTTAATTATGAGAAGAAGGTTGGGCTTAACCCGCGCGCAGAAGAACTCCAAGATTCGGTGATCTTGGTAAGATCTATTTTTGCTGAAGTTATGTCGTTGCTATATTGTTGAACTATCTAAACCAGTGTCGCCAGCCATCGTGATTGTTTAAATCCAAACATTTGATGGCCAAAGAGGTGCTATTTATTATGTTATTGCTGAACTATATAGTTAGGGGCGATCCATTTGATTTTTGTGGGGTGGGGTGGGAGATTTTGGAAAAAAAATTGATTCACCCACCCCATCCCAGAAAAAAAAATTATTCATTCACCCTACCAAAGAAAAAAAATTTATTCATCCACCCTACCAAAGAAAAAAAATTTATTCATCCACCTCCTTCCAGTTTTTCTATCTTCTATATGGATTGCTTGAAATGAAGGATCAGAGTCTGGGGAAGCAACAATCTTTAAAAATTTATTCACCCACCCCATCCCAGAAAAAAAATTTATTCACCCGCCCCACACCAGAAAAAAAATTTATTCACCCACCCCACACCAGAAAAAAAAATTATTCATCCACCCTACCAAAGAAAAAAAATTTATTCATCCAGTACAGCTGTCCCACCCCACCCCACAAAAATCAAATGGATCGCCCCTTAGTTGACGTTTGCTTTTATTGAAATGCATGCACTATAGTAGTGATGGTTGCTTGCCAGTTGTGAGGATTAGGCCACTTCCGGGGGTTTGATATTATAAAAAGATGGTTACCAAAATATTACATCATATAGCTATTGTTTAGCAAGAATGTGACCAATGGATTATACTGGCGATTGTTACCTTGATTGCCGGCGCCCCCTGCAGTTCTATTTCTGATGTCAACACAACGAACCATCTGAAGTCACTTCCGCCCGGGAACTGACATATTACATCAATGTTTCTGTCAGAAAAAAAATACAAACTTCCTAAGCAAAAAGTCTTTTAAATGTTGTCGTACATTTTTGTCATTTAAGTTTTGTTATGTATCAAGTTTGTTAGATATCATACATATTGTCAATATTTAATCTGTTTTTAATTTGAAGGTTTAAGAAATATGTGATTATATAATTTTAATCAATGTTAATATATCCATTAGAATTATCTGAAATTATTCAAAAAGAAGAGTCTTAAGAGATGTCCCAAATAATATTACAGGCTGATATTCCTACCCAACACATAATCACAAAGTGATTACTAAATCGCACAGGGAACCAGATATATAATGGAGAGCATTGATACATAATGGGAAGGCTTGGCATCTCACATTATGAGATTTGATAAATCATTGTTGATTTCAAAAATGCCTTTCATACCTCTAAAATAAAATGCGGTCCAAATAATTTTAGTACGTCTTATCTCGTCAGTAATGTTTCACCCCCCGAGAGTATTCAAAACTCAACTAATTATAAACCGGTTTAATTTGTTAATGTACATTGCACTGATACCTAAAAAGGCAAGATATTTGCAATGACCGGTATTAAACTGACCAAATATTTGTTTTTTGTTTGTATATACCACTTACTCCAGGGAATATATAGAATTTCAAGGCATATTTATTTGTGGATATTTATAGGAAAATAAATACAAGTATGTTCATTCCAATTGCAACAATTATGGGCGTAATCTGTCCTTTTTGGTCAAAGTATCCTATTGAGTAATGAAGTCATCAACATTTTAATATGACGCAACTATAAGAACTTGAATTTTCCATTGTCAACTGAAATTTGAAACCTTTAAGACCGATATTTGAACTGCTGGAATGACGTAACTTGTAGTGGGTCACAAAAATATGTCACCATTCTCTGATGAATAAACCTATTAAGATTGAACCATACTCACGTCGCATTCAGTGGCCTGTAATGACACAATAGTACAATAGATAATTAATAAACTATATATCACCCTATTTAATACTACATATGCTATACTATGCAACCTATTGGAAGTACGTCATTTCTGAATTGAATGATAATATATACATATATATTTAGTAGCAATGGTCATTGCCCTTTGTATATATGGTTAAGGATTAATATTCAGAGTAATGGAGTTGATGGAGGAATATTACATCACTTACCCCGAGTTGTCTATAAGTCTGGAATTTGTCAAGCAGAATGTCATGTGATTGATAATTGGCACTGTGCCAAAGTATCCTGCCAGGCCAACCCAAGGTATCGCCAGCTGCCGGGGAAGAACCTGCATTTCAATGTAAACTACTCAATATCAACGTTAATTGCATATGACCATCAAAATGAGCTATTATAAGAACTCTCGCCCAAAAATGGTGTTTTTACGACCCTTTCAGCAACAATGGCCATATCAGGTCGACTTTCGAGCCTTTTACCCAGTGTGAAAGTAACACTGCCGACAGTGGGAGTCGAACCCACCACCTCCCGTCCTCCACTTATTTAACCAACAAAGGCACAGATCCTACACTCTAGCAACTGTGCTAGCGGGGTCGGTTACTCTCGCCCAAATACACCAGTATGATATACTTAAGTAAAGTAAAAGACCCTGCTTACAGAAAGATTCCACGAGACTGTTAATGATACATTGAATATAGCATGAATACTAAAAACAAGGCTTGTAATGTAGACTTTACCCTGGCTACCCCTTTGTCACCATCTTGCCATACATAGCCACTTCCGATGAATGATAGATAGGTGAAGGCCAGCGCATGCTCCTTGTAGCCCTCCAGATTCGTGTGATCAAGAAGAACCATCTGTAGACAATGACCAAGAAATGGTATCAATCATATAGTACTGGAAAAGGCACCAATTATTTAATTTAGTCCATCAAACTCAAATGTTAAGCATTTTAAGTTATTTTACATTTGTTTATTTTCATGTTTAGCATTTTTGTATTATAAAATTTAGATATGAAGGGTATCTCTTACATGTTGTGTCACTATTTCAAATTAATAATTAATCATGTTTTACCTTATCTACTTCATCGCGAAGTTTTCGTTTTTTCAGCAACTGATGTAAATTCTTTGCAATGTTCTCCCATGGAGCAAAATACGTGCCAGGAAGACTTGTCTGCAAACATGTTACATTTATCCAATCAATAGGCATGTAAAAAACCAATGACATTCCTCAGAATATAACGAAAAGAAGTTTGCTTAAATTGTGTTCACGACTAAATAACAGATGAGTTTATAATAATAAATCGCTTATTCAAAGAACTAATGTTGTGTTCAATACTTTCAAATTTCTGTATAAATTCAGCTAAAAAGGAAATATGGTTGAAAGTGAAGTGCTGCTCACCAATGGATCCTCCATAAGGAATCCATACTTCTCGGACACATGGAAGTCATTCAGATTGATTTTCACCGACATGGTCTAAATTTGATAAAAACCAATACAAACAATATATCAAATTTCATGAGCAATCTACACGACTGTAAAATGTTTGTGATATATATTTACCAAGCAATTTTGTTCTCCCAACCGTTAACAATGACATTCAACGTTAATAATCATACCTGCCATCCAATCATCTTACCTACTATTTATGACTATGTCTCTGTTCGTGTTCACCGCACAAGGTTGTTTGAGTCCTTTCACTCTTCAACAAACTTATAATATCTGGAATGACGCACATTCTCATTCCTGATTGGTTATTTCTGTATTATCAGTAGAGATACTATTGCTATCTTATTACAGAAGTTTTGGAAATGAGCATTGTTTTGAAATTTATTGTACTATCAACTTTCAACTTTCAAAGAAAAACATGCCTTCCTTATTGATGCCCAGCATGTTCTCCAGTTCGATATATGTCACAATAAGCCTATCCTCTTAATTAAGGTTAGGCATAGTAAGATGTACGTGACCATCGCTTACCATGTGTAAAGTAAGCATGAAGTTTGATTCCGTAGCCATCTCTTGGTTGATTCTGATTCTGCTTTGCTCAAGAAGTTCCCATACATCCCACTCCTAACCTTGGGAAAAGTGAATGATGACACCTTCTTGAAAATGTTTTCCATTTTATATTGGTTCTTGTGATATTCCTATCAACTATATTAACAAATTTCAATAAGTTGTAAAGACCATACAAAAGATATATGAAAAAACGTTCACTCACTTTTGACAAGGTTTTGGAAAACTTAAATAATATGGGAGTTTTGATTTGAAAGCTGCCGTATTAAATCAGAGGATTCCATCAGATGCATCAATATTTTTAACATATTTCAACACCACCATTATCAATACATCAATTCCTACAGCTAAATAAATTTTTCATAATTCCTATCATAGCCTGACGAAAATATAACATGATCTAAAGGTAACCAGAGATTCAGTATTTATTGCAGATCTAATGGTAACCAGAGATTCAGTGTCAATTGCAGAGCTATAGGTAACAAAAACTTCAGTATCTATTGCAGATCTAATGGTAACCAGAGATTCAGTGTCTATTGCAGAGCTATAGGTAACAAGAACTTCAGTATCTATTGCAGAGCCATAGGTAACAAGAACTTCAGTATCTATTGCAGATCTAAAGGTAACCAGAGATTCAGTGTCTATTGCAGAGCTATAGGTAACAAGAACTTCAGTATCTATTGCAGAGCCATAGGTAACAAGAACTTCAGTATCTATTGCAGATCTAATGGTAACCAGAGATTCAGTGTCTATTGCAGAGCTATAGGTAACAAGAACTTTAGTAACAATTGCAGATCAAAATGTAAGAAGAAATTCAGTATTTATTGCAGATCTAATGGTAACCAGAGATTCGGTGTCTATTGCAGAGCTATAGGTAACAAGAACTTCAGTATCTATTGCAGATCTAAAGGTAACCAGATATTCAGTATTTATTGCAGATCTAATGGTAACCAGAGATTCAGTATTTATTGCAGATCTAAAGGTAACCAGAGATTCAGTGTCTATTGCAGAGCTATAGGTAACATGAACTTCAGTATCTATTGCAGATCTAAAGGTAACCAGAGATTCAGTATTTATTGCAGATCAAAATGTAAGAAGAAATTCAGTATCTATTGCAGATCTAATGATATCCAGGCATTCAGTATTTATTGCAGATCTAAAGCTAATCAAAGATTCAATATTTATTGCAGATAACCAGATATTAGGTATTTGTTGCAGACCTAAGCTAACCAGAGATTCAGTAATTGTTGCATATCTCATGGGATTATAAAGCAAATACTAAATATAGAGATATCCTGTTGTTGTATGAGAAGTCTGTTTCATGTATTGTGAAGGTATTCCTGACTGCGCTACCTGACTTCGGTTGTTATTTTATTGATGGTCTAATTGTACAAAGTTTTTAACATGCAGCTCAGGAATTAGCTATCACATGCCATATGACTTGTAATGGCAGAGGTATTATCCTGTGTTATGGATCCAATGATAATCTTGAACAAGCATCACCTGTTGCATGTTTAAGCAAGATATATGGACTTCGTTTACACAGACCAACGTTTCATACGTCTGTGAACATTTCTTTGAAACACCTGGAAATTGTTTTATAAATGACAATTGTTCGTATTTACTCAGCTTTGTAGATTGAGAACAGTTAATGTAGCAGAAATATTGTACATTGCACATAAAATGGAAAGGTCTGAGCGTCATGGAATATATTCATCTAACGAGACCACATTTTACCTACGAGACTCGTTTCAGAGGAGAACGAGTTTGACGGTCAGTGAGAATTCCACAATATTTCCCTCTCATTGCATAAGCGAAGACGGCATAGCTAAACACTAATGTCACAATGATAAACCAATCTCGAAAGTAATGTATAGATACAAATAAAGGTTGTCGAAAATTACCCCTGAAATATATGTCTGTAATGCTATTTGTGTGTATCAGACAAAAATAAGATGAACGTAGAACATAACACCTCGACACGAGTCTTACTATTAAACTTCCTTAATGAAGAGTTCGTTTCTGAATTCAATAAACGATAACCATGTTTGGAATTATGCCAGTGCAAAGTGGGAAGAGCCCCCCCCCAATATATGTCCTGACCTTTCGCTCTTGTTTGACATGACTGTTGACATAGATATATCGAATGCCAAAATGTAGCAATAACATGATTATCATGTGAGACGTGTTATTATATACTATAATAGATATTCAATTTACAAAATATTTGATGCAAAATTCAATTCATAACATACTTTGCAGGATATAAATATATTCAGCATGACCAAGATTCCAGAACCTCTACCCCTCATGTTGAAGCAGAAAAAGTCTGCATACTTACAATAATGGACCCATCAGCAGTTGAAGTCTCAGAACATTGTGTGACCATGCACTCTCAATGCCCCCTGATGACAGAATCTGACCTACTTAGCTTTATTATCTACGAAATCATACCCATTGTAAAGGTCACTTTGAACTTTACACTTTTATCACCACTTACGCTTACATATAATAAGCAATGAGTAACTAAGGCAAACCAAATTCTATGCATATCAGACCTTCCTTTGCTGTCGATCCAATATACCTTTTCCTTAGAGTTGTATGCGTTTCTTTTGATTGTTAAATATTGCAATATATATATATGACTTGAGTGACATTTTTTAATGATATTTTACCAATGTTCTATTTTTATCAATTGTTTTGAAATGTTGAATAGATTATATATTAAATACAATTTAGATATTTGAAAAAGACCTTAACAGAAATGGTAAACATTCTCTCATTGGCAAGCATAAATAGTAAATCCAAATATCCCCGTAAACCCCCGGTTTATGGGGATAATTCAATTCTATGTGTTCTGATGTGTATATCGTTCAAATAATCCCAAATATGAAGATTTCTTCTTTGTTTTCTGTCCAGAATCGTCATTAAAAAAACTTATTCTATTTGTTCTTGTGAGGACATCATTCAAACATGACCGGAATATGAAGATTCATCTTTTGTTTTCTGTATTTAGTAATTATTTCTTATATTTCCTACTCGTTCCAACCGGGATTCTCACCCCATATACCTTTGGCATGGGAGACAGACGTCTCATCAACTGAGCCATATCGAACCCGCTGCCAGCACTGAATGATCTTGTATATAAAGGAACGTTCTGTTCAAGAATATAAATATATGATTAAGTATACTTCGAGAATAAGATCTTCAATCATATTGAGAATTGCAAACTATGTACTTCTCAGAAGGTAGAGAACAATTCATTGCTTCTATGATCCACAGATTGCGGTCATGGACGTGTGGGAAATTGTTTCATGGTTCTTGTTTCGTAGTTCGTGGTTCATAGTTCGTGGTTAGTAGTTCTTGATTCATAGTTCGTGGTTCACAGTTCGTGGTTCATAGTTCGTGGTTCGATTTTCAAAAAATACTAAACTGGTAGATCTTCATATAATATTATATATTATCTGTATATTTTAATATAGATATAAATTTCCAGTACTAGAAATAGCCTTTTCTTTATAATTATATTCATTGAAAACATTGGACTTAAAATTGCGTTTTTTTGTGTAGTTTTCATATCGTGGGACGATTCAATCTTTTTTAAATCGATACTGTAGCATCTTCTATATCATTATTTCATTCTCCTAAATATTGAACTAGAGCAATGAATACGAGATGTAATTGACAGGCATGAAAAGTCAAAAATCACTTAACATTGCAGTTTATGCATTTTTTCTTATCTAAATCGATACTGAAGTATGTTCTGTATTATAATTATATTCTCTAAAAAAATGGACTTAAACAATTAATACGAGATTTACGTGACAGCCATCAAAAGTCAAAAATTACTTGAAATTGCAGTTTATGTGTAGTTTTCATATTACAGGATGATTCAATATTGTGTATATCGACACTGAAGCATGTTCTATATCATAATTACATAATCTTAAAAAATTGGACTTGGTCAATACGAGATGTACTTGACAGCCATGAAAAGTTTAAAAAATCACTTAAAATTGCAGTTTATCTGTAGTTTTCAGTGTTGTTCAAATTGACACTGAGGCAGGTTCTATAACATAATTATATTCCCTGTAAAAAGTGGACGAGGTAGTACGATGTATCAAATAACAGTCATAATTAGTCAAAAATCACTTAAAATTGCAGTTTATATCATGGGGTTCAATCTTGTCTGATTCGTTAATGTAGCTTGTTCTGTATGTACTGTAAAACACTGTGATAAATAATACAAGGTATGTAAAAACAGCCATAATCACCTAAAAGTTGGGGTGTTAAAGTGTGGTTTTCATGTCAGGTGATCAAGAACAACTTTTGTTTTAAATCAATAAAAATAAACAATCGATAAAATTGACTGAATTATGCTTTTATTTCTTTCTTTCATGGAAAAGCTTCACATAATGCCACATATGGAATAACAGTTGTATCAATTTCGCTAAATGATACAAGTGATATAAGTGAAATGTGTTTGACTTAAATTGAAAACTCTTTTTTATTTTAGCAAGGGAAAGGTAAGAGGTGAAAACAATACAATAATGGATTTACAGTCATTGATTGAACATTCCTGGACCATTTCCTATGGCACAATATGTGATTAGTCCTCCATCAATATAGTGATTATACATTGCTTTATTAATTCATAAAATTTAACAATTTGATTTTACAGAGAATAAGCTTAATGCGCATTGATAATTTTGCCCTTCATAAATCAATTTGATAATTCGATTTTACAGAGAATAAGCTTATTCCACTTATTGATAATAAATACACTATCAATGTTGTGTATCTTCTACGCATTGATAATTTTGCCCTTCATAAAACTTTTAAAAAAGTGAATGGTTAATAAAGTTTTGATATTCACATCTGCCTTATATATGACTAAGGCAGAATTTATTCAATGCATTTGATTCAGGATTCAGGGGAGTATCAAGTCAATTATACTAAATGCATAATGTCAGAAAGGTTCATGCAAAGGAACATACCATATTAAATTTTGTTGTCTTTAATGATACATAATAGTTCTTGACAATTATTAGGGTGACCGGCCTTGGGCCATGGCACAGTTGGTTAGAGCGCCAGCTGACTAGCTCCAGTTCCTCTGTGGTGATCCAAAGGTTGTGGGTTTGAACCCTTTTCGTGCCGAGATTGAGCTCATGATACAATTTCTCATATGAGCTGAGGCCTGTGCCTAGAGGGTTAACCTGTTGTCCTTGTAAATCTGTGACTGGGTGGGTTGTCATGTCAAGGACCTGCGGCATGACAATTCAGTAAGGCAGCACTATATCTGCTGTAAGTAGGTCTCATCATGAAATGACTGAAATAATGTTGAAAGTGATGTTAAACTCCAAACAAAACAAACAAACATTAGGGTGACCCATTTTTTGAAAAAAAAATTAATCATTGCTCCCAATCCTGATTTAAATACATGTGGGTATGAAAACAACTGTGATTTTTTGGGGGAATTTTTTCGACAAATTTTATTATGCGCACTTGGGCTATGGGGGTCAAAGCCCAAATTCACCATATGAAAAAAATCAACTTTGCCTTAGAAAGTTGTGTGATTGCGCGAATTGTAGGTACTGATGAGTATAACAAAGTTTGTAAGAATAAATGTGCTCTAAAACTCAATCATCATACCACAAAAATGCATTTATTGCCATTACCACATTTATGAGCTACACATTAAACATCCATACAATGCTGTTATGGGACCAACAAAAGCTCCAGATGATCCGCTCTTCAAGCAATTACAGAAGTGGTTTGTGGAACAGAGGGAGGCAGACCCTGTATTTCATGACTCCAGCCTCTTCAACAAATGGAGCCTCCCATCTGTATTTGATGAGACATCACCATCAGGGCCCTACAAGAGTGGAAAGAGCTTGTTTGCTAGAGCATCGTTGACATGGGTACAGGAGAAGCTTTACCATGGAACATTCATGAGGGGAGAGTATCTGGAGTTAGCTGAGCTGTTAAATCTCATTCTTCGAGGGGAGCCAATACACATCAGAGCTGGTGAGGTGTTCCAAGTGTTTGAGCTGTGAGCTGTGAGCATACCAGGTTCATGAAGATTTACCTGCTCAGTCATGTGCTTGACTTCAGTAGGCTTTACAGCAACAATCTGAGTGAAATAGCTGAGAACATCATCCTCATAAACATCAGTTATTTCCTGAGCTCTGGCTTGACCTCTCCAAGGCTTGACCTCTCCTTCTGTATGAGCCGAAGATATACAGAGGACTTCTGCCTGTTGCCCTCCAGCGGAAATGAATGAGGCATTTGACACCTGTGGTATTGTTATCTATGGGTTGCCTACCTGAGCTAACTTCATGCTCGCTGGCTGTGATTTGCTGGCCTATACCTAACTGCTTACTATGCCTATCTCATATGGGGATCAAGGAGAACTGCAAACTCAGTATGGACAGTGTACAATGGTCGTCTTTATTGGTTTGACACAACACAAACATAGAGTCGGGCTAGGTAAGGTATGGCATGAGCATGGAGGCTGACTTCAGTGGTGCTCTCCGGCT
Source organism: Amphiduros pacificus (assembly GCA_949316495.1). Taxonomy (NCBI): domain Eukaryota; kingdom Metazoa; phylum Annelida; class Polychaeta; order Phyllodocida; family Hesionidae; genus Amphiduros; species Amphiduros pacificus. Next base: position 21,761,588 of record OX439007.1, on the reverse strand, counting down.
TGGAGCCGCGCCTTAGGGATGAGTGGGGATCCCACGTCTCTTGAGAATGTCAAACCTGTCTCTGCTGTCTCTGGATTGAAGAGCAAAAAGTGCCCAGGTTGCGCCTGCAACCTGGTTATGTAGGCACACACTGGATCCACATCGAGGTTGATCTTGGCCTGCAGTGTGACATGCGTGTCATTATAACCGCTTTTTGTCTCTATCATTATCTCTTATATTGTATTTCGTATACACAGTCATTCTGTGTCTCACAGTATCTATGGCTTACCTTGCCATCATTGGAGTGGAATCAGTCCCCAACATACCTACATTTGTTGACATTCCTACAAGACATGGAGGTGGTCAATGACGCTGTTGAACGTGCAATGAAAGATGAGGGTGAATATGTGCATATGACCCGAGCAGTTGGAGACAGGGACAATGTTATACTCTTGACATGTGACCACCATGGCTGCATTGCCAATCTGCGCAAAAAGAATCTCAACTACATCTGAACACATATCACAGACTCTGTTCTGATATGAGTGAAGTTCAGCTGATTTACATGTATACACTTCATGTTAATGTTACCTGTTACTGTTAAATCAAACAAATTCATAGATATATTTTCAATAGAAACAAAATCTTAAATGGAAATTGACCCTGAAAAGTGTTATTTTCATGTTTGTGGTATGAAGATGAAGTTTTAGAGCACATGTACTTTTACAAAGTTTGTTCTACTCATTTTCAAATATTTTCAAAGAATGGGCCACCCTAACAAATATCACTTCTCTTATGACACCTGGTTTGTTAGATTCACAAATATTGAAATTTAAGCACTGGGAATTGCATATATACTCCATCTCAAATGATATAAAACTCTCATTCAACTTTATTCACATATCTTAGAAACATCATCCCATCAAAAAATAACTGCAATTTTAAGCGATTTTTGACTTTTCATGGCTGTCAAGTACATCTCATATTAATTGCTCAAGTCCAATTTTTTTAGAGAATATAATCATGATATGGAACATGCTACAGTATCGATTTAGAGAAGATTAAATCATCCTGTGATATGAAAACTACACATGAACTGCAATTTTGAGTGATATTTGACTTTTAATGGCTGTCAAGTACATCTCGTATTAATTGCTCAATTCCAATTTTTGTAGAGAATGTAATAATAATACAGATCACACCACAGTATTGAATTAGTACAAGATTGAATCATCCCGCGATATGAAAACTATACAAAAAATGCAATTTTAAGTGATTTTTTTACTTATCATAGCTGTCAATTATGCCTTGCATTAATTGCCCAAGTCAAAATTTTTCAATGAATATAATTATAAAGAAAAGGCTATTTCTGGTTTTGGAAATTCAATATCTATATTGAAATATATAGACAATATATAATATTATATCCATAATATCTACCCATTTTTTTTTTTTAATACGAACCACGAACTACTAACCATGAACTACAAACCATGAAAAAATTTCCCACACATTTAAAATTCACAATTTGATGATAGATGTATTTGTCTTTTATGCCAATTAACTTTTTGATTGATGCATCCCTATCAGTGTCTGTGAAATCTATTTGAACACGGCCCTAATTCATAGCCTACTTATGGAGGCACACTTCTTTCATGGCATCATTTTGGAGTGTTATCATAGAGGCACTAAAAGGTAAAATGACGTCATAAGAGTATGGCAATATGCTTTTGACGTCACAAAAGAATGATGTCAAACAGTGCTACCCTATTTTGAGCCTCATTTGAGGTCACACAAAGTTCAAGCTACCAGATTTTTCACATCATGTGCAGCGTTTAGCTCAGTCAGACCTCTGCGGGGAGTGCAACTTTTTTGTCACATAGCCACCTATCTTATTACTCTATATACAGTGACCGGCAACTGTCCGAAACCGGCAGATGAAACTCGGACATTTTTAACACAGTCAAACATCAAGCAAACCTTGCCTGTACTAATTGTAATTGAGCAGAATGTCAGGTCTCACACGTCACCTTGCAATTCCTATTCCTTTCAAAACGTTAGAAGTGTTTATCTGTTTTCACGCCACGAATGTTTGTGTCACTGTCAAATGACGTCAGAAGTGGTGATGTGACCAAGATTACCGTATAACTCAATGGAAACTCGGACAATCTGCAGGTTTGCTGAATGCGTGAATTTCCTGATAATTCTGTTCATATTGAAAATGTGTCAATTTTATTCTACACGCATATGTAGTTAACGATCTACTATCGATGTGAGTAGTTTTTACTCAGTTTTGACAGATTTTGTGAGAATCAGGAGTGAAAAACATGAAAGTGTCCGGATTTGGCTGCCGGTCACTGTATAACTTCAATTTGTCATATTATTCATATGTGGATAAGCTTTCAATACACCAAATTGCAGGATTAATGCTTAATACTTTTAAGTAGTTTTGATATGCATTAATTGAAAGAATGCATTTCTGTATGTTTTGTTCATGAAAGCATATATAAGAAAGTTAACTCCACTGTTGGAAAGAATCATAGAGTAAGTGACGTGGTAGATAGTTCCATTTACAAATTGAAAATTGTCAATTCTGGAAATTGCCACACCAGGTGTCCAGCAGATAAGAAAGGCAACCCAGACAACAAAAAGATTTTTTGCCACTTTAAAGGCCCTGTTTCCATCGTCCTTATTTTGCATCATTTTTGTGGTGGATTTCTGATCAGATAGAGATGTAGATGTGGTGGCAACTGAGCCAGATGCCTCGCCTGAACCAGAGGACAATCCCTGATGCACTCTTTTCTGACTCTTGTTGAACTTAATGAAGATTAAGGTATATAATATTAAGGTTGAAACGAGTGATGGTCCAATTAGTAGGACTTCACTGAATAGAAGAGTGAAGATAAATGTATATGGGTGATAGATGAAAATACAGCTGCCAAAAAATGGATTATAACCAAAGGCACCAAATCCATACAGTGGTGGTGAAATGTCTATGAAGATAAATATCCATATTACAAATATTGAAATAACTGTGTTGCGTGTAGTGAAAACCTTCTGATATGTAGATTTACTGTGACAGATCAAAATATAGCGATTGAGGGCAATAGCAAAATTATTTACGATAGAAATCATGGCTAATGACATGACAATGTAACCAACAGCCTGACAAAATCTGTCTGGAATGTGTAACCAATACCCAAAAATGGTAACAGGAATAACAAGACAACACACCCCAAGGTCTGCCACAGCCAAGCTGGTCACATAGTAGTTAGGTATTGTCCTCAGCTCCCGTGTGGTCGCCACTGCTATTATGGTCAATATGTTTCCAAATGTTCCAGAAATCCCAATTACCCCAAGAGTAACAGCACAAAATATGTGCCATGCTCTAGGTGTATACCATGGCACCCGTCCAGGCTCTTCCTGACCCTCATTCATCTCTGTTGACAACTCAGACAAGTTGGATAAGAAATTCATAGCTAATAACTTCAGACTGGTACAGTTAGGTACCTTATTTCACATATCATATGTGGAAGGAAACGTTTAGTTTCCAAGTGAGTCTTTTGAGTCATATAGTGTTATATTTATATGAAATCAAATTACTGTGTGTGTGGTGTTATGTTAGCTGGCATGAAATCTTCATATATTAGGCTGATTGGCATACCATCAACACTCCTGTATTACCCTGCACTATTTTCATTTTATAAAAACTATATAGAATGCACTTTTGTTGTCATTGTATTTTGGTTGGCTTATTCTCTAAGCACTGACACACAACATCAGAATTTTCTATAATGTTACCAAATGACCACCGACCCAGTCCCTGATTTACAAGAACAACAGATTATCCCATCAGGTATGGGCCTCAGTTCAGTTGTGAATTTGTAACATGAATGCAATCTCAGCATTGCTGGGAATCCAACAAGCAACTTTTAGATCATCACATAGGAATTCTTAATAAGCATGCAGTCTGTCCAACTGAGCCATGAGGCTCTTTAAGAAGTAGTCTGCATCAGTGCCACACAGCCATTCTTCAATGTCTGTGAGACACCTTATCATAGACCATTGTGATTTTTTAAAATTATTAATTGTTTTACAACACTAAGTGTTTTGACTATTTTGTGATAGTCATATATTTTCTATTGTTTTTTTATCAGTGCATTTGGTGCTTTGGTTCTGACTTTCACACATATCAGACATCAATATACTACATTAATACTTTTCTTCATATTTTCTTATTATTATTTAACAATTACCCATTTACCTATTATATTATCTTATAAATGCCTGTCTTATCTGATTATTTCATTACCCTAAACTTCCTATAAATGCACAGTTAGTACATTCTGTACAGGTGACGAGATTGAATTTATATTACGATTTCTCTTTTGAGCTGAGGCCTCTACTAGAAGTGTGAACCTTCTTTCATTGAAAATCTGTGACTAGATTATCAATTCAGTAAGTCAGCAGTATGTTTGCTACAAGTATGTCTCATCATGAAATAACTGAAATAATGTTGAACATTAAAATGTTTATAATAAGCTGCAATGTTATATCTTAATTATAATACTATACTAACTCATCCGGTTTGTGGACCAATCACGGCAGTCAAAACAATGGTGGGAGACAAGGGCTAAAATGTAAAAAAAATATATGAATTCGATAAAAGTAATGCTGACGGAAAATTTATGTTTTAAAACCTGAATCATCAAGACGTAGACAGGGGTCTCTCTGAAGAGTCCTGGACTTTTGGATCTGACTATCTTCCATGCTGAGAATTTTATATTGAAATATTCCTCATTTTTTCAGTCGTGGAGATTAGCTGATGTACAGACATAGTTGTTGACTTTGTATTCAAAATAAATCATTTGTTTCCAAAACCGCCTCTCGTTCTAAGTATAACTGTGGTTGAAATAATAACCCACAAAAAGGGAAAGAACACAATAGAAATGTAATCCTGGGCGATAGATATGAGCTTCTATCACCTGGTGAAAACATTATGATCTGTGAGGCAGATCACTCCTAGCCATTAATCACTGATACCACGATGAAATGCACGGGATCAACTGATATAAATAATTAAACAAACTGTTTGTACATGCTTGTACTCATGTGATGACCAAGTACAGTGCCATTTCTGTGAGACAAAATAATCCTGGCAGATATATTTTGGCTGATTTCAAAGGAGATAGCTTCTTTGTCTCACAGTCATGGCTGTTAATTGCTCAAGTCCAATATTTTCAGGGAATATAATTATTATATAGAATATGCTACAGTGTCGATTTAGACAAGATTGAATCATCCTGCGATAGGAAAACCCATTGAAAATTGAAATTATAAGTGATTGTGGCTGTCAAGTACGTCTCGTATTAATTGCTCAAGTCCAATTTTTTTTAGATAATGTAATTATGATATAGAACATGCTTCAGTGTCGATTTAGCCAAGATTGAATCATCACGCAATATGAAAACTACACATAAACAACAATTTTAAGCGATTTTTGACTTTTCGTGGCTGTCAAGTACATCTCGTATTAATTGCTCAAGTCCAATTTTAAGTGATTTATTTTTACTTATTATGGCTGTCAATCTACGAACCATGAAACACAAACCTCGAACTACGAATCACGAACTACGAACTACGAATCACGAAATAATTTCCCACACGTCTGCTTTGGATCACTTGTTGTTGCTATCAACCACTTATTGCTTGCCGCTTTGAACTTCTTTGAGCTTCCATGCACCCCTTCAAACGTAAATACAAGGTTTGTCACAAACACCTGTCACAAACATCCGTTATTCTCAGAACAGGAATAATTGCAAAACCTGAATACATATCTCCCCATGCTTGACCTTCACTGTGGTGCTCGATTAGGTGTCAGTACTTGGCTTGTAATTTACAACAATACTAACTCAATAACAATGTCCATCTGACCGCATATTTACCATTGTCATGTGCATTATCCTATATACAAACTTTGCACATTTGCGAATTTTGCACAATCCATGAAATATTCAATTCTCAAGACCACACCCTAGAAACCTCTAATGACCCACAAAGATATGAAAAACAGGCAAATCTTTACACAAATAGTTTCTAATGTGTAATGCATATATGGATTAAGTAAGTTATTTTAATTACAAGCATTTCCAGATTAGAATTATCAACACTATTTCTTTTATAGCAAAATTATTTTGTTTCCAAATCGTAATAGTAACTGGCCATGGGCTGTGATGTAGTTATTTTGAGCACAAGCTTATTGGCACAATTACCTCTGTGATTATGTAATGCGATAAAAAGTCATGAATTAATCAAAGATCAGTACAACAAGAAATATTTCTTCTAAAAAAGGTAACCATAATGTACTGTGAACGCCATAGAATACGTCTTCAAGAGAGTGTTTTTGTTGCAGGGCGTGGTCGCATTTGCACTCCAGAGGTGGTCTAACACGCATTCAGTTTTCATTAATATCTCCATAAAATATACACTTATGGCAATTATTTTAACAGTTCCAGAATCGAGAAAATGTATCGGTAATGTATCGGTATGTTTACTTTAATGGTTATTTTTACAGTTCTGGAATCATGACAGTGAAAGGTATTGGTATATCTAACGTGTACCTTGGAGCATAACGAATGGAAAATATTAAATATCACTTTCAAAGAACCTACTTTTTTTATCAGAAGGAAATTATGTATCGTTGATCACCTCTATCTAAAATAAAATAAAAAGAAGAAGACAAAGAGGTGTTGGTTAAAACGATATTTATTTCTACAATTCATTTCCGCTAGAAACAATTATTTACCTTGTCTTCGGATTAATATATGACCATAATAAATCTTTGTTTTTGGTGCTCTGTTTGTACTTTACTTAACATTCAGTGAAACAATACATGTGCAAATACGAGCTTCAACCTTCAGTGTCTGAAATCAATCACTTCGTAGAATTAAAGGCATTCATTGTTGCTCGCCCGGGTTCCATATCATGATAGGTCTGGCGTTCCCATTGTCCATCAACAATCATCAGAGGCAATTGTTTCGCACTTAACAATATGTTTACAACATTTGCAATATTTTGTACTATTAATGAGGCCCACATGGAGTTGTAGTCATACGGTTCCTTAACTGGAGTACTGTGAACAGTAATTTAGGGAAGGATGAACTCCGGGAATCAAGATTTTCTTATTAAACACATACATTTTCATCATAAAAGAAAACGTTTTAAATTAATCCGATCTTAGTATTGGGATTTGCTGTGAATGTACGGCAGTAGCAGCTACGGCAGTAGCAGCTAGTTCTGTAATATACAGTGCACAACAATTAAATAACGTCCAACAGAAAATGTAGCACGCATACACAACCATCACGAGAAATGGGATTAAACATGAAATGGGTAGTCAAAACTTACATGGCATTCCCAGCATAAATGGCGCCAAAATAGAACAAATTCTCTAATTTCATTGCATTTTCTTATATGTTAAAGTCCGTGAATTTTCATCTTTTGTACACCTACCACATTCTAAGGCATTTCTAACCATACTTAGCTTGTGAATAAATCTCGAAATTAACAGAATTTATTTTCTGATTATTTTCAACATAAAGGTTTTTCTATTAGGTATAATATGTATTGCCATAAGTTAACCACTAATGAGTTGTTATTATAGATATTGTTTCAAAATAGCTTAGCATATCAAGATTTCCTCTAATTTCCCATGCAGATTGGTCCAAAATTAAAATTTGCTCTAATATTGTTAATTTGGAAGAGATTTTGATGAATATAGGTTCTATGAGCTCGTCTTTGAAAAAAATGCAGATGACTGAATATTGAACTTTATGGTAAAATCCACGGAAATAGGAGTTTCATTTTCAAAGTCATTTAAAGGTCACGTCAAAGTCACTGTCACTAGCAATATATTATAAAAATAGCCAACAAAGGTCCAGTATCATTCAGTCATGTATCATTTGTAGATGTATCCCACACAGTAAAAGCATTATAGGTATTTGTCTGTCATTTCTACTGATGAATCCTTCGTTTATTATGTGAAAAGTAGAATTTAGACTTTAGTGAGTTGAGAGTGGTTTTTTGTGTTGCCATTGGAGACGCTAGTCATGCCAGTTCTTGCTCCACCGCTGCTTATCGCTGGGCTTGCGCCTCGCTTCTTCTTCCCACTGCGGATTAAAATATCAAAACATTACGGGTAAGCAAAAGGAAAAATGTTTCCAATAAAAAATAAAGCCAGGATTTTGCATCATGACTTCTTATATTCAAAACTTGAACTGAGATTTCATCTAAGTGCCTTTACCTGCAGTCTAGGGCTGATACAGTATATAGTAAAGGGTTCATTGCAGAGTTGAGAGGAAGGATGAATACAGCGATCCATGCCGAGACTTGAGGTGGCACAGAGGCGCCACCTAGTGCCGCAAACCCTATCAGAATTATTGGTACCTGAAGAAAGCCCATGGAAGTGCGCCGAATTAATAAAACAAAAGATGTAACTATTTTGCCATCTAAATTACAATTGAGAATATCAGGTGAGATTGTGTAACATTTTATAACATCATTATAGCGATCTGTGCTTGGCATTTTATATTCAGAAAGCAATACAAGGGTATTAGCAGTATATGCGTATTAGGCCTCGGACCACTAGTACAATGTCCCATTGAAAACCATAGTAAATGCCTCACCTTCAAAATTTCATAAAAAAATATTAGTATCAACCTAGGGTATTTTGAAAAATATTTATCAGATGGCAAAAATATTCATCTTTCTAAAAGCAGAGTATGAAGTGAGGTTGACCATTGATTTTTTTTGCTAGGCTCTGTTAAAGCGCCACTTACCTTGAAAACAAAGAACAGAACAAGGAAATATAGGAATGAGCTCCTGACAGCAAAGATCAATATATAGTCCCTTCAATTATTCTCATTATTTTTCTAATAACTTCGACAAAACAAGCCATTATTGTACTATCAAATAGCACTATTGATTTTATGTCTAATATGATCTGCATCTCGTTATTATCATGTATAATAAGGGGGAGTAGGAAATTATCGAGCACTACTTTTGTATGCCCTGGTCCCACATATCAAATAGTAGACTCAGGTCATATTATGTGTGACAAGGGCAGCACTCAATAAACCGCAAACCATGATCTGTTTGGCATAATACGTATTCATATATGTTCATTTTTTTGTAAAATATCCAACATAGACTTTTCCCCAATTAAACTTTTTTCCTCGTAAATTCAAATTTCCTGTCAAGATTGATATCAATATTAAATTAAAATCTACACAAATGTACTTCATGAACTGCTGTAACTCCACGTGAAAATACCACATGTTTACCTATCTGTAATACTATCTTAATCAAAATTGATGTTATGGAAGACAGACTTATTTGATCCAGGAAAATATATCTTCACCCTGTGAACTTCACCCTGAAGAAATTTATCTGTATGTATACTCTATTTGATAATTTTCTTTGCACAAAACATATTTGGTTTATTGAATTAACTTTATATGTGATATTTGGATATTTACCCAACATAGGAAATCGGTCACCACAATAATCATGAGCTTTTTTGCAAGTGCCAGTTCCTTCTCCGAGTTATCTGTGGGCCTTTCTCCCATTTTTTCCATTTCTGCCATAGCGGACTTCACAGACAGAAAAAGTGCTGCATATCTATGGATTTAAAACAATCTGTCAACATTTATACATTTCTATCTATTAATATTCAGCTTACATTATATACTTATCTGTTAACATTTCTCCTAAAAAGACTAATCGTTTGTTATTTTGTTTGGTATCATTCAGAAACAAATGAACTCACCCACAAAATGAACTCACCCAATCAGAATTATCAGGAAGGAGATGAGATTGACAACCAAGAAAATGAAAACAGAATATTCCCATCCTGCCTGCTTATCATTGGTAATTTGAAATGGTAGACACACACCTACAAGTAACTCATTTATTGGTGAGAAGGCAATAGGTTATAGACAATATATTCTTTTTCTTTTAGCGCGGATACCAGACAATGTCTTATGGTTTCTTAGTTTCCTTTTAGGATCCAAACTGGGAATCCATTGATCTCATGGCAAACACTCTACCAATTGAGTTTTCCGAACGTTCAAACCTTGGAATAATATCTACCAGATTTCAGTTGCTCATCCAAAAATATAACTCAATATTTTCTGACATTACATTAAGCAGTTAAAGCTTAAAATACAAATATAAGTATAAACCTGTTCTTCCGAAAAAGGAATCACCGAAGTAAGTGTTTTTTGTTGCTGGTAGAATTGTGAGAATGAAACCAGTGGCCCATCCAATACTTGTCACAATCCTGGCTCCCCTCATCCTCAGTCTCCAGTCTTTGAGAGGAAACATGATGGTGATGGCTCGGTCCAAAGTAATAGCTGTCAGCATGAACACTGATACCTGCAGTAGCATTGTTATGATTACAAGCATTTAAAATTGGAATATAATGTATGTATTATGTACTTTATATATTGCGTACAATGTCAGCTAAATAAGCCTTGGTCTCTGTCCAGATAACACATTTACTGCATATTTTAACATGCATAACAGCTAATACCCTTGTAAAACTAGAATTTAAAATCCTTGTAAAACTAAAACTATATATATATATATATATATATATATATATATATATATATATATATATATATATATATATACATTATATATAGTGTGCATACATACTAACCTCACTGGAAATCATAGCTAGCATACCAGCAAATGTACAAAGACCGCTCGCTCGCCAGTTATCAGCATGTACAATATAGGTGCCTCTGTAGTTTACATCAACAGAGGCAATTATGAGCATGTAAATGCCCATGAGAAAATCAGAAATACCCAGATTGATGATAAAAAAGGAAGCGACTTTGCCTCGCTCAGTCTTCAATCTCCAAAACACAACAAAGATATTTCCAAGAAATGCCACTGATCCTAAAACCCAGATGCTCATCTGAAGTGGATAGTTAGCCATGAGATCTTCACAGGATGAGAATGCATCAGCCTCGGGAGTACAAACCGCAACCTGCTTGGCAATGCAGCAGAATTTATAGGCATCTGTATTAAGAAGCTTCAGGGTAGGTACAGCTTTAAAACCATTTTGGGAAACATCCTTTATATAATTATTGGTCAAAAGTAAGTGATTGATTGACGTCAGGCCAAGCCAAGTATCGACACTGATCTTTTGTAATAGGTTATTTCTCAAATCTAGTTTTTTCAGAGATTGCAAACCTTGAAATGTACCAACAGCTATAACAGACAGCTCATTAAAGCTTAAATCTAATTCAAAAAGGTTAACAAGATCCTGAAAAGCCCCTGAGGGTATGGTCTTTATTCTGTTATGACTCAACTCCAATCTACCCAACCAATGGAGACCAGAAAATGTCTCATTTGAAACTGCCAAATGATTAAATGCTAGGAGAAGAGATCTTAAATATTGTTTTGAAATTAGATTAACCTGGAGATCCAGGTTCTGAAGACCAATATTTTCACATTCAACGACATACCCTGAACAATTGCACATATTATTGGCACAGAGGGCACCACTGGTATCGCAATATTTTTCATCTTCTTTATGTTTTGTACAGTGAATCTCTCCGTCACAAATATAACCATGTGAAATACAATGATTTTCGTCCTTGCACTTGAATAGTCCTAAAATGTATGAAACATTGTTCAATGCCTTTAGTAATCCTCAAGTTTAATAAAATGCGCAAGGTCTACAAATGTTGGAAGGACTCTTTTAATAAAACAAATAGCATAATTTACCTGGACAAACATAATTATCACATTCAATTTCATCATGACCTTGTGGACAGTCTTTCACACCATTGCACACTTTGTGAAATTCCACACAAAATCCACCAGGACAGTGAAACATCCCAGGACACTCTATGTCACCTTTAACAATATTATTCGAAACATATTTGAAATGTGTTTAGAAATGTCCAACAAATACTAGGTTTAGATAAAGAAAGTAGTGTTTTCTGGGCGAGAATTTCTAACTCCATTATAATGTATGAATAGGTATTTTAATATTCTGAGAATGTCACTTGACCATGATTTCTATAGTGTGAGGAAGAGAAGCATGCTGCCGTTGACCTTACCACAGTTGGTCCTGAGGTGGGCGCCATCCCTGCAGCTGGTCTGCACACTGACACCTTTACCTTGGTCTACTACCTGGGTGTTGTATTTGCAGGTGTCGCTCCTCCTATAGCACTTAGGGTGTCCCGGTCTGCACTGCGCATGATCACCGCCTTCTTCACATCCGGCTACCGAGGTGTCATTATATCCCTGCCCCTCATTGTATACTTCGAAGAATGTCAAGAACTCTAAATGAGAAAAATCATTTAGCAAATCATGATCCCGAATAGGCAAAATACAAATTTATATATATTAGATATATAGTATATATATCAACATCTGAGTTGTTATGGCTGTGCAAGAAGAATTATATTTTGAGTTGTCTCGTTCAGAAAATCTCACTCATACTGAGGTTTGCATCATTTATTGGTGTTTTTGCGGTGTGTAGGGTAATGAGCACAGATGTTATGTTAGGTATCCCACGGGTAGACACCGAGGAGGAATGAAAACATTTCATTTGCAGATATTTTCCCTTTTCAGAAGGTTTGTTGTGATGAAACTGAAGAACAGATTCATAACCCAAATGTGCGAATCCTCAAACAAAGCCCTGAATACATACTCATCTCAAAGCTAGAAAATGACTGATTTAATGTTAGATAACCAGGCCAACTTTATCATGAAAACCCAAACTGTTCACATAACACGCTGGACAATAGGATGGTTGGACTCTCACTTTGTTCTTGATTCTCATCTTCCTGAAGTAGTCCGGCACAGTCACTTATCATATCCATCCGCAGGTTCTCCTTCAGGCACACCCCAGAGAAACACATGAAGCCATTGCATACACCCTCTGGAATTACCAATGTATTGTGTGACAATTGTATGTGTATCACAAAGGATTATAATCACATCATTTGAATAAGAATGATTATCATTTTCAGGTAGGAGTATCAAACGTTAGATTTACACTCAATCAAGGATTAGGGGAATGTGTTAGTAGTCTTTAGCATGACATGAAGTATAAGCGGAAATATTTACACTAGTCTTACCACTTCTTCTCTACAAACATATATTATATGGATTGAAATACCATTGGGGCAAAGGAGATCCACTCTCATATCTTACTTTTAGACTATGCTCCAAGAATGATTTATATTGGTATCAAGTATATGATTATTTAATATTTAGGCTGAGAAGAAGACCCACCACAGACATGGGTGTCCTCGTCTGAACCATCAGGGCAGTCTAGCCTGAAATCACACAGCTTGCTTGCATCTATACAGGCCCCATTGTGACACCGGAAGTGGTCAGGGCGGCACGCCTCCAGTACTGTCATATAGAACACAATGCAAATTAGAATTGTTGTGTAGAACACAATGCAAATTAGAATTGTTGTGTTTAAATGTATTTGTAAGGAAACTAATGCACATAGAATATTTTCAAGTATATCCTACCACAGTCTACTTCATCTGAACCGTCTCCACAGTGGTCATGAAAGTCGCAATACAACGAAATGGAAATACATCGACCATTTTCACATTGAAACATGCTTGCATCACATTCTGAAAAAAATAATCATTTAATTGTCAAATAATCTATTTACTCTGGGTTTTTTACGTTTCGGTTGAACCTGTCTTTAACAATCTAAAATGTTCACGAAGGTTATCAATTATAAAACATATCAACTTGACATGTTATATAAATGATTGAAAGCTTTTCACCATACATTCCATTTTTATCAATAGCCATAAGCAGAAACACAAACATTATATTCCCCTGTTTAATAAAATGCGCGTATATAACGTTACAGGTACTTAACAAAGTTATCAGATAATATCAGATGTTGTTGCATACACGCATCGGCTGAATGAAAGTTTAAATGTTTTGAGGAGATTGATGGGCTGTCTAATGACCCCATAGTGCTTGCCCATTGTGTGCCCCCTTTGTGTATAATTACCACAGTTGTGCTCATCGCTGTCATCCAGGCAGTCATTGCGGTCATCACATACACTATCCACTGACACACACATATTGTTGTGACATTTAAATTCATTATCTCCACATGTCTGGTGTATAGCTGAAATTCACAGCAAAAAAGCTACTTAATTTCTGAGTAATGATAAGTTCGCTTAATCGATATGTTAATGAATACTCTCTTAATGGAGCTAGTTTCCCTCACTATAATATCTATAATTGATTGGGACTATTGTATTAAATCTATTAAATAGTTATCCACATAATGATAATTGTGTGTTCTTTTCTAAGACCAATTATTCCTCTTGACCTGCTGATCACTGGTTTGTAGTGTCCAATTTGTTGCGAAAGCCTTTCATTCTTACCTACTTGTAAATGCTTAATTCGTAAGTGCTTACTTATTGGCATTTGTTTACCTATTGCTATATGCTTATTCATTGCTGTATGTTTACTCAGTTTACTTGCTTACTTATGTTTACCATCTTTCCTTCCTTACTTATTTTTCCTTGCTTACATATGTCTACTCACTTATTTTTACTTGCTCATTTGTGCATGCTTACTTAGTGGTGCATGCTTACTTAATGGTGCATGCTTACTTATTGGTGCATGCTTACTTATTGGTGCATGCTTACTTAGTGGTGCATGCTTACTTAGTGGTGCATGCTTACTTAGTGGTGCATGCTTACTTATTGGTGCATGCTTACTTAGTGGTGCATGCTTACTTAGTGGTGCATGCTTACTTATTGGTGCTTGCTTACTTAGTGGTGCATGCTTACTTAGTGGTGCATGCTTACTTATTGGTGTATGCTTACTTATTGGTGCATGCTTACTTATTGGCGCTTGCTTACTTATTGGTGCATGCTTACTTAGTGGTGCATGCTTACTTATTGGTGCATGCTTACTTAGTGGTGCATGCTTACTTATTGGTGCATGCTTACTTAGTGGTGCATGCTTACTTATTGGTGCATGCTTACTTAGTGGTGCATGCTTACTTATTGGTGCATGCTTACTTATTGGCGCTTGCTTACTTATTGGTGCATGCTTACTTAGTGGTGCATGCTTACTTATTGGTGCATGCTTACTTAGTGGTGCATGCTTACTTATTGGTGCAAGCTTACTTATTTGCGCTTGCTTACTTATTGGTGCATGCTTACTTAGTGGTGCATGCTTACTTTTTTGGTGTATGCTTACTTCTTGGTGCATGCTTACTTAGTGGTGTATGCTTACTTATTGGTGCATGCTTACTTAGTGGTGCATGCTTACTTAGTGGTACATGCTTGCTTAGTGATGCATGCTTGCTTAGTGGTGCATGCTTACTTCTTGGTGCATGCTTACTTAGTGGTGCATGCTTACTTATTGGCGCATGCTTACTTATTGGCGCTTGCTTACTTAGTGGTGTATGCTTACTTATTGGTGGCATTTCACACAGGGTGCTCACTGCTAGATTTGTGTCATCTTGGTTTACTTCGCAGGCCCGAGAGCTCAGCTGGTAGCGAACATCATCATCTTGTGTATTCTCAGTGTATGCCTGACATCAATAAATCAAAATGCTTATCATATATTCTAATAATTGAAGGAAATAATGTTTACTTTAATAACAAATATTTTCATTAATAATTTGTCATATTTTGATTTGAATAAACAGGATGGACAACCCCAGATGTCAATTTACAGTTACAATAATGCTTACCTCGATAATAGAACACCACTGTTCTTCAACTGACTGATCAGTGTAAATCCAAATATCACCAAATTCGGCACTGAATCGCCAGATTTGGAAATAGTTCTGCAATTTACTGAATAGAGGCGCATCAACCTTAGCAATCTGCCCTCCTGCTACTTGACACCAGGACAGGGCGGCCGCATAGGAGAGGAGTGGGTGTTCGGTGTGGTTGGTGCTGGGGGTAAGGAAGTTGGCATAATCCACCAGCAGACTAATGCAGCGACCGTCTATGTAATTCCATCCATCATTGCACACTTTCAAGTAGATGTAACCATGTTCAATAAATATTGTCAGTCTAAGGTTGTGTATTTTCCATTCAATTTTAGGTCAGTTATTATCTATTGCTTGGCCCCTGGCCATCGGACATTACGGTTTGGTTACAATATTTTGTAAATTATGTTGCAAAAGACAGCACTGTGTGATACTAACCTGGATAGCCATTGAGATATGCACTGTCCACGACTTGCTGGGGCGAATCACCAGGCAAAACTATTGTATAAAAAAGTGATCATTCTTATGATGTGCAAACAGGGACTATTTATGATGAAAATAAACGGTTTGTTTACGATCCTTTCAGCAACCCATTTAACCAATGTAAAAGTAACACTGCTGGCAGTGGGGGAAGAACCCACCACCTACCGTCCTCCAAGTTCCTATCGAGATTTTAAAACATAAGACCTACCTATTCCTCTTTCGGACGCTTCATCGGTCTTTACATCTGCCTTCACAGCTGACTGTTTGCATATCATTCCTGAGATTGAGGGATAGTCACATGGAACCTTTGCCCAATTCAATGATTTGAATGGAGACACCGTCATCATCACGGTGCACAGACTTCCCATGTCAGCATTGGGCTGTGGGTTCTTGAGGTTGAGCAAGTCTGTTATCAATGTGTCATCATTCACTACCGGCGTGTCCCAGGCCTCTACAGGCTTGTACCAGTCAGAGTAACTGAAATCATCATTATTATTATTATAAGCCTGAATATTTGATCATGTCATTTTGTTGTACGCCTTTTAGTACATTAGACCTATTCTGGAGACGGTGATTTTTTAGACTGTTTTAACAATTAACACACCTTAATTGTGAACCATCGCTCCATTCATAGTGACCAATTCTATTATTTAGGCCGATATAGATGAGCCTATGGTTGGTTTGATAGGTTCCACCTGTATCCCAAAAGCCCTTAAACGCCAACATCCACTGGAAACAAACATTTATTTAAATTACTGTCTATGTCTCTCTGTCTCTGTCTCTCTCTATGTGTATGCCTCTCTTCATTTTCCCTCACTTTAACATGGAATACACAGACTAAATAATAATAATAATAATAATAATAATAATAATAATAATAATAATAATAATAATAATAATAATAATAATAATAATAATAATAATAATAATAATAATAATAATAATAATAATAATAATAATAATAATAATAATAATAATAATAATAATAATAATAATAATAATAATAATAATAATAATAATAATAATAATAATAATAATAATAATAATAATAATAATAATAATAATAATAATAATAATAATAATAATAATAATAATAATACTAAAATTTATATCGCGCTGATACCAGTCAAGACTGTTCATAGCGCTATGCCCAGAACGTGCGTTCTGAATAGATTGGTTTTGAGTCTATTCTTCTGTAGTGCTAGTTCTAATGTTAGGTGGTAACATATTCCATAGTCTGGGGCTAATTACCGACTACTATGATACAAATTACAAGACTACAGACCTTAATGAAGTATGCCTCGTCCTCATCATGTATCGACACCAGATCACCTCCCTCCTCCCTGCACTGGGCCAAGCAGCTTTGCCATGTCTCTTGGAACTCATATTTCTTTGGATAAACATGGCGTAGTACCCAATAATAATACCGATAACAGTTGCCTTTGAAATAATGATACTCCTCTGGACAACTTTCTCCTTGTGCTGCTACAATACAAACACAATTACCAGGAAAGGTTGCTTCTGTAATAATTTACAATAACTTGTATTCATCGTAGCTAATAGACATGAGCAATTCTGATGTTTCGGCGTGTTAGCCGAGGTCTTTTATGTACATCATTGTTCCGAACAAAATCATTTGGGTTCAAGAAAATCTATTAAATCCAAATTCTGGATGATAAGAAGCTGATACTGTTGATGCTAATTAGCACGTATTGTCGTACTCACGGTCAAGTCCACTGGGCGAAGCCATCTGTTTGAGTTGATAGGATAATTTGAACTCCCACCTCTTTGACAATGCTGATGCCACTGTATTAAGACCAACTTCAATCTTCTGATGTGGAGGCGCCTATGGTAAAAATATGAAATACTTTATCTTTAACGTACATACTTTACCATCATTTACAACTAATACTAAGTCAATGTCTAGGGAAAGACCTCCCGGAACCACTGAAAGTGTTAGCTAGGTGGACACACACACACACACACACACACACACGCACACACACACACACACACACAATACTGATTTTACATACATACAGGGATACCGCCATGTATGCGAAATTAGAAATACAACTACCTTCAGTTTTGGTGGTATGAAAAGATCAGTATTACTGCATATTTTGATGAGATGGGTTTCATACTGACGCAAAATAGTAGCATCTTTGGAGATTTCCAAAACTGTAAGATCAATTTATATTGAATCATATGAGTTGATTAGTTAATTATTTGAGATCGAAGATATAACTTATGTATTAGATACTCATCATGGATATGATACCAAATAACTATGACTTGTTTTTACATAAGAATTGACACTTAATTAAAATATAGAACATACTTTGGAAATATTCATTGCAGGCATCAGCTTCCCCTATCCCAGGACCTCTTACATAATACACATATATTTCAAAATAAAAGTCATCTTTTCCCTCAAAAAGCCATGTCCACAGTCCTGGCTGTACGATTCCAGGGAATCTGGGAGACAACACCATACCACAGTTTGATCCTTTGACGGTCTCTACAGAAGTTGTAGTCATATCCCAAACTCTACATTCACCAATATCTGTCCAACATGCAATAAAGCAAAAAGTATAATGGACAAAAATCATGGATATTTCCTTTAAAGAAAAAATTGTATGCATGTAATGTATATATCTTTGTTGCCAAATCGGACAAGCCCAAACATTTAATCGCAAACTTGGGAAGTACAGTGTAATGATATTCCAAGCTTGAGGGTGATTTTCTTTATTAAAGACATATAATCGCATGACATTGTAGGCATCATACTAGTGTTATCATAGAAGAATAATAGATGAAAGGTTAGCCTGGGGACAATATTTTGAGAAACACACCTGTGGCACGAATCAATGCCTTCATGATGCTATTTGACCTTCGTTGACCTCTGTTATCTGAGTAGAAAACAACAGTCATTCCTTTTTCACTGAAAATTCTGTCATCTTTGAGGAAAGAGGAGCCACAAAATGGACCTGTAATTGTAATTGTAATTGTCATCATGAATATATTTATATCAAAGTTGATCACAGTTCATGTGTGTTACTATTTTACACTTATTTATTTCTTACTGAATATATGAAGGTAAATCTGGAGTACAATATTCATGAGCATGATAGTGGTGGGAACCATAGCCCCAATTACCCCTACATCTATAGCCCTGCACCCAATACCAGAACCTTTGCCCCTATACCTATAGCCCTGCACCCAATACCAGAACCTTTGCCCTATATCTATAGCCCTGCACCCAATACCAGAACATTTGCCCCTATATCTATGGCCCTGCACCCAATACCAGAACCAAATCCCCATTTACCCCTATATATTTTGCCCTGCACCCATTACCAGAACCAAAACCCCATCTACCCCTACATCTATAGGCCTGCAGCCAATACTAGAATCTATAAGAACATGGAAATTATATGACAAAAACGTCAGTATTTCACATTTACCCTAATTATACTTGAAAACATTTTTATATCAATATATAATTACCATATTTTCTTGCTTTTGATGACTCAACGGTATATATAACTAAACCATCATAATCGCAGTTTTCAGTCATCGGTTTTATTTCTGCTGATATGATTTCCAAAGTTAATTGCAGATCCTGGTGTCCTGTTATATACCATTTGCAGTATAAACCTAAAATCAATCGTCATTTAAAAAAATACAGCTAAATATTCATCTTCATTTTACGAAGCGCTAACTTTTAAAATATTTAAGCTCGTGCAGAAATTGCACATTTATATGACAGAAATCCGAAATAAAATACTCTACCAAGAAGCATAGTTAATTTTACAATAGTTTCAAGTGTTTGGCAAACTCATGTAAGCCACACATGGAAACATCTTATACTTGGCAACATGTTCAATCACATTCTACGATTCATCTATCACCCATTCCAATCCTACCTTAAACGACAAAACAAACGTGAGTGAAAATGGCTTTTGGTGAGTTGATATATACCTGCGTCATATCCCGGATGTAGGTCATCATAAGATTGGTTGGATGCCATGATGATGACAGGCTCGAGCATGCGCACTTCATTGTTCTCAGTACCCAAACTGCTGGGGAGGTCATAGTACTCTGGCCTGTAGCAACCAGATAACACTGGGGTCCACTCTGGAAAATATATGTTAAATGTCCATTTCATTTTGTAGGCTATAATTAATTCCTTTCAAATCAATTAAATATATGTTACGCATCATTTAAATATATGGGACGCATTATTACTCTACAGGACAAATAATTTGAGACGATGTCTACATGTTCAGAAATCACCATCTTGGCGGATGAGGAGCTAAATACAGGTTGTATATTATACGGCATTATACATTCATGTGGAACTGAAACAAAAGTAGATAGAGTTAATTCTGATTATTCGTATTTGAAATATATGAGCCCCTCCTCATTATAGATGTTCCTAGGGGTTTATTGCACCACATAATAAATGTGCCGTTTTTTCGAAAATAAAAATGTCATATTGATTTTGATTTAAATGTCCCATTTTGTTCAAATTTAATGTAAATATATTTGAAGGTCAGGAAATCAGATTTCATCTCCTGATATTTACATAAGCCCCGAGCAGCTTATATATGTGAAACGGCGGCACACCTTTCTCTCTGGCCCAAGAGTGTAAAATATTATTCATTACCTATTTTGACAAATGTTACATCTATTTCAAAGCTTAAGTCCGTTTTTTGGCTGGTTGCAACAATTAGAGCTTGAAACGTTGAGGCTGTCACCGACCCGGTTTGAGCACTCTGATCATTGAAAGTGTGATCAACGAGAACTCCAGACTCCACAGAGAAACCGTCATAAATCTTGATAAAAAAACACAATCAAATACTATAAGAACTATGGTATCAATTTTATAGTAAAAGCTAATTCATATTTTTCAGTTGTGTGTAAATATTCTGAAATAGAGAAAGGCAATACTTATGGATTAGACATGCCTGGAGCGTCGCATTGAGATAGGCAGTGATAGTCCATGAGAGTTTGAGTTTGTCTCCATGTGACACCCTGACCAGCCACGTGTAGGTGTTGGTGGAGGCAGTTGAGATGTGAACTGGGCTGGACCTGGAGCTGAATGTCCCTCCGTCTCCTGATAGCTCTATTAGGGAATTCTCCACCTTCCACAAAGTAGTATCTAAAAGGTAAACATGTACAACACGTGAATGCCACAGACTATTATTGATAAATCAGTAACAAATATGATGCCGCGTGAGTCTCAAATAACTTAATACACCGTACCGATAGTTTCGTACTCAATGGATATTTTATGTTCATCCTGTACCCACGGGATTCCTACTAGGTTTATGTGGATGTTGTTGGATTGGGATATTATAGTCCAAGGAAATCTGTCTCCACAGAAACGTCCCAATAATACCATTATGTCGCCCGTCACGTCATAAACAGAGAGATGGCCGTCATCACAGGACATTCCTACAGGTCAATATTATTGATGCCAAATTATTGATGATAAACAGGTGCAAGTGTTTGTTTAAGCAATAAAGCTCATTGTTTAAAAGTTTAGAGCGCATTTCTAATGAGATAATGTAATCACCCACTCAAAAAGAAGTCATCTTGTTCATCTTAGGGGTGTTGTTGTGGAGGGTGTTAATTAACAACTGACCTGTGTCTGCTATGTGGAACTCGGTGAAGGTGAGGTTGATAACCTTATCCTGGGGACCTAGGATGCTCCAGTCACATGTTTCTTCCTTGGGACCTTGTTTTATCTCAATGACACCACAGGATGATGTGAACGTTTGCCTAGTTCCACATCCTGACTGTCCTTCTCCAAGCCCACACACTGGGCAAAAGAAAATAGTGTTTAGTTCATTCAATCATTCAATTCATCCAGTACCTTTATTCCAGGACTTTTTCCAAACAAACTCAAATTCTGAATTCCAGATTAAGACATAAAAAAATGAAATATTCACCTTCGTGGGAATAATCAATGTGGAATCCCCTCCTATTAAGAGAATAGTCTGATTCGAAAATAACCAAAACACTGCTACCTGAAGATGTCACCTTGTTCCTGTCAATAATGAATAACCCTATTTATGTGGGTTATGGACGACAGTTATAAATGTTATATTCATAACTCCTTAGAGAATTTGGCTCCCAAGAAGTACAAATGACAGTCCCAGACCCATGTTGATGTGATGGGACAGTGAAATAATGTTCCTTTTTACAGGAAATCAAAAATATAGTTAACGATAATACAGTCTTAAAGTTACCAATAAATGTATAAATAAATCTAAATCCAAATGGCTCATATCATATTAAGATATATGTATGTATATATTTTTATTATTTATGTACTTATCTTGTACATACCTGAGATCAATTGTGGTCATAGTATTGTTAGATAAAGTACCACATAGAGGCCCCAGTAAAAGTGGCGCTTCAACTGTTTTGCCATCATAGATCTCCAGCTTGTCAAATGAACAAGCTTTCACCAGCTCAATGTCAAGGTCACTTAAACTGAGAAATATGTAAATTTTTATTTTTAAAATCTCCCTATTTGGTACTATAAAATGCGCAGAAAAGGTGCTTTGTTTATGTTATGCCTCAGTTACATTTGCACCAGGCCTCGGCCGGGAAGTAAATATCGGCCGGCCTCACAGGGTACAGGGAGCCGGGGAGTTTATCAGCAACAATGTGAGACATGCTGTAACTGTGGTCACATTATTAAAGGGTACTGCACAGGCCGTGCAAGATTTAATAGCACAGATGTCTTTTGATATCCTAAAGACGTCTGCGTCATCTAACAGACGTCTGTAAGATATCCTAGAGACATCTGTGTCATTTAACATGTTTATGTTTGAAATGATAAGATAAAACAAAAATCCTATTTTCACCATACAATGTCACCGACAGCCCTAAGATAATCTCAAGATAAGCCCGCGGGACACTTACGGGAGCCTGTCATGTACTTTAATATGATATTTGGTGATAAGACATCAATGAAACGCTGGCAACTTTTATGTTGCAGGTTAAAGTTCCTGATGACCTGTACGACGTCTTGAAATTACCCGATTGTGGCCGATGATCTCCCGGTTCCCTCATGGCACCCTGGCTTGTCAGCCGATTTTGTAAAAAAAACCATCGGTTGGGCATCTTAACTGAAATCGGTGCAAATATGATGAGGGTATTACCTGAGAGATATTGTTTTGTTACTATCTGACTGAATCAACCATTGGCACTTAGTGTCACGTGGGTAGTGTAGAGGATAGAGAGGTGAAGAGATTACTCCCTCCTGATTGGTCAATATTGTTTCTCCACATCTTGTCCATGTGTCTCCATCCAAAACTGAAAAAAGTCATGTTAAAATGAGTGCATGGTCCAGAAAATAAGTTGTATCTGATTTTGTTTTTAGTATTACATTGAATTATACAATTTAGAAAAGGTAAATTTAACATCAAATAACTCCCTTCTCGTACACTGTTGATTTTCTTGTAAAAAAACTCAGATTTTCAGGACTATCAATACATCGACCATGGTTACGGTACTAAATGAGATTTTAAACAATTGTTTCCAATCTTCTCAAATACTTACATTCATATTCACACCTGAAGCCAAGGTAATTCTGAGAGCAATCACATTTGAAGTCTTCCTCTGGGTTGAGGACCAGGTCTGTCACGCCAACATACTGACAGAAACCACCATTTAGGCAAGGGTTTGGGGAACACTGCATGGTTCCTGTGAACGATAAGATTAACTGAGATTAGGACAAACTGCAGTCGTCTCGCCACTCCTGGAGAGTAGAATTGTTGCAGGCACAGGACAATTTAGTGCCAGTTGCCAAATATTTATTACCAATATCATTACTTGCATCAACACCATAGGGAATGCATATGAATTGCTAAATATTTAGCATTGTGTACCTGCATAGACTATAGAGTAAATTTTATAGAATAGGCTATACATTGCGGAAAAATGAAAAGCAATGCAATTGTTTTTATCACAATAATCATCGAAAATCTTTTTTTCAAATAAAGCATAGCCTACGTACTGAACAGATGGAATTCAATAGTATTAACCCAATATCTATTAAAACAGATTTTCATGGATATTAAATCACAGAAAGAAAAGTGTACTTCATTATGATAGATATAATTGCATACAAAACCTTTTGATTAATGGGTGCTACCTACTTTCACACACATAACCCTGAATCTGCTGTGGGTTGATGCGGCAGTTGAAATCAAGCCAAACATAGGATGGTAATTTGAGCTTGCGAATGTCCCAAAATCTGTAGTTGGACATGACAGAGCAGTCCTCCTGTCCCCCTCCATCGTCTGGTTCTCCATCCAGCCACATGTGCCAAGCGTCAGAGGGCAGCACCATACGGGTACCGTCCTCCCATCGCCATACCCCTTCTAATGAGGAAAATATTTATTAAATCGGTCATGCTGAATGTAACTCATAAAGATAATACGTTGATTAAGATAATGCGTTGATTAAGATAACATGTTGTTCTTTGTCTTACAAGTTAAAACCATAGTTATATGATATGTATTGTATCACAATAAATCAGAAAGCTATTGAAATATTGATGATTGCCACTTTGGTAATATTCAGTTTCTACTCTGTTGTTTATATAGTATCTTTTTAAAATGTATGAGCCGTGCATTTAGTGTTGGAATATGCAATATAAGCAACCCATATAAGACGTTTACATGTTGTCTTCGCTATCATTTTCTAGTTAGTCCATTTGATACATGCTCAAGATTTGTCCCTTTTGAGACCAACTTACTCAAAGGTAATAGATTATGTTTTTAATTGTATTATATCATTCAAGCCAAGTGTCAAAGTTGGAATCTTCAGTTAGTTTGCTATAACAAAATCTTGCAAGCCAAGCTAGAGAAATTCGATTATTGACCCATTACAAGCTTCATTACATACTTCGATTATTTTGTACCCCTTCCAATCAAAATGCAGTTAACACCTCAAACAATACCCTAAAGACAGAACAAGTGCGGGCC
This sequence comes from Amphiduros pacificus, assembly GCA_949316495.1. Taxonomy (NCBI): domain Eukaryota; kingdom Metazoa; phylum Annelida; class Polychaeta; order Phyllodocida; family Hesionidae; genus Amphiduros; species Amphiduros pacificus. The sequence continues at coordinate 21,736,313 of OX439007.1, read as the reverse complement.
AAACTATTTTCAAATTTTTTTTAATGATTTGTAAAATAAATAATTATTGCCATAAATTATATTTATGTTATATTTATGCAATATCTTTTTTATGTTTCATTTTTTTAATTTGATAATTTAGATACTTTCCTTTCTTTCAATGTACTCTCAAAAATAACAGAACAATGCACTGTTTCAGAAATACCTTGCATTGTCCATCATATAATAAGTTCCAGCTTAAGTAAAACATGATCTCTTGCAACATGATTTATAGAGAAGTCACGCTCCCTTCAATTCAATATCAGCTAAACGGGGTGTCAGAAAATAAAATTATTTGTGTTTTTTTTAATAGCATCTCTTCGCCATTGTTTATGAGTTTGCGCAACCGAGGTAGTGCAAATAGGGCTATCTCTAATTAGCCATAACTGTTAATAACGCAAAGAAACAACGTCGTAGTTGACATATGACGTCATTCTAACAATTAGTCCTTCTGTGTTTCCTTGGCTTCATTTTTAGGCATCTCGAGTCAGGCATTACATATATGTCAGGGAAAAAACGGAAGAAACGGCGTCTGCATTTCAGCACATATATGACTGGAAAATATGGACATGGGTAAGTTAGCCACCGGAGGTCAAGTTAAGTCAATTCAACATACATTGTTTGACCTCCTTTGAATTGTATACAAAGACAAATATACAAATTCCAAGTACAATTTGCCTATGGATTTGGGATTGATGCTCTACTGACTGCTTATAGATAATCATTCGTACAACCGAGCGCAATATCATCATTTCAGGAAAACCTTTGTTATTCAGTTTTATATACATTTTGTTTTATATACAGAAATTCTCTGACAGAAATTCTCTAATAAATGTAAGATCCTATGCAGTCTAAGTACGTTAATACATTTTGTTTTAGTAGTACCTTGATCTTTATCAGTGCCGCCAATGAACACACTCAGCGTGAGTCTTTGGAGCACATTGTTGGCAATGAACCGCTCTTCCTCGTGGGAGTTGATGGACACAAGCATGGCTCCAACCTCCCTACATCTTTTCTGAGAATCATCAGCTGTAATTGTTATATCGCCATAATATTTGTACTCGTGACCGTCATATTGGAACCACTCTTCGGACCACACTACATTAGCTGTAAGGAAAACACCAATAGTAGACATAAGATGAAAGACTGCAGAGTAATGTGGAGAAATGGCTGTTGATCAATGGAGATTTACGTAATGTCAATAGCATCAGACAAGCTCTTGCAGAAAACATACAATATGGACCATTTTTCTATATCTTTCTATATCTATATATGTTATTCAAATGAGGTAGATACTAACGCAGGCATTCCGAATAGTAGTCATAGCAACAGTTTTCATACTGGTTGCACGCTTCATTGCAGTAACATGGCTTGCCAGGAAAGTAGGACTCGTCACATCTCGAGACACAAGATGCCACCTCTTTCTCGGGCTCTGCCACGCCGGAAGTTACAAATAAACATGTTAAAATAAACAAGTAGTATACATGAGTTCGATTTATCGACATAAGATCAACAAAAGAGCAACATAAGATCAGGGATAGATCCATGCTGAATCTTTCCCGTTGCACTGTGTACATGTGTGTTTTAAGAATATAACGTAGCCATTAGGTCTATAAATTATACCCCTGTCACGTCAGAATAGCATCTGCTGTACGATGAATACTGAATTTAACAAAACTTGTGTTCTGCAATCACCAATCGGCAAAGCCCAGATACATGAGATAGGTGATCTGGAAGTGTTTATGAAACATGCAGGGTCTCTTCTATTTCAACCGAAGAAAAGTCTGGTGAAGTTGATACAGCTCCAGTGGAGTTTATAGTCGCCAGCTGCAAAAAGAGTCAAATCCGTTTAAATGACTGAATTAAACAGGTTTGACTGAGTTTTTGCAGGTGGCGACTGATATCAAGTGCATATATTTTCTTTATTTAATGACATCCAAACAAAAAATCAAGCTTTTGGGAAACTTAAGATATAATCATTTATGATAGAGTTGGGTATTTACATGGGAATGCAGTGAGAGTGCCGCGCAAGCGTTAAACCAATTTTGTTATTTCATTTTTGTAAAGCAAATTCATTCAGATATTCATGTGATACACCTACGTTTTTGTCAAATATTCTACAAATCTACAAATCAGCCAGTTCTCTGATTGATAAATAAAGGCGGTTATTAGTGTAATTATGTAAACAAAATAAATCATCAGTGACAATTTAAAAAGTGTGGGGACCTGAGTCCTGGTGACAGGTTTCTATCTGAGCTGAGATGACCTGAATATAGCTCTAGAGGTAATCATTAAAAACAAAAACCTTTTACACACTGAAACTGTTACTTTGTTTAGCTACTTGTACCATTGGGTGTCTCCATACCAGAATGTATCTACATACCTTGATTCGCTTTTAGATCTCTTTACTAACCTGTACCATTCTGCGCGTCCACTCGGTTCCATATCCCGAGTAATACCCATGAGGTGAAAGGAAATAATATATACTGAATTTGCATGGTGATGAAAAAATCAGTGTTGATTTATCTAAGATATTTCATTGCTTGTTGGCAAAATCAAGACCCACATGACATTATAAGAGAGTGATTACAAAGTTGTGAGGAGTCCCAATGGGGAAGGATTTCCTTATAAAGAGTGAAGATCCTCACTTGGTGGCTCTCAGCCAATCACAATCTTTGATCTCGAAAGGGACACTCAGACACAAATTGCACAACAGCTTCGAAGAAAATACGCTGAAATAATTGCTGATTTCTTCTTATTGCTAAGGGTTTTTCCACAATTTATGGGTTATAAACATGTCTTCTTCGTATTAAAACAGAAGGCATAAAAAGATAAGTTGGGTCTGTTAGGAGCGAATAATGTATAATTGGCCTTTTCTGTTCCAACCTAATATTATCCATCGATTAATGTTTCATAATGTTGTCTATTGTAATTAGGAATCTTAATGACAGGCCATTATGAAGCCATAACATGTGGCCGTGGAATACTAGTCATCACATCTCGCTTAAGAGCAGCTTTGTCTTAACATAATGTCTTGTATTTATCTTCTAAGGTTGATAATCGCCTAAACATACATTAGGTCACTATGTTAAACACTGTTATTCCAAATATTATAGAAAATTGTATGACAATTACAGGAGAGTATTCCGAATGTGCAATTGTTGACAACACCGTATCGAGAGGTCAGCAATGAGACACACCATGCGAAGAAGTTAAAACAACCTTTTTTACAATATCTAACGATAGCAAAAGATAATAGTCTCATATTTCCCTTTATTCAAAATGCATTCAATGTTGCAAATATTCTTGTGCAGTTTCAGCTCTTTTATTATATTGAAGCATATTGGTTTGACATATGTGTGACACTATGTATCTGATATTACGACCCATATGGAGACAGTCTCCTTCCCGCTACTGGAATCTACTGTATTTTTCTTATTCTGATCTTGGTTAGCACAGGAACATCATTCAACTAGGGTTGATGTCACAGACAGCCGACAACATTATTTATAGACTGTTTTCTAACATTTTCGCTCGCGTTTGTTTTGCCTTTAGGGCTAGATGTTCGAGGTTTCAAGATGATTAAGCCGTAAGTCAATGGAGCCTACCCCGATTATCGGTCCATGGCGGCCATGTTTTGCCTCAATAATTCTGATTACACCGTCAGATGTCGCTTTTGTTTGAGAAGTGATTTGTGAGTGCGTAGTAGAGTAAGAAGATTTTGCCTTGGGTTTTTGTTGGGTATTTTGTCTTGGGATTTTGCAAACTTACGCGAGCCTGATTTTTTAAAATCAACACTTGTTACAATTAAAATAGATTTTCATAAACATTTTGATATTTTTTTTCTTACAAATGTGATTAGTGATGACATATTATTGTGACGCACACAAATTTGATATCAAGGTCAGATTGATCATCGATAACCTTTGACCGTATCCAGATTGTCATAATGAGGCCAGGACCTCGCTTCCCCAATTCAAATGCGTGCTCGGCCACAAACAGTTGTTCTCATGCCAGGAGGGCAATGTATTAGAAAAGAGGGGAGGTCTTCAAAGACAATGAGCAAGTTGCATTCATTTGGCACAAGACCAATATAAGGTCACACCCAGCACCATAGGATGTAGCTGTCATGTCTTCATGTCGCTTCATCAGGTGTGCATTGATCCAAATGCTGTTATCCTTTTCATACAAAGAACCTGCGTTTACTCAATTAATTAAAGACTAGCAAAAATATATCATATCAAAATATTGATTGTTGCTTAAGAAGCTTTTCGAAACTTTGTCATGTCAGACAGGATCACCACGTTTTGGGTCAATTGTGATTGTTTGAAAAATGTAAAACTAAGATGGCTTAAAGTAACCACACACGTAATGCTCTTCTCTCGCTTATACCCCAGTTACATTTGCGATTTCAGTATAGATGCCCAGCCGATGGGTATTATTTTAAAAATCGGCTGACAAACCAGGGTACTGTGAGGGCACCGGGAGATCATCGGCCACAATTGGGCAGTTTTAAGATGTCGTATGGGTCATCGGGAATTTTTATCTGCAACATAAAAGTTGCCGGCGTTTCCCAGATGTCTCATCACCAAACATCATCTTAAAGTACATGGCAGGCTCCCATAAGTATCCCGCAGGCTTATCTTAAGATTATCTTAGGGCTGCTGGTGGCATCGTACGGTGAAAATAGGATTTTTTTTAAATTTCATGTGTTCACAGACCATCGTCAGATGATCCAATGGGCTCCCTACGATATCATAAAGACATCTTTAGGATATCCTTCAGACGTTTGTCAATTGATATAGACATCTTTAGGATATCCTACATACGTCTGTCAAATGATACAGATGTCTTTAGGATATCCTACAGATATCTTTGCCATCCAATCTAGCACCTGCTATGCGGTACCCGTGTATAATGTGACCACAGCTACGGCATACATCTGAATATCGCTGATAAACTCTCCGGCGCCCGGGACCCTGTGAGACCGGCCGGCGCAAATGTGACTGAGGCATTACATAAACAAGACACTTTTTCTGCGCATTTTATAGTACCAAATAGGGAGATTTTAAAAATAAAATTTTACATATTTCTCAGTTTAAGTGAGCTTGACATTGAGCTGGTGAAAGCTTGTTCATTTGACAAGCTAGAGATCTATGATGGCAAAACAGTTGAAGCGCCACTTTTATTGGGGCCTTTCTGTGGCACTCTATCTAACAATACTATGACCACAATTGATCTTAGGTATGTACAAGATAAGTACAATTGTCTGGAATAGCGTTATACAAATTCTTTATTATTATTATTATTATTATTTATTATTATTATCATTATTAAACATGAATGTTTTTAATGAATGAATTATTAATTGTCACAATTCGTGCCAACAACTGATTATCAGACTGTGATTGGTTATCCATGTGGAAATACAAAAAAAGAAAGATTATCACCTTTCATGTGAAAATAGTAGAGCATCATCTCTCATCATTCAAAATTTGGAATACCTCGAGTCATAAATACTTGTTTTACCCACAAATATAGCATCCAATCAGAATTAACAAATATCGCGTCATAACCTGTGATCAGGTGTCTGACAACTCAGTACATCTGTTCTGTACAGAACAGAATCTATATGAATATTTTTACACTTTGGTCACTCTTATAACTGCTTTCTCATTAATATTCATTCATTTCATGTAGCCACTGGCCATGGCGCAGTTGGTTAGAGTGCCAGCTTATTCCTCTGTGGTGATCCAAAGGTCATGGGTTCAATCCCAGGCCATACCAAGATTGAAATCATGATACAATTTCACATATGAGCTGAGGCCCGTGTATAAAAGGTTAACCCATTGTAAATCTGTGACCAGGAGGGTTGTCATGTCAAGGACCTGCGAGATGACAATTCAGTGAGGCAGGACTTATCTGCTACAAGTAGGTCTCATCACAAAATGATTGGAATAATGTTGAACGTGATGTAAAACCCTGTACAAACAAACAAACAATCATTTTATGTAGTATTATTTATTCCAAAATCTTTCGGATCCATATTTTGTACCAGTAACATAAATCTAAAATAAGCATCATTAGCAAGCCTTACTCAACTAGTTGCTGATATATCTCTGACTCTGCCCTCATCAATATGTATTGTCTTGACTTTAGGTCATGCAGTGCACTGCATGCTACCTGGTCTGGTCTCACTGAACAAAATGCATGTTTGTCTGATATGTTTGGCGAGGGATGGAGCTTGGTTGCTCATAGTCTGAGGTGTATTTTGAACCCCATAAATACATACTACTCTACATGAATTTCTATAAGATTCGAGATCATCAAGAATCGAGATAATGTACCTGATGCCATTTAACAACCACCCAATTCCTCTTCAGTTAAATCTGATTTTTTCCAAAGCAATTTCTGCTGTCAGTCATTGACCAAATACCCTGCATAGATTAATGAACATTGTACTTATGACAGATCATTACATCAGAGGCATTTTCTTAACAATAGAATATTGAACTACTATTTAGAGGCATCAATGCTGTTATAACTAAATCCCTGCAAAGAAAAAGAATCCTAAAAAATATGATCACAACACACCATTATAACATTGATTAAGGTCTATAATCCACAATGAAAAACTGGGACAGACTTATGTTTATTTGGCTTAAATGTGTTCAAAGTAATGTTATTTGTTAATTTAGCAGAGAAAAAGTAAACTTAACTAGCTAGTCTTAAATTTTTATTATTTAAATTGAACCCGTTTTAACAGGTTCGACTCAGTTTTTGCAGCTGGCGACTTATATCAAGTATTTATATTTTCTTTATTTAATGCCATCCAAAGAATAATCAAGCTTTTTTGGGACATTTTAGATATAATCATGGCATAAAATATGAATTTTCACTAAAAGAGTTGGGTATTTAAAAATCTCATGCAAACAAGTTTGTCTGCCATGTGTGCCGAAGGCAGTTATGTAAATATACGAGACCACACAAAGTTCTCTCCAGATGCTTCAAACTGATTGTGGATTATAGACCTTAAAAACATCCACCAAAGATCAAGTTTATGAGAATATAATCCTACTACACTCTACCACGATAATTTAACAAAATCAATAATCATAGTCCCTCAATATATGAAATGAAAATAACACAAAGCTAGCATTATCACATGTGAGTGTGTGTGCACAGTCAGAGATTTAGACAGTTGATTTGACAAGGTCATTTCAGCAAGGGGTATTTTATCATTAGTGTGAAGTAATGAAGAGCCATATTCTAAATAACTATCACATGCACTTGCTGGATACCACTTAATTATGCTTGGATTTTTCAATTTCATCATCCAACAACTGTATACCCTGCCTAGTACTGGATCTAGGTCATCAGACCTTACCTCAAAAAAATAAGTTTCATATTTATTGTGCTTAAATGAAGCAAGACAGGTTACCTTATATGTATTTTCAGATGTAATATGGGTCACATTCTGATTTTTGTAAAAATATTCTTTCACATTAGAATTGCCCTTAAAGACACATTTTTTGTTTTCATCAAATGTTATAGTTACAGTCCCTTGTGCATTCTGGTGCAAGTATCCATGGCATTCCCAACCCGACGAGAAGAGTACCATGAAATTTGCACTTGTAAAATTCAGTCCACAATGTACATCAATTTGATTGTCATTTCTAATAAGATGGTAAGATACTAAATCATTTTTTCTGTATTTATCAAGGAGAGGAAAGTCATCAGGTTCATATTTTTTCCCTTTGCAAAACATTGTGATATTATTGTCATTCAATTCAATGTTTCTAGTTCCCAATTGACCCTGTTCACCTGTATCTATATCCCAATCTGGAATGACAGCTGAGGAAATCTTATAACTGATAACTGATTCGCTTCTATTTGTCAAGACCAAAGAAACTGTCCTAGGCTGGCAACCATTATTGTAAGTCTGCAGTAAAATATACTCCTTTGCATAATCATTCATATCTTGAATTACATCCTCATCATGCCCACAGTCAACCTCACCAAGGTTTTGAAACATTCCATATGATGGTATATTGAGTAAGCTTCCTTTTATTTCCCAAATTTCATCTTCAACATAGTAAACTTCTCTTCTCCATTTTCCTTGGAAATCGTCTGGAAATTCTTTGTAAGTAAACAAAGGATCTTGTTTACACATATTGCATGACTTTCTACAAGACCTTGCCTTCAGTTCATCCTCACAAATGTCTTCGTTGGCTTCCTCACAGGAAGGAGAATCATCAGAACAAAAGCTGGGCACACTAAATTGAGTCAGTGTTAGTTGAAGGTGAATGTCCTTTTCGATTGGTGTGTCAGGGTTTGAAGGGCACCATGCCTCTGAAAAGATGTCCAAAATGAAAGGGTTGCCATGATTAGTATTGTATCTGGCACAAATGTAACTCTCACTTACTATACCAACATGTTCATGCCGAAAAACCATGAAAGTATATTGCTCATGAGTCCATGATGCCATACAGAAGTGACGTCTGTCAAGTTCAGAGTTGCGCTTTGTAAATCTGGGAACTGGACAGTTGTAAGAAGTATATATATCTTTAATGACAGAATCATGTACTTGCAGGCCTTCACCCAGTACACACTCATTTTCCAATTTTAGTGGAGGAAGAGCATCTTTGCACTGTTCCAAATTACTGGAATTAAACCAATTTATGATGTAGCCACCATCTAGTGGACATTTCTGGTGTTTGTATATCATAGATTCCTTATCACCAAGTCCGTAGATATACTGTCTTTTTATCAATGGTGTGTCATCTAATATCATAATGTCATCATTGCAGGTGGATGCATCCATTCTATCTACCAGAGGACTCTTTTTCAACTGGACGACTGTCAAAGACCTGAAGATGAACTGTAGACACATATACCACACATCATCACCCTCTGACTTTTCCACCAAATATTTCATATTGTCTTTTGCCTCTTTGCATTTGTATTTGTAGTCAAGTCTTGTACTGGAGTAAGTTGAGAACAACACACTTATTGTATCCCCAGTGAAATTCACTTTCTTATGATAATACTTGATGTCTGTATCCCCATCTTTGTGGAGAATCAACCAGTGTTCTTGCTCAAACCTCTTGTATTTTATGTACATACTATCAGGAAAACGACAACTCTCCCCACATTGGACAACAGAGAGCTGGAGAATGAGGAGAACTGATGTATACATGGTAGTAAGGTCCATAGTGCTGCATTAATCTGAAAAGACAATTTTAGATCATATATTTTCATTTGGTTATCAATGTATTACTTTTGTAAATTCATCTTGGAGTCATTAACATGGCAATGATATAAATTGTAAATTATTAATTTAAGGATGATTTGTGAGACCAACCAGTATGAATAATTGGGTTCCTAATACCTCACGTTTACTAACCCAACTAACCAACGCGGGTTGGACACAATCAAGGTCACTAGAGGCAGTCACTTAACATGAAAAATCAAACTTGTGACCTGCATTTCTAATTTATGTTTTATTAAAATGCAAGGTCTCCTTGTCCTAAATCCAAAATCTTTTTGCACAAGGACATACCATTGAAATTTTATGGCTGCTTAACATACACGTGTTGCAGGGGGTACGTACTCTACAAACTGTATACACTTTGGATACATATTTTGGATAATTAAGAAATCTTATCCAAATTAGTTATATTAATGAAACAAATATAAAGCAAATAATTTAATATAGTGTATATAATGTTCTAACATAGTTAAAACTAAATTTGGACAACCAAAATTTTAAATATATAGAGAAAAAATGTTGAGACGGGGAAATAACATTTTTATATTTTCAGTACTGCTCCAAGCAAAGATTATGACAACAAATTAACTTCAAATGAATCTTAACTCATAATGCTTATCAACTGCAGATAAAGAAAGAATATTTTTGAAAGATATAATATGCAACTGCCTAAGTATTTCACTTCTTATTGTTTTGAAAAAATTGATACATTACCTGGGGTACGCACTCTACACATAAACTAACACAGAAACAAAGCTGATTTTCACAATAAAAATGATATTGATATGTTTACAAAACTGATTTTTATTTTGAATTGACTTGCAATTGACACTCCATACATTTTTAATACTTAGATATCCTCTTGAGCATCAAATAATTCTGTTACAGTATTGGGATGGGCTTCATCAAGGTCTGAATGTACACTTGGCAGTATTACAATGTAATAAGATATTTTTAGATGATGTCACCAAACATTTAAGATGTTGCTTATGATAACAAGCTGAATAATACCTTTTAGATAAAAAAAAATAAACCATGAATCAGTGTACTATTTCCAAAACAATAAATATTTTGATGTCCTATACTTATTAAAAATAAACTGTTATGAATGTGCATTGTGTGCTGTACCTTTTTGTCAAGTTAAAGTTAACAACTAATATAAAGGATACATTGCACAAACAAGGTATATTTTGACTAATTATTATACATTTAGTTTGTTTAGGATTGAAAATGAGATGTCTTGTCTGTTTGTAGTGTACGTACCCCCATCATAGCATACATACCCCGTTGTACACAGAGATGTTAGTGTTGGTCTTGATAGAATTTTAAATCATTTATGTTGTTTGTAAAGTGATGAGATGTCAAGTGGACAACTCTGTTAAAAAACCAGGTTTGATAATTATGTTTTGCCTTTTAACACAAAATTTCTAAAGATATGAAACATGACGTTGCCTCCATATTTTTAATTGTATTCTTCTTTAATTTGCTCATTTTGGCTATGTTCTTTGAATAAGAAGTCCAGGCCCCGGGCCGTGGCGCAGTTGGTTAGAGCGCCAGCTTAGTAGCGCCAGTTCCTCTGTGGTGATCCAAAGGTCGTGGGTTCGATCCCCGGCTGTGCCGAGATTGATCTCGTGATTCAATTTCCCATATGAGCTGAGGCTCGTGCCTAAAGGGTTAACCCGTTGTCCTTGTAAATCTGTGACCGGGTGGGTTGTCATGTCAAGGACCTGCGACATGACAATACAGTGAGGCAGCACTATATCTGCTACAAGTAGGTCTCATCACGAAATGACTGAAATAATGTTGAAAGTGATGTAAAACACCAATCAAATCAAATCAAAATAAGAAGTCCACAAACTTTTGTACTTGATGGACTCCTTGCTCTATTTAGTTCATAAATTGTTATGAGCCACCTAGTCCAAGGGTGATCAGTATTTGGGAAATATTACTCAAATGTTGTAGTGTACGTACCCCAGAAGCAATTACATTTTAGTAAGTTCAGGGAGTAGACTATACAGACTTTTATGATACTCATTTTACAATAAAATAATTATCAAACCATTTTTATTTACTTTTTATATACTTATTCAAAATTAACTTCAAAGTTTCACTTGGTCTGGCTAATGAATTTGGTAGAAAGTCAAATATTACCAAAATTATTGTAAGAAATTTTGTGTAGAGAGCAAGCACATAATTATTAAACAATTTCTAAAACTGTTGTTTTGTTAAACAGAGATGTCCACTTGACATCTCATCACTTTACAAACAATATAAATGATTTTAAAGTCAATCAAGACCAACACTAACACCTCTGTGAACAAGGGGGTACGTACTCTACAAGGGGGTACGTACACTACAAAACAGACTTCACATCTCATTTTCTGGTTTTGGGAGCATGCTTTCAACCAAAAATTATCTCACTAATAATACTCAACAGTAGCTCAATATGACTGTCTAATATGAATTAGTTGTCTTTTCTGGAACTACCAATTCACATGGGGGTACGTACTCTACGCATTTTTGTTGAAATTCTCCTCAAAACATGATATGGCATAATATTCACATAACAATGATTTGACTAACTTAAAATATTTATTTGTTTATTCCTTCATATGATATTGTCAAATGAAGGTATTTATTAATCCATTTGTGTCATTAGCATTAGAAATGTAGACATTGTTTTATTATTGGGGTTTTAAACCAGAAATTCCGTAACAAAACACATATTTTCCAGAGGTATCGTGGAATATGCAATTTGCGGTGATACCATACACCAAACAATCTAAAAAAAACTAGAGAAATAATTAGTCAAAATATGACTTATTTTTGCAATGTAACCTTTAACTTAATTGTGAAATTTACCTTGACAGAAAGGTACAACACATAATGCACATTCGTAACAGTTGATTTTTCAAAAATTTCAGACGTTAAAATATTCACTGTGTTGGAAGTAATGCACCGATTCGTGATTTCTTTTTTTTATTTAAAAGGTATCATTCAGCTTGTTATCATAAGTGGCATCTTGAATGTTTGGTGATGTCAAAAAATATTTCATTGCATTGTAACACTGTCAAATGTACATTCAGACCTTGATTGTGACCAACCCGAAGGTGCCTTGAAAGGTATTTTGGGCAAATGGAAGACAAATACATTTTAGTTTTAAAATCAAATTACAGTGGGATTTAAGATAAAATTGCAGGTGGTAAAGTCAATCTATCGTTGAGCAATTCCACACTATATTTTTCCCCATACAATCCATATATTGATTTATTTTACATATTATGCAGTGTGCACTGAGGAGTCCAATATATATTTAATTGGATTTAATTGGATGAAGAATACTTGTCTCGTCCAATGTAGTTTTTCTTCATTACATAATAATTATCAATAATATGAATAGGAATGAGAAAGTCATTAATTTATTCAAACAGAGCATCCGCTGTACCAATCGGCTTGATCTCGAGCTCATTTTAAAGAAAAAGGTGAAATACCAGGAAAGGTGGAAGGGACATAGCATACATTCCTTTTATTATTAGTCAAAATAGCCAAAAACAGGTGTTTCAAGAAGAACAGAGGGAGGAGGTAATAGCATAGTTTCCAAATGATCATATTAACATAATTTATGATGTTACCATGATGCCACTATGATGACACTTTCCTGTCTGATGTCACCATGACAACACATTCTTGTCTGACGTCACAATGATGATTCTTTCCTGTATGACGTCACTATATTTATCTTGCTCGCAATGTCAATACAGTTTTAGAGCATGGAAAATCATCTTTCTACTCCAATTATTGACGAGACTGTGGTCATTTGCATATACGATATTCAATGGAAAGAAATATGCATTTCGGAGCCTCACGCAACTGTGTTCACCTTGCTTGCAGCGTCAAGACGTCTTCATTGCAGGTTAAATCATATTTCTATTCTAATTATTGACGAAACTGTGGTCTTTTGTATGTGTAATATTCAGTTGAAACTATTAGCCTTTCCCTGTAACTGTCATTCCCGATATTTAGACATGCATTTAGAGCTGTTTTGAAAACCATAGCCAAAATACTTTTGTGGTGAAATTCTTTGTTTAATTTGTATTGTGAAATTGTTTAACGTCATGTGATTTTAAATGCCTACCGGCTGATATTTTCTGGAACATTTGCCAGGATGAATCATGATAGAACACATTTATCGCTGCGATAAATGCTTTTATGGGAGTGATGAGCAGCAAAATACGTACCGTGGTTTGTTTTGGTGGCGGACTTCTGACGGAAGTAGAGGCGTTACGCGCGCAGCCGGAAGCGGCCAGGAACTGTGTGCACAGCCTGTCTTTCTTTCCACCGCGATATTCAACGTGTTCGCACGTAGTAAAGTTTTGGGAAGCATTATCCGTCGTATCTGAGGCAAAAAACAGCCATCGGCACTGCAATTTCACTAAATCTCAAAGTCATCATTCTCCTGAAGCAGAAGTAAGGAAAATTTTTTGAAAATGGGAACTTTTTAGTGAATTTTTTCGTTGTTTTTGCCTGAGTCAGTTAACCGGGTTAAAAACATGTGTCATGCATTGGCTAATGGCTGTTTGTTGCTAACAATTCAAACTTTTATGACTGATAACGTTTTGAATATTCTCCTCTAACCTCCCCTGAGTCAGTTTGCCAGGGGAAAAGGAGTAAATATGGAAAAAAACTTGGCTATAGTGTGTGGGCACTCCTACATCACTAATTTGAGGGACTTCTGCCCCACAAGGCAGAATACCAACCTCAATCTTACCCTCAAGAACAGAGAGGTGGTGTTCATCACCAAAAGAGGGTGGAAGATGGAGGGAGAAGAACACGACTACACACTGGATGGGCTCTGGAATGAGGTAAAACGCTCCCGTTCCAGGAAGCCCATCGTGTTCCTCAACGTTGTCGGCAACGACTTGGACACCAGGCAGCTGACAGGCTGATTGATCTGGCCCAGGAACTCCACAATGAAGGAGCCAGGATCACAGTGATTGGCATGCCAATACACAGAAATAAGCCAAGGAGCATGTCGGCAGAGGGCTATAATGCCAAGCTGGACGACTTTAGTGAGCACATGGCTGAAAGGCTAATCCGGCCTAAGGCGGGGAAGAAAACAAACACTCTTTTCACTTTCCCACACATTTGGTGGTGGCGACACCAAAAACTTAAAGTGGACCCCCCTCTGGCGAGGGATGGGGTACACCTCGCTGATAATGGCATATACCACTATTATCACAGTATAACGAGGGCCATCCTGGAGGCGGACAGGTGTGTGGAGGAGCAGGACACGGGAAGGCCGGCAGAAGAACAGAGTGACTAGGAACTGGCAGGATGCCAACAAACTTACAGTTTGGTGGGTAGAAATACATTACTAATCATTAATGTTATAATGGCAGACTAGAATGATCATTCACAACAAGAACTTAAAAATATATTAACTGTATTAGCATAACAAATTCACTCTATTTACACACTTACAGTCAAATTAAACCACCATGACTTAATATATAATCTTATTTACACATATGTATTGCATGTATTGTACTTATTTCAATATCTTGTGATGTTTGTAGTACTGTAGGTATTTAATATATTCAATATCTTGAGATGGGTGTGGTACTGTATGTACTTAATATATTATATGTTTGTATGAGTTGTATTTACTCAATATCTCAATGAAATAGGTTTAAGTGAAGGAAATCATCTTTTTTTTTATCTTTTTGCGACTACATAATAGAAACTACAGCGTGGACCTTGCATATAGTTAAGCACACTCCATGTCAAATACTATCAGAGAAAGCCTTTGGGCAACACATCAGTGGTCAGGGGCAAGTCTCCCTAATTCACAGTATATATAACTGCATATTAACGGGGGCTAGAGGCAAGTCTCCCTATGCATACCCATTTTTTCTACTTCTATCAGAGGCAAGTCTCCCTGTCACACATATAGCGGCCAGAGGCAAGTCTCCCTGACACACCGCATAAATTCAATAGTGTGGGGATAGAGGCAAGTCTCCCTACGCATACCCATTCCTATTCTTATCAGAGGCAAGTCTCCCTGTCACAAGGCGGGAGTCAGAGGCAAGTCTCCCTGATACACCGCACATCTAATACAATATAGGAGGTAGAGGAAGGTCTCCAGAAAACACATAGCAACACTATCAGAGGCAAGTCTCCCTGTTAGCATCTCACGAAGCACAGAGCCATATGACAGACCAAATAGTCGGCATGTGCTTTGTAACACACTGTAATCAGCAACTTCTAATTCATCAGAGGCAAGTTTCCCTGTCACACAAAAAGCGGTCAGAGGCAAATCTCCCCGATACACCGCACAATATCGATAGTGTGGGGCTAGAGGCAAGTCTCCCTACGCATACCCATTCCTATTCTTATCAGAGGCAAGTCTCCCTGTCACAAGGTGGGAGTCAGAGGCAAGTCTCCCTGATGCACCGCACATCCAATACAATATAGGAGGTAGAGGAAGGTCTCCAGAAAACATATCACAACACTATCAGAGGCAAGTCTCCCTGTTAGCATCTCACGAAGCACAGAGCCATATGACAGACCAAATAGTCGGCATGTGCTTAGTAACACACGATAATCAGCAACTTCTAATTCATCAGAGGCAAGTTTCCCTGTCACACAAAAAGCGGTCAGAGGTAAATCTCCCCGATACACCGCACAATATCGATAGTGTGGGGCTAGAGGCAAGTCTCCCTACGCATACCCATTCCTATTCTTATCAGAGGCAAGTCTCCCTGTCACAAGGTGGGAGTCAGAGGCAAGTCTCCCTGATGCACCGCACATCCAATACAATACAGGAGTTAGAGGAAGGTCTCCATAAAACACATTACAACACTATCAGAGGCAAGTCTCCCTGTTAGCATCTCACAAAGCACAGAGCCATATGACAGACCAAATAGTCGGCATGTGCTTAGTAACACACTGTAATCAGCAACTT
Organism: Amphiduros pacificus; assembly: GCA_949316495.1. Classification (NCBI taxonomy): domain Eukaryota; kingdom Metazoa; phylum Annelida; class Polychaeta; order Phyllodocida; family Hesionidae; genus Amphiduros; species Amphiduros pacificus. The sequence continues at coordinate 21,720,060 of OX439007.1, read as the reverse complement.
CTAATTCATCAGAGGCAAGTTTCCCTGTCACACAAATAGCGGTCAGAGGCAAGTCTCCCCGATACACCGCACAATATCGATAGTGTGGGGCTAGAGGCAAGTCTCCCTACGCATACCCATTCCTATTCTTATCAGAGGCAAGTCTCCCTGCCACACAGATAGTGGTCTGAGGCAAATCTCCCTACCACATTAAAAAACTGGCAAGTATCCTCAAACACATGAAAAATAATACCGAGCGCTACAAGCAGAACAGGTCAGGTACAGTGCAAAAAGGAGATTCTTTATTATTATTATTACTTCTATTATTGATGATTACTAGCAATATTGTGTGTGAGCGGAAATAAGGAATCATATCAATCCTTAACAAATCCAGGACACTCCCAGGAGAGTTCCGTTAAATCAGGTGAAAACAATAAAAAACAACTACTACTTCTAAAGGTATCAATATGTTTCAGTGGTAAAGGCCAGAGTCAAAAGACGAACTAGGAATGTGCAGCGGTTAGGGGAGTGGGAGATGGACCCCCCCGGCGAAGAGGCCCTTGGCAGTTTCCAGGGCAAGGCTGAACCGACACCAAGCACCTCCACCGCACCAGACACTCAAAGTCCTCCAGAGGCGGCGACAACCCCCATGCCACAAGTCATCGCAGAGGCGGTAGCGCAAGCAATCCCGCAAATTGTAGCGGAAGTGACCGCCAACCTATTGGGCCCCCCTAGGCCTCAACCCTCCCAGGCAGATTCCGAGAGGGTGCAGGGCCAAGGGGAAGTCCCATCACATCCAGAGTCCCAGAATGCCAGACCAGATTTCAACCGAAACTCCAGGGCATCGGTGGATCCTCTTCAGTTCCAAATCCAGGAGCCCATGGATGCAGTGGACCGCCACTTGGCGCACCTCAGTAAGAACCGAGGAATATGAATTTCAGTATGTTTTGACAGAGTCGGAAATCGAGGGCATTAAAAAACAGAGTTTTTTAGACTTTCACAAAATATATCGCAGAACACATAGGAAATCAACAGGGGGGCCACGCATAAACATCACATACGGGGACGACCAATACCATATAGACACAAACCAAGCACGCGCCAGTACCTCTGACCTCACATTTGAGGAATGGGAGTCCATTTTTCTGGCGTTCCACAGTGAGCATGTAAAATTTCACCCACGGGATGGGCACCGTCTTCCACGTTATCACGAAATAATAAAGAAATTACACAAAGCAAATATGGACTGGAGAAAGTATGACAATCACTTCAGAATCAACAGGGCCAAGCGGCTTGCTAGGAATAAAAACTCCCGCCACACGGCAAATTTTCCTTGCCAACCAAACAACTATAGGGCAAGACAAAACAATTTTCCCTCCATGTCCCAGGTAGGAAATGGGCCACAAGTCCCGAAGGTCAATGGTACGTGCTGGAGATTTCAGGATTCTACCTGCACGGGGGTTTGCCTTTGGCCTAACACGCACAGATGTTATAAGTGTGGTAACCCGGACCACCCCACCAGACTATGTGACATGCAACAGGACGGCCAACAGAAGCCGGAAGTGAGCCAAATCTTGGAACCCACTCAGGACTATAAGAACCAGCCCTTTCGTAGCCGGGTCCCCAGGAAGGGGGACACACATAACAAACATTCCCCAGAGACGAAACCACGAGACCTCCCAAGGCGCACCAGCCGCTCTCGGCGCACTTGAATCCACGGGTAGTTGGCTGGAGAATCACATTCCCAAACCACCAACAATCTCCCTTATTTTAACAAAAGCACTATCCGACTTGTTGTTAAATTATGACCCGGACACCCGGGATTTTTTGATAACGGGTTGATGTATGGCTTCCGTCTAGATTTAGATAAAAGTATTCCCCAAATAATTTTGGACAGACAGCTTTCTGCCCAAAAAACACATCAAAGAAATCATAACTCAGCATTTGCCCACCCACAAGCGGTAGAGGAAAAAATACAGAAGGAAATTGATGCAAATAGATTGATTGGTCCTTTTGAACCAAATAGCCTACCGCCACACATCATATCCCCAATAGGTCTAAGACAAAAAAAGGAGCCTAACAAGTTCAGATTGATCCATGACTTATCCCACCCAAAAGGGGGAATCTCCATAAATAGTAACATAGAGGACTGGAAAGCCTCAGTGTCATATGCCACAATTCAAGACGCCATCACACTCATACAGAAGTTTGGTCCAGGGGCAAAACTGTTTAAAATAGATATTGAACATGCCTACAAGCTCCTGCCTATACATCCGGAAGACATACTGATCCTTGGGATAAGTTGGGGAAATAAGGTCTATTTTGATTGTACCATGCCTATGGGCTGCTGCACAGGCTGTGCCACATTTGAATACTTTTCCACAGCATTGGAATATATAGCTTGGTCCCGAGGCTGTTACCCGGGTGTTCATGTCCTCGATGACTTCCTGTATGTATCAGGGACTCAATTAATCGAGGCAAAGGAGAAGCTGGAAATATTCCAGAACCTATGTGCCCAAGTAGGGGTACCGCTGGCCTCACATATAACGGAAATGGGCACAGGCCTCACATTTTTTGGCATACACCTTGACACAGAAAAAATGCAGGCTAGCCTCCCCCTTGACAAACTAGAGAAATGCCGTGCCCTCTTGGGAAAGTACATCCCCCAAAGTAAAATAACGGTACAAAACCTTCAGTCACTGCTGGGGTTATTGAACTTTGCGTGTTCAGTGATAATCCCTGGGAGACCTTTTCTCCGTAGGTTATACCAATTGCTCTGGAACATGAAAGACCCATAACCCCACTTCAAAGTTCGTCTAACAAAAGGTACACGGGAGGACCTAACTCTATGGCAAAAATTCCTGGAGAGTCATAATGGGAAATCCCTATTCATAGAACCATCAACAACTGCATTTATACACGGATGCATCAGGGGCTATCGGCTATGGGTTATACATGAACGGCAAATACGCCCTGGGGTTATGGCCACCAGATTGGAAGGCATACTCTATAGCACTTTTGGAATTTTACCCTATACTCCTCAGTTTTAAGTTGTTTGGCCAATTCCTGGAAAATTAAAGAGTGTTAATACACACTGACAATCAATCAGTACAGGCAATAATCAATAATCAGTCCAGCACAGATCCACACATCATGGTCATGGTAAGGGACCTAACCCTCCACCTTTTAAGACATAACACAAAACTAAAAGCAGTATACATATCAACAAAGAACAATATAGTAGCCGACTCTCTCTCCCGACAGCATATGGAGCTCTCAGCAGCTAGTCTACATGACAACCTATGATAACACCACAATGAAGGCTATATTCACTGTGGCCTATCACCTATGTGCCCGAATAGGGGAACTCACCCTATCAGACGGAAACTACAAGAACATAATAAAATTTAATCAGCTCTCCATAACATATAAACAGGGCTCAGTGGAGAAAATCAACATTGAGTTCCAACAATACAAGCACAAACGCACTACACAAAACCCAATAATAACCCTACTACCAACAGGCACCCTTATATGTCCAGTATTTCATCTTATGGTATACCTTCAGAACAGACCCAGAATACCTGGGGCACTGTTCCTTACAAAAGGGGAGAAAACCCATCACAAGCAGGGCAGTGGCAAAGGCCCTCAACACAACACTGGGAAGACTAGGCATGAACACATCCCTCTTCTCAACTCACAGTTTCAGCTTGGGCAGGGCCACAACGGCAGCCTCGCAGGGTGCATCAGACACACACCATCGCCTTCTGGGCAGGTGGCGTAGCAATGCTTTCCTGAAATACATACGCCCCGCAACCCTTACCCTGTCAAAACCTTAATGGGGGCTGGTGGGGCTCTCCCCGACTGCTTCGGGGAGGCAATCCCGGGGTTGCTTGGCCTGCTTAACCCCACCAGCAAGGGAAACCCAGGCAGCTTCCGGGGTCCCAACTCAGGGAATAAAAAGGGGCAAGTTAAACCAGGAATAAAGGGGAAGAATTGTAGGGGATGGGAGTAAAAAAGGGAAGCATGTAAAACGGGGAGTGCATTGTGGGGAGGGAATTAAACAAGGAGGGAAAGGATTGATATGTCAGGGAGTAAATAAACTTAATATGATAAAGAAATTCACGGTTAACCCTCAGGTTGTAAATAAGTTCACGGGTAACCAGATTTAGTTAAGGTGAAAAATCATGTACAAGTGATCAAGTATTGGCTATCTGGTAATGGACCTACCAAAATATGGGCCTAGGTCAAGGTCACGGAGGTATCAAGCGGCAAACCGCTACAAAAGGACTGTAAAGACTGTTGCAAGAAACATAGCCCGCAGGGCCATATGAACTGAAGCCGTTCAGGCAATGATATATATGCAGACAGGGTACAGTTTTACTCCGTCTGAGGTAGAAGTAAGTTATTTGACACATAATAACATAACCACATATATATATTGTTATATAAAACATATATTTTTATTATCAGAATAAAGTTATTGACATGGTCTGTCGCCAAGAACCCGGTTGTTGTTGTCAGTCACTCCCATGAGGCGAGGAATTAACATAAATAGAGATAATGTACACCCCACCCCCATTCCACAACAACCCAACCTCAGGCCCATCAGACAGACCCCAAACCACTCATTTAACAAGTTTGTAAATCTGTGACCGGGGTTGTCATGGCAAGGACCATGAGCTGTCTGCAAACCAAATGATAAAAATAGGTTTCATCTCAGCCATGTGTCTATATATAGCATTACTATATATATAAACTAAGGGCATGAAAGCTCTTGTGCCACATTTCTGTCAATCTGATGTTTAAAATCAGATTAAAAATACTTATCTACATCCTAAAATTTAAAGGATAATATCCATTCAATGCTAAGATAGCAAAGCATTTTTAAAAAGTGAAAACTTTACCTTATGCCTTTTAAAAATATTTCTTTGATGGAGTTGAAAATCGTGTTCCAAAGAAAAACCGGTGGTTAGGTGGTAGAACACCATGTAAATAATATCATTCCCTAGGAAACCTTTTCATATTGTCTTTTGCCTCTTTGCATCAGATTTGGGCAGAAATATTAATTAAGTTAAGGTTAGGTTAAGTTTTGAAACACTGAATTTAAGGATTGGATGGCACAGATCAGAAATATCCACATCTCAAGTTTATGAAAGTAAAATTGATAACTTTATACATGGAATAAAAATGATTTAATCCAAGGTTGTGATTTAAGCTTTCATCAGAAATATCCACATCTCAAGTTTATGAAAGTAAAATTGATAACTTTACATATGGAATAAAAATGATTTAATCCAAGGTTGTGATTTAAGCTTTCATCCCTTTAGTTGTATATGAGTAAAGGGAGAATTGACATTGCGTTGATCACACCATTTCAACACTATCTTAGCTTTTCAGATTCCCTATGGCAAGGACCTGCAACATGACAATTCACTGAGGCAGCACTATATCTGTAACAAGTAGCAGGGGTGGGGGAGCTCTGAACCAATCTGTGCAGTAAATCTGAACCAATCTGGTCAAATCGCATCATTCTGGATGCTCACAACTGATCTGATCGTTAAATGATGTCATTCTGGGCATTTGCAACACATATGGGCACTAAATCGCAGCCAATCTGAGTGGTATTTTAAGAGTGCATAAAGAGGAGTTATTCCCGACTTGGGGGCACAAATATCATCATAAAATTTACACTATTATTAACAAGACACTGTTATACACTCAACTGTAACATAATTTGTTAAATTATGTGACGTTTATTATGTGATTTTGATGCTTTTTATGAGATAATAAAAAGTCATTATATAACAGAACTGCCCAGATTGGTTCAGAACAATGGTCTGACATCATACCCCCCAGATATGTTTCAATTACCGCTCAGATTGATTCAGAGCTCTCCCACCCCTGAGTAAGTCTCATCCTGAAGTGTTGAAAGTGATGTAAAACCCAAAACAAACAAATAGAATTGACTTCAGAAACCGTGCTAAATCTGAAAATTGTGCAAAATAAATTAGCACAATTATCAGATTTTAGCACACAGGGGTGGGAGAGCTCTGAACTGTTCTGGGCAGTAAATCTCAACCAATCTGTACAATTCACGTCATTTTGAATACTAACAACAGAGGTGGTTACGAAATTGTGTCATTCTGCATGCTCATAACACGGCTGAATACAATATCAGCCAATCTGAGAGGTATCTGAGCAGTGCCGTTGGGTGAACAATGGCCTGAATTAAAAAGTTGCTTTCTTTAATCTTTATATCACAACTATCATACCTATATTTTAAAGAAAATAACACGCTCATCAGTTGCATAAATGAGAATATGATCATTAAAAAATTATTTTTAATGAGATATTCGCCAAATTTTTTCAATCTTCTGATGATTTTAACAAGATTTTTATGCCTTTTGTGAGACATAAATTGTTATATAACAGAACCACCCAGATTGGTTCATAAATTGGTATAGATCAATGATATGACGATTTCAGCCAGAATGGTTCAAAGCTCTCCCACTCCTAGCATAAACTCAGATATTTTGCATGAGATCAGGAAGTTAGCACTGATTCATCACAGTCTCACTTGTTCTAAATATCTGGTCCAGGCCGTTGAAACGTCTTGTCACTAGGTTGTCTTTACACCATCATATTGCAGGGTCATGTCAAGTCCTATGGGATTAGACATTGCTTGTTGTAAAAATTATACATTTATAATACAAGAGACATTGAACATTTAACACTTCAGTTAAATCTGATATTTTTCTAAAGCAATTCCTGCTCTCAGCCATTGACCAAATACTCTGCATAGATTAGTGAGCATTGTACTTGTAGAACATTGTAGCATTGTGATCATTATGCAAATATCAATGGCATTCTTTGAATGATTATTTCCTGTTGTTTCCGGTTGAAATTAAATCCCTGCAAAGACTTTAAACTAATCCTGAAAATACCATCCTGACACATTGTTATAACACTAATTGTAAACACCCACCAAAGATCAAGTTCATGAGAGCACAATCCTACTACACACCACTACTATAATAATAATCTAACATGGGTTATAATCCTATCAGTCCCTCAATATATGAAATGAAAATAACACAAAGCTAGCATTATCATATGCGAGTGTGTGTGCACAGTCAGAGATTTAGACAGTTGATTTGACAAGGTCATTTCAGCAAGGGGTATTTTATCATTAGTGTGAAAAAATGTAGAGTCATATTCTATATAACTATCACACGCACTTGCTGGATACCACTTAATTATGCTTGGATTTTTCAATTTCATCATCCAACAACTGTATACCCTGCCTAATACTGGATTTAGGTCATCAGACCTTGCCTCAAAAAAATAAGTTTCATATTCATTGTGCTTAAATGAAGCAAGACAGGTTACCTTATATGTATTTTCAGATGTAATATGGGTCACATTCTGATTTTTGTAAAAATATTCTTTCACATTAGAATTGCCCTTAAAGACACATTTTTTGTTTTCATCAAATGTTATAGTTACAGTCCCTTGTGCATTCTGGTGCAAGTATCCATGGCATTCCCAACCCGACGAGAAGAGTACCATGAAATTTGCACTTGTAAATTTCAGTCCACAATGTACATCAATTTGATTGCCATTTCTAATGAGATGGTAAGATACTAAATCAATTTTCCTGTATTTATCAAGGAGAGGAAAAACATCAGATTCATATTTTTTCCCTTTGCAAAACATTGTGATATTGTCATTCAATTCAATGTTTCTAGTTCCCAATTGACCCTGTTCACCTGTATCTATATCCCAATCTGGAATGACAGCTGAGGAAATCTTATAACTGATAACTGATTCGCTTCTATTTGTCAAGACCAAAGAAACTGTCCTAGGCTGGCAACCATTATTGTAGGTCTGCAATAAAATATATTCCTTTGCATAATTATTCATATCTTGAATTACATCCTCATCATGCCCACAGTCAACCTCACCAAGGTTTTGAAACATTCCATATGATGGTATTTTGAGTAAGCTTCCTTTTATTTCCCAAATTTCATCTTCAACATAGTAAACTTCTCTTCTCCATTTTCCTTGGAATTCTTCTGGAAATTCTTTGTAAGTAAACAAAGGATCTTGTTTACACATATTGCATGACTTTCTACAAGACCTTGCCTTCAGTTCATCCTCACAAATGTCTTCATTGGCTTCCTCACAGGAAGGAGAATCATCAGAACAAAAGCTGGGCACACTAAATTGAGTCAGTGTTAGTTGAAGGTGAATGTCCTTTTCGATTGGTGTATTGGGGTTTGAAGGGCACCATGCCTCTGAAAAGATGTCCAAAATGAAAGGGTTGCCATGATTAGTATTGTATCTAGCACAAATGTAACTCTCACTTACTAAGCCAATATAATCATGCCGAAAAACCATGAAAGTATATTGCTCATGAGTCCATGATGCCATACAGAAGTTGCGACTGTCAAGTTCAGAGTTGCTCTTTGTAAATCTGGGAACTGGACAGTTGTAAGAAGTATATTCATTTTTAATGACAGAATCATGTACTCGCAGGCCTTCACCCAGTACACACTCATTTTCCAATTTCAGTGGCGGAAGAGCATCTTTGCACTGTTCAATATTACTGGAATTAAACCAATTTATGATGTAGCCACCATCTAGCGGACATTTCTGGTGTTTGTATATCATAGATTCCTTATCACCAAGTCCGTATATATGCTGTCTTTTTATCAATGGTGTGTCATCTAATATCATGATGTCATCATTGCAGGTGGATGCATCCATTCTATCTACCAGAGGACTCTTCTTCAACTGGACGACTGTCAAAGACCTGAAGATGAACTGTAGACACATATACCACACATCATCACCCTCTAATCTTTCCACCAAATATTTCATATTGTCTTTTGCCTCTTTGCATTTGTATTTGTAATCAAGTCTTGTACTGGAGTAAGTTGAGAATAACACACTTATTGTATCCCCAGTGAAATTCACTTTTTTATGATAATAACTGGTGTCTGTGTCTCCATCTTTGTGAAGAATCAGCCAGTGTTCTTGATCATATCTTTTGTACTTTATGTACATATCATCTGGAAAACGGCACCTGTCCTCGCCATAGACACCAAAGACTTGTAGAATGAGGAGGATGGTTGTAAAAACAGTATATAACCCCATTTTGTAGCAAGAGTGAATCTGCAAATACAAGGTTTGCTCAGTATTTTGTCATTTACACATGTTACTTGGCTGTGGAATATTGATTTGTGGGGGTTCATCGTTTAGATAATCAGGGGCGGGAGAGCTTTACGGTGTATGTGTATACGATTATCTGGAACTGCATTTCAACGAATTCTTATCCAATATTAATACAGAAACATTCCCCAATGAGGGATTATCCAGATTTTGGACACAAATATAACCTTGAAAAGGATTTACTGTGACGCCATCATAATGTACATAGCTTACACTCAACTTTAATTATTAAGATTTGTTTTAATGCGATTTATATGCTTTTGTGAGAAGTCAAGAAGACATTAGAAACGTAATCACCCTTATTCATTCAGAATTCTTCTACACATGGTATGACGTTATATCATATTAATGTCATAGATGTTACGTTATTACAGATTTTACAGATATATTTTAAGCAGTTAGGGACAGTTTGTATGTTGTGGACGAACTTCAGGAAAGAAAATCTGCTTTTTATATTATCCTACCTTTTTCATGTTTGTGCCATAATCTGGGAGGGACATTCATCAAGACTTTAACACAAATATTCCTTTCCCATTTCTTAACTTGACTGCCTTAATTGGTGACTCACATTTTAGAGGTATACAAGCCTAATTACGAATGACAATTTTAATTTTATCACAGGAAATTTCCATATGTCTGTAACAGTACAAAATACCAGCAAATGTCACCAAAGGAGTATACTCAGGCCTCGGTAAACTAAGCCATAGGGACCAGGTAAGAGTATACTAAGGCCTCGGTAAACTAAGCCATAGGGACCAGGTAACAGTATACTCAGGCCTCGGTAAACTAAGCCATAGGGACCAGGTAAGAGTATACTAAGGCCTCGGTAAACTAAGCCATAGGGACCAGGTAACAGTATACTCAGGCCTCGGTAAACTAAGCCATAGGGACCAGGTAAGAGTATACTAAGGCCTCGGTAAACTAAGCCATAGGGACCAGGTAAGAGTATACTAAGGCCACGGAGAGCTAAGCCATAGGGACCAGGTAAGAGTATACTAAGGCCTCGGTAAACTAAGCCATAGGGACCAGGTGGGAGTATACTAAGGCCTCGGTAAACTAAGCCATAGGGACCAGGTAAGAGTATACTAAGGCCTCGGTAAACTAAGCCATAGGGACCAGGTAGGAGTATACTCAGGCCTCGGTAAACTAAGCCACAGGGACTGGTGGGAGTACACTAAGGCCACAGAGAGCTAAGCCATAGGGACTGGTGGGAGTATACTAAGGCCTCGGTAAACTAAGCCATAGGGACCAGGGAAGAGTATACTCAGGCCTCGGTAAACTAAGCCATAGGGACCAGGTAAGAGTATACTCAGGCCTCGGTAAACTAAGCCATAGGGACCAGGTAACAGTATACTCAGGCCTCGGTAAACTAAGCCATAGGGACCAGGTAAGAGTATACTAAGGCCTCGGTAAACTAAGCCATAGGGACCAGGTAAGAGTATACTAAGGCCTCGGTAAACTAAGCCATAGGGACCAGGTAAGAGTATACTAAGGCCTCGGTAAACTAAGCCATAGGGACCAGGTAGGAGTATACTCAGGCCTCGGTTAACTAAGCCATAGGGACCAGGTAAGAGTATACTAAGGCCTCGGTAAACTAAGCCATAGGGACCAGGTAAGAGTATACTAAGGCCTCGGTGAACTAAGCCATAGAGACTGGTGGGAGTATACTAAGGCCTCGGAGAGCTAAGCCATAGGGACCAGGTAGGAGTATACTAAGGCCACGGAGAGCTAAGCCATAGGGACCAGGTAAGAGTATACTAAGGCCTCGGTAAACTAAGCCATAGGGACCAGGTGGGAGTATACTCAGGCCTCGGTAAACTAAGCCATAGGGACCAGGTGGGAGTGTACTAAGGCCTCGGTAAACTAAGCCATAGGGACCAGGTGGGAGTATAATCAGGCCTCGGACAGCTAAGCCATAGAGACTGGTGGGAGTATACTAGGGCCTCGGAGAGCTAAGCCATAGGGACCAGGTAAGAGTATACTAAGGCCTCGGTAAACTAAGCCATAGGGACCAGGTGGGAGTATAATCAGGCCTCGGACAGCTAAGCCATAGAGACTGGTGGGAGTATACTAGGGCCTCGGAGAGCTAAGCCATAGGGACCAGGTAAGAGTATACTAAGGCCTCGGTAAACTAAGCCATAGGGACCAGGTGGGAGTATACTCAGGCCTCAGTAAACTAAGCCATAGGGACCAGGTAAGAGTATACTAAGGCCTCGGTAAACTAAGCCATAGGGACCAGGTAAGAGTATACTAAGGCCTCGGTAAACTAGCCATAGGGACCACGTATGAGTATACTAAAGTCTTAAGGTTTTGCCCCGTTCTTAATTTATGTCATATGAAATGATTGTTGTTGCAGACAATATTTTCCGTTATATTTTTCGTCATCCTCGAGCAAGAAAATGTAATGTTATTATTGAGATGTTTTGCATTCGAAAAAGGCTTCTGTCTGCTTTGATATAGTATACATGGTCTATATGTGCTGTAAAGTTAGTTGATTAAAATTAGCATTACTTTGTAAAGCCAAAAAAGAAGCTTGTTTCCAATTCCCTACCATAGAAAAAATGGACATATCATGGAAAATAATTTCCAATACTATCTGCATGAACCAGACAGATTCACCGCGGTTTGGCGCCAGCCTACTTTTAATATAAATTATGTTGATGATAAATTGTTGTTGTCATGATGACTATCTTCAACTGTAACTTCGTATAAACACAACATCTGTGACATTGACACACGAACTGCTGTCGCAATGTAGGTTCGTAGACAAACACAAATACGCGTATGTCTCAGTACCAGAAGCGAATGCCGCATCGGCGCAAGACTCAAAGACGGCTATCGCCCATCATATCCTATCCGGAAACCGACACCAGAAATCTGTCTGTCTTCATAAGCTTGAAGGAGATGAATTAAGCATTCCTGAAATAGCTACACGTATTCTCCCAGTAGAACATAATTCCAAGTGAATCTTACCCAGTATTAAGTGAAACTATTGGTTGCACTCAGCAGCAAGGCATCAGCATCGTCTGTCCACAATGACATTAAGATGGCAATGACAATGACAATTATGTTCACATAGACACCTGGTGGAACTCAGCAACATTAAGAATGTTGGCAGCCTGGAAATAACAGATGGCACCACCATTCTTATATATTAAAAAAATGCAATTTTTCCCGAAAAATAAAGTCAATGAAAATTCGTCCAGAATATGCATGGTTCGGGACATTTTGTCTCACCTCACATGTTGTTTAAAAGTTATACTGAATTGTTTTAGTCCGTTAAAACATTTGGAATTTGAATATAGTCATACTCGAGAGCACGAATATTTCAATAATTTGCAAATGATGACAAATTAAATTAAAATAATCAGCGATAACATGTAAGGCACTGTCACCCCTGTCCAACTCAGAGGCAATAGTCAGCAGGAATTTTTCATTCTCATATATTTACATATCATTAACTGAAGTAGATAGTTGTGCTCTACATTGCATAGTAATTTCTAAGTGAACAAGTGCCTTCGGCTGGGAATGGTTGCAATTTTTTGCTTGTGCGGCTTTCCCTCACTTACACAGCTGTCTCTCATATATGCAGCTATCTCTCACATATGCAATTGATAATAATAATAATAATAATAATAATAATAATAATAATAATAATAATAATAATAATAATAATAATAATAATAATAATAATAATAATAATAATAATAATAATAATAATAATAATAATAATAATAATAATAGTAATAATAATTAAAAGTAATAATAATAATAATAATAATAGTAATAGTAATAGTAATATAATTTTTTTTGTATATTGCACCCTGTCGGACAGTGTCTGCTCGTGGTGCAATGCAATATTTCCAAATATACAATATTGCCAAATATGCAAAGAGTTGATTTGGAGCCATAATAACATGATCTGTCCAAGGACCCATCTAACCATCTGACTTTTGGATCTTAAGCATTTTCACAGCATATCGTACTTCCTACATGAAGAAATGGTATACATCACTGCTGTCAGACATATTTGCTGGTCTATTGTATGATTTAACTCTTTCATGTTTTGCTGCCAGCGGAACAGAATTATACACTTTTTATATTTCTGGCTCGCTCTCTAATAGTTCAAAGAGCTATTCAATGGCATTGGTTTCAAAAGATCAAAGCATATTTATTTTTTACTGATAGCTCTACACAAGACACAAGCGACATGGCTTGGAAGAATAGCTAAATTGAAGTTGACTATCTGGGATCTGAATTCCAATAACAAAGGTCTGTGTCCCAAGTACCAATGAAGTAATGTCCAACTGTCTTTTAAGTCCAACAGTCTTGGAAACAATACAAAAAAGTACTGTTGGCCTCCCTACCCACTAGTTTTCATGTCAGTTTCATCAGGATCCGGATGGAACACTTTTTCCTGCAGGGCAAGGGTTATTTATACGGTGGCGTCATCTGGTGTCTAGACATGTTTATTATCAATGTACAGAAAGTGCCTTGTTTATTTTGAATACCATGCTTTTGTTTGGGCTATTATATACTTCGTCAAGTGTGAAATAATTAAATATGCGTAAGGCTAGCCTCAAGGCCAACTTATTTAAAGTTTAAAATCTATTAAAGCATTGGTGAAACCTGACTTTCAAACACATTTTCTTTACATAACATGGACGTTTATACCCTAAACAGTGCTTTTATGTAGTATTACCCAAAATATTCCCTGTTAACAACTTTCTGTGGCATTTGAAAGTTGATCAGTTGTCTGCTGAAACATACAACAGCAATTGAACACTCTGTCAACAAGCTTTGTTTAGCTGGTCTGTATACTCGTGTAAACACCTAATGAGTTACCAGTTGGGCACCTGTCCAGCTTGGGAAACAGGGTGGAGATGTTTTGTACAAATTTATTGCCAGGAGTATACTTCAGAACAACAAAAGATTATTTTAATATTATTTGAATCAATGAAATAACTCATGGTTGTGACAAATATTTTATGGTTGTGACAAATATCTTATGGTTGTGAAAGATATATCATTTATGGGAAAAGTATACTATTTATTTGAAAAGTATCTTATGCATGTGAAAACCTTTCTGTCAAAAAGGGAAGACATGACTCAAAGGCTGCATGGAATCCCCCTTAACTTAAAGGCTGAGATGTAGAAAAAGTGACATTAAACCCTTTGATCACAGGTTTGGTCTTAATTCACAAGGACTTTGAATGGCAAAACTGTGAATGCTGATAATTGGTATCAGTGAAATTTATGATTTGACCCTCTTTGATGGAATTTGGGGTTTTTCACACCACTGAATGGGAAGACATCAAAGGCTGCATGGATTCCACCTTAAAAGCTGGGCTGTATAGAATTTTTTTAAACTTTTTTTTGCAAACATATATAATATAAAAAATAATGATTTCTCTTCATTTATAACTTCATAAATATTCATCCGTTTTTAATAAATTTACCACCAAAAGAGAGCCAAGAAAAGGCACTATCATCATGATAAGTGTTATCTTCCATTTCATTCTCTAAATAGTGGAAAAAAATGGCAGAAAATGTGTTGCTCCAATTTTGACAATTGGTAAACAACACCTCCTGTGACTTACGGAGCCCCCTGACAGGTCAAAGGTCAAGGTCACACAACACACTTCCTGTTTAGTACTGGCAGTACTTGGTGGTCACAAAAAATCATAATTCTCAGGGCAGATGTTCTTTTGTGGATTTCAGACAGATAGCCTGTATGTATGTCAATTTTAAGATCATATATTGTTTTCAGATACCTTAAACCACTGTAAAATCGCCTGGAACCTTCCAGGTTTCATGAATGCTTTAAAGCTTTTTTTGAAATCACAGAGATCACAGGCAGTTATACTGATATTTGGGGAGTGCTTGATATTTGGAGTGCTTGGAAATCTGATTTCATGAATGTTTAATTATCAAATCTTGAAATCGTCAGCCTTGTAACATAGAGGTTTCTGAGCTCTATTAATTGCTGAAATGAAACCTCAATATGAGGAGTTGATCATTTTTTTTCTGTATAAAGTCTTTTTTTTGGAAAAAGGTATTTATTCCAACCAGGATTCGAACCAGATACCTTTAACATGGGAGACGGGCGTGTTAAAGAATATGTATGTCTTGGTGCCTGCATTATTTTAGACTAAACTTCGGGAAAAAAAACATTCTCAAGCTTGGCCTTGTTACAAATACACTTAAAGTTTAAAATCCATGATTAAATCTGAAATTCGTCTGCATTGTAGCCTACATTTAATAATTTCTTCATGTGTCTGAGCTCGGAACGTCCACCAAATCATTGGTAGCAGGCACAGGCAGAAATGACTGACTGGGCCAGAGAAACCTCAGCATGGTTATGAAAAACTTACGCCACATGGCTTTTCAATAAAATTGTCATTATCTTACATTTACGAGTAGAATTTTCTCCTAGAATTAAAACTTCGCCTTTCTCGACTAAATATTATTTGGAATAAAAGATCTCATCCAAACAAATGACTTTTGTTGAAAAATAAAGATATTGGGATAAGGGTCATATCGGAGATTTAGCTGATTACAGATTCAGACAGGTTTGAGTTTTCCACGTTTTTTGGTATATTTGATTAAATATTTTTATCCGATGAAGACCTTCATTGTAAAATATGGACATTTATGATCATGTCTGAGCTCCGAAAATCCACCAGATGGCAACACTGCATCGTCATGATAGTGTTAAACAATCAAGGCATCGCAAAATACACCATCAGCCATATCTTGCATTCAGCACCAAAGTTTCAGATGGCCAAAAATGCAAATTAATTGTACATTTACATTATCTTGGTTAGACAGAGAAGGAAAAATAATTTTGATAACCAAACGAAACATTTTACCCACAGATTTTCTCTTGGAGTTAAAAGGCTCTTACTCAAAGAAAAAGCATGGTGGCCCCATGTGTTATTTATTCTTTACTTCGTCGTTGCCATAAATGTTTGGAAAAATAAGATTTCAAAATGGTCAGAGTGGTATGGAGCTAAACAAATCATGTATGGTGACACATCTTTTTCTCTTATATATCGGAAGAACACATTATTGGGAGTTATTATTTTTTCGATTTTTGATTAGAATTTCGGTGTTGTTTGGGTATTCATCTTTAAAGCAGTTTTGGTCATACGTAACGATGATGCATAATTATTTGCTGCTTCCTACTCATGGGTTATATTTCACTACTCACATTTTCCAGCGAATCCGGACAGAAATTCCAGCTTCAAAGTCGTGATTCATTCAATTGTTTTTAGGTTATTTATTTGAGTAATTAAAGATTGATTCATTAATTGTTTTTCGAGCATTTTTGCATGCCATTTTTCATATTTCCCAATGATGAGTCTGTTAAGTCTAAAAACAAATAATCGCCAATTAAATCATTGTTTTTTAACTATGCGAATTCGCCCCCTAATCATTCATGGGATATAAAATGTGTTTCACAAGTTATTGATGATGCGCGCCCGGTTTTGGTTATGAAGTATGGTGATTTAAAATCTTTTGTTTATGAACTTAAGAAAATATCGATGAAAGCTTCCTTTTGCTTTTACAAGTAAGCGATTAACTCATATTTGTTTTCTAGTTGCGAGGCATTTCAAGCAAAATGAAAGATTGTCTTGGGCATGTTATTTCAATGTTTAGTTTTTAAAGCCCATTCAGCCTGTTGTATCGATCACTTTGTTTTGTCAGAAACAAGGCGTCTCGTTGCCATTTGTTACTGTGGAGCTTTTCTCACAGTTGAAAGCAAAAGCAATTAGTGAAAAGTAACATAAAAATAAAAGTAACCTTTCAATCTAAATTTAATGTCATTAGGAACAGCCACACTATATTCATAGCAAAGAAAAATATGGTGAGATCAAGAATGACATATCGAGAGCAAGAATGATAAGTTAAGAGCAAGAGTGATAAGTTGAGACCAAGAGTGATGAGTTGATAGCAAGAGTGATGAGTTGAGAGCAAGAGCGATAAGTTGAGAGCAAGAGTGATAAGTTGAGAGCAAGAGTGATGAGTTGAGAGCAAGAGTGATGAGTTGAGAGCAAGAGCGATAAGTTGAGAGCAAGAGTGATGAGTTGAGAGCAAGAGCGATAAGTTGAGAGCAAGAGTTATGAGTTGAGAGCAAGAGTTATGTGTTGAGAGCAAAAGTGGCTTATTAAGAGCAAAGTAGGATGTATTGAGAGCCAGAGTGACGAGTAGGATGGGAGTACATTTGCAATTCCTCAGTCACGTTTGCGCCGGGCGTCGGGAAGTAATAGTCGGCCGGCTTCACTGGGTCCCGGGCGCGAAAATAGCCAAGTAGAATGGCGAAATAGAGAAGTAGAAGTGCGAAAATAAAGAAGTAGAATGACGAAAATAGCAAAGTAGAAGGGCGAAATTAGCGAAGTAGAAGGATGAAAATAGCGAAGGCGATGTGCGAACTTTAGAGTTCAGTGTGAAGCACGGATGATACTTCCAGAGCTTCATATAAAGACGTCTGCTCAATGCAACAGACGACTGTATACCTCGGATGTAGGGAGCACATCCCACACATCGCACGATGACGGTACGATTTCCGTACGACACCTCTCTGGGTATTCCCTGCTCTGCACTACAGCACTTGTGGAATACGTCAGATCATCCTATTTTCACCGTACGATGCCACCGGCATCCCAAAGACAATCTTGCGATATGCTTGCGGGACACAAGCGGGAGCCTACGTTATACGACGGCTTAACATAGCAGATTGTGGCTGATAAAAGGCCAGGCCAGGCACCTTTACTGAAATCGGCGTAAATGTGACCTGGCAAATGGAGCATTACATTTTGCGAGATTTTATCAGTATGACAAGCAGTAAATTATATCTTATGAAAACATGCAAAGGCAAAACATATACTGTAGATGTTCACAGAAAGTCGAGCACGGAGCATTCAAACTGTGGTAGTGTCTCCACCTCACTCGGGACGAGGAAATATCATATATTACTATCCCAGATTCGAACATAATCAGCCTGTGGGGTACACCTGGGTTGTTATCTAATGAATATGATTTTGTGTTTTACCAATATATTTTTAAAATACATTTATAATGGGATAATTATTAAAGATTTGAAATTAATTAAGAAAACAGAATAGCAAAACTTCATTTTCTTCATACAATTACCCATTCATATTTACCAGGACATAATAGCCTCAATTCCATGTTAGAGTGTCATAAAATCTATAAACCACCTTAAAGAATTTTAAATAAAATATTTCAGATAATATTTAATTTTCTATACCGTTAATTGTAATTAATTTTGTTTCATTGGGTACCTTGATTGTTTAATCTTTTTTTTCGATTTGATAAATCATTTACTGATATTCCGAGCACGTACGCGACGTGGGTTTTATGTAAGAAAATTACATGTGCCAAACCCAAGGCTAAAAATTCAGCTCTCATTTTAAATTGAACATGTGACAAGGGATGACATTGAAAGAGGGGTTGGTGGGTGCCCCAGTGCACCAAACATGCGGGCAGTCTGTTTTCCCTGCCAACCCAATTATTGCTTCTCCTCTTTTTCCCTTTACCCCACTCTTTGTTTGATCATAAAAAAACAATTGTTAGGATTTAAATTAAAAAGTGCAAGAAGTTGAGTGAAGTTCATTTAAGCGGCACGTGCAAGAGTCACGGGTAAACAAGGCTTCAAGATAAATCAAGTTTAAGGACACGAGAAGGGTCTGTACTTTGGGGTTCCTATTATAGAACCCACATAAGCTACTTAATTATAAAAACCCATATCTTTGACAAGTTAAAGTGCCAGTTTTTCCGAAAAAGATATCTATTCGAATTTATTTTATATTTTTTAACTTGTTATTCCAACTCCCCACATTTCAAAACAAATTGTTTATTCTCCTTAAATGCAGTCAAAAGCATGAACATAACACCAAAATTATTGTATTGGGAGTGACATATAATTCCACTAAATATATGAATTATGACCCCTTTATGAATTTTCTTAGACGATATACGTGTTATAATTAATTTAATGTAATCAAAGCGGACATTTTTAAATAATTAATCAAATTTGGGTCATTTTAGATGTTGACTATTTGTTAGATTTATTAAACAAATCTAAAAATCGTGACCAGCTAAAGAGTTTTGGAAAGATCAATGTTGCCACATCAATGAAGTTAGAAATCATTGTTTTAATGTTATTTGACATTATTTAGTATTACTATGGCTAAACTGTTGGTACAACATATTGATTAAGATGCATGTACATACATGAGCTTACCTCATTATTAATTTTTCTACAGATCGAAAGTACAAGTAAAGATTTTTCTACAGATCGAAAGTACAAGTAAAGATTTTTCTACAGATTGAAAGTACATGTAAAGATTTTTCTAAAGATTGAAAGTACAAGTAAAGATTTTTCTACAGATTGAAAGTACAAGTATAGATTTTTCTACAGATTGAAAGTAAAAGTAAATATTTTTCTACAGATTGAAAGTACAAGTAAATATTTTTCTACAGATTGAAAGTACAAGTATAGATTTTTCTACAGATTGAAAGTACAAGTATAGATTTTTCTACAGATTGAAAGTACAAGTAAATATTTTCTACAGATCGAAAGTACATGTAAAGATTTTTCTACAGATTGAAAGTACAAGTTTAGTTTAAGTAATCCCATGTAAAAGGATCATAGTCCTTAATCAAAGTGATCATAAATTGTATAGTGGTCAGTCGTGTATATGAGTAGAAGCGCTTCCATGTTCGGTAACCGCGGCGTGCCTTGGGGTAGACCCGGATAGATGCACAGGCAAGACAGGGGACCCAATATGCATGCTACGGTGCCCAGAACACGATTTTCCTACGAAACCCATTTTTATGTAAGGGGAAATAGATAATACAGAGAGATCAATCATGAGGACAAAACAGAAGGAAAGTTAGAAAATATTTCCTTGAATCAATAAGAGCCCATCTGGATGCACTTGTCAAGAGCATGCATTACAACAACAATAACAATTCAAGAGTTTTTATATTATTCTTTTCTATAGATGCCAATTTCGCATGTGTCCGTTTCACTGGTCATCCGTCTTTTGTGGTGAGCAGTAAAAGGGCACACGAGACCATATTAATGTCGCTTCATCATGATCCATCTTGCCGGACCAAAACTTGATGACTGGTCACGACCTTTTTGTCCCTTGATAAATCAAATATCGATCTTGGAGACAATGAGGTGCCAATAGGAAATTATTAAAACAATTCTCTTTTTTATGAAACAAATCTGTGCAGCTTTTCAGTGGGAAGTATCCACAGTGTCCAGTCGAGTCAACATGGAGATGCAAAGCTGTCTGTGAGGGTGTGTTTTTTATTGCATTTTTTGTGTTTGTTCCCCTGTTATCTGTAAATCAGTCAGCCATAATATTCAACAAGGAAACGTGTTTTTCCTCAAAGGAAGAAACACTTAAACAATATATTCATCACGTTCCTCAAACCTCAGCTGTTACAACTTTTATACAACCTGACAATGAAGCAGATATTTTCTGGTTGGGCGCGTCTTGTTCCGGAACAATAGCCATTCATCCGGGCGCTCAGGTGCGCAGCACTGACCATTCAGCGAGCGCATCACAAAAAATCCATTGTCAGTCATTATGTGCACTTGTCAGATTTTTACACATGAATTTTTCTCAAATATAAAAAGAGCTAAAAAGTAACCAATTGGGTCTTATTTGCCAGATTAAATTAATTGAGCCGTAGAGTGTGTGCTTTCTGACCAGGTTAAGTTGTGGATGCTCTGTTACACATGGACTTTGATAAATGAGTGTGTATGCATCTCACTCATCAGTTTTTCATTGATAACGATTGCAAGTGGCCATTGAAGTTAACCTTTCTCTTTGTCAATATGAGACCCCGTTGCCTTTTGATGTTGCTTTGACCTGAGACATATGTTGAACATGAGATTACATATGGAGTCTGATTCATAATTCTTTATAATCCTTACCATCTGGACCACACATGACCCTGTCACTCTCTGCCATTTATCAAGAGTCAGACTATCTATTTGCCTTTTTCTGTATCTATGCCGAGTTCAATAGGGTAACATAGAGGTCAAGAACATGAAAGTGTAAATACGAAATTCATCCCATTGATTTTTTAAAGTTTGTGAATATTAAATTTCTTTCTATTTGCTGTTTATCCAGTTTTCCTATGTGGGTGTATCAAATTCTACTGATTGTTTTCTGTGTTTGAGTTTATATTTATTTGAAGGGTATTCTTAATTGGTAAGTTGTCAATTATTTGGGCGAGGTATGGCCGACATCAATGGGTGAGGAGTGCTAGGCAACCATGTAATGTGATAGTTTAATGTTTGCTTGCAATAAGCGTGAGGAAGGATAATTGTTGGCCAGACAATATGGCCTGATGGTCGCGCTTCACTGGTGTCTCTGACAGAGAGATGAGCCTGGTTGTCTATCCCAGTGTCCAGTGACAATCCCTGATGGACAAGTCTCCGCTATAAAACACGTGTCCTGCCTCCAAGCACACGACAGACATGTCTACAAGTCATGACTCCCCGGGGTGGAGAACCAGACAAAAACTGTGTAAAATAGCCCAGGGGATAACGTCATCCACAACATCATCACCAAGAGAAGAGTAGCCACCCACAACTCTGTTCTGTTCAATTTACAAATACTTTCCACTTTTGTTTTGTGGGGATCTTTGTTACATTTGAAGCCAGTGTGGATTGGAATCATTGTTGATTTCATCATCCATTTCAGTGAGCAGAGTAGTTGTGTCACAGGGTGAGTACAGCCATCATGGTCGGCAACAGAAAGGGGAGTGACACCTGTAACGAGCTTGAAGCACTGTCTGTAACTCTTGGAGGAAGTAATTCAATAACAAGGAGATTATGGGCGCTAGAGGGCACTGGAGCCCGCATAGGTAGCAGGCGTCCTTATCTCGCATAATAATTGCCCACACGTCTTTGATCCTTTCCACTTCACTGATCATATTGCCCATAATAGCCCGGGTCAGACAAAGCCTAATGACCACCCGAGCATATAGACAAAATAATGATTAAAAACCATCGGAAATATAAGACTAGGAATTCAGAGCGAATCTGAGAATGGACAGTTTTGTTGATAATGATCAAAATGTGATTTAAGTTGATGACCCTGTTGAAATTTAGACTTATTTTAGTCAAAGCTACGTGACGAATTGACAGAACTTTCACCAATATGGCAAAAGGAAAATAATTGCATTATTCACACTGTCTAAGTGAAGCAGAATACAAAACATTATTATCTCGAGTTAAATTGGGCAAAGCAGACATTATTCATACATGACACTGTCTCAGGAAACGTCTTAAAATGTCAACTATGTACTGAAACAATTTTGTTTGATTTTTTTTTTGAGAGCATATATTCGTCCGATGCAAATCCATTAATTCTACTAAAAAAATAAAGAAGAAATTTTTAATATCAGATTAAATTTTATCACTGAAATATTGCAGTATGGGCAGAACTGTTAAGAGACAAAACTTATGTGGCAGAAAATCATTGATTTTTCATGCGGTACTCAGTATATTGTCCATTGCCATCCACGATCTGCTTCGCTAATCATTAATTAAATCAATAATACCAAATGATTTGAGAGGACACATTGTTTTTATATCATTTTTTTTTCGTTTTTTTTTTTAAAATTTTTTTACGGTTTTTTTATTGTGATAAATCATAATCGAAATTAAATGGGCGCATAGGTGTTTATCAAATGTCATTTCAGGTTCGTATTCTAGGATGATTGGAGCGCCGAGAGCAGACCTAGTCTGATCTAGCGCTATATAAATCTTTATTATTTATATAGCGATCACCATCATTATCTTTATTATGTCAACCATTTTGATGGCGTGAATTTGAGTTTATCATGAAGAGAATTTTAGGTCGGAAAATGTGGGATATGTGAAAATGAGACATTGAAACAGGGATGAGGATCCCGGGGTGGGATATGGGAGGCACCCATGAGCACTTGCCTAATACATGGTTAAATGTAGACAGATGATAACCCTCAAACCAAGTTTAACACATGGTCAAATGAAAATCATGTCTTTTTAAAATCGCATATATATATAATCAGTAAATAATATTAAATATTATCAAAACTTGTGATTGTGATAAAAACATTACCCAAAGTCAAGTCATCCAACATTAGTTCGCAGAGCTCAATTAATTAGTGGGCATCTGGGAGTGGGCAGTTTATATGAAAGTTCATTTATATAAAATATATGAATTTATTTCAAGTAACTCTGTTCAATTAACTTTCATTTTCAGTGTCCAGTTGTCAAATCAACTGTGAATTCACACTTTGCTTTTTGACATTAACATTAATGTAAAGTATGATTGTTAATGATATGATCATGAGAGATGAATTTGAATTCAATCTTCTAATATATTTTGCCAAATTAAAGTCAGGTGACCCCTGCATATTCAAAAATTGCGCCACCCCGTCTGAAAGATAGAGTGTACATGAGGTATTGATTTGTTGTCTGGGTGTTTTCAGATCCACCAGACAAACAGCGCCCACTTGTAGGAGCGGGAAATCGAGATCCAGGGCAGAGGCAGCAAGTACGCCTGCCGTTCCGTGCTGCTTGTATTTTGGTTTTCCCCGAGTCGTGTTTTGCTTACGTCACTTCCGCTAAACTTGATGGCGGCTTGCAGAAGACAGTGTCTTATGATGAACAAAAAGTGCTGACAAATGAGTAAAACTGCAGTGAAATTTTGTTTTGAGGAATCAGGAGGTGTAATCAATGTTTGTGCATCGTATACAACATCTCAGTAAAACCAGGTGAGTGTTATTTTGCCACTTTGCAGTGTTGTTTTGACCAGGATTTGACAGAAACGATGGCCCACGTTTCACCCAAATAAATGACAGGGAGTGTGACATCATGAATTTCAGATGAATGACATTGAATATTATGATGCCAAGCTCTCGTCCCTGGATGTATAACTTTCAAGCACATGGTTTCCATGTTTACAAACACAAATACTGGATCAAGTTTTTTGGAACACAAGTTAAATTACGAAATTTATATATGTGGATGTTGAAGTTGAGACTCCACCAGTCAACAGCTGTAAACATTTCTTTCATCATAATTCACAATGCACGCTCCATGCACAATCATCACTGTTTAAGCCATTTCCAGTACAGCTGTTTGCAATTGTAAGACTTGTGTTTGTGTCTTAGAATGTTGAGCTTCGGGTGTCACAGGCAATGTTATTGAGGATGCACTGCTGTGAAACACTTTTACAGGAGTGTGTGTGTGTCAGATGAGAGGGCCCTGGAAGGATCTGTGAACCACACTTGAACTCTGTAAACAGTATGCATGCATGTTAACAGAGTCAATTGATGATGTCACACATGATTGACAATACTGCATCAGGAAGTGTGGAGTGGTTTCATTATTAATGCATTTAGCACATGTATGATGTGAGATGTGACCAGATAAAAATAACAAGTCATAATTTGTCTGTATTCTTAAAAATAAGAATGTTGAAAAGTATCAAATAATCAAAAATATGTACAGCTATCATATTTAATTAGTCACAGGGTGAATAATTTCACAAGATGAGATGTTCTTTACATTTTTAACTTTTCAGTGTACAGATCAAGCAGATTATGATTTTCAATTGTAAACAGAAGTGTACGCCATTTTATTACAAATAAAAGGAATTAATATGTTTACCTTTTCAGGCCTTGACATAAAGAGAAAATTGTTGGTTGCTGAGTTGGGCTACCAGAGCATGAGAAGTTTCTGAGGATAATAGGATGTGTGATACAATAAACTAAAAGTACATAAGGCTGTATAATGGCTAGTGTCTGGGTGTGGGTTACTTGTCCCAATCATAATTGACAAGTCCATTGATCATGATATGAGACAAATATCTATTAAGGATTAGAATAAAATCAAAACAGTTTGGGCCACTAAAAGACCAAAAATATGGTTGCCCAACTGGGCCACTGCAACAGAACATTCATTTGTATGTCCTGCTTTCAATTTAATGCTCTCTTTCCTACCATTGGTTTGAGAAATGAGAGTGACGGATAAAGCTTTTGAAATATGACCTAAAATGTTGCTAGCCATAAGCTTGATTTAATTTTCCAAATAAAAAAATCTCAAAAGCTGCTGGCTCAGGTCAAAAGTTGCTTGCTTATTGCAACAGGGCAAACTCAAATTTCGAATGCTGAATGGATGCCACTTTATTTTGTTAATATTCCTGATTTTATTTTTGACAGCCTTTGAAATCTAATGATAAATCATATCTTGCATGCAATATCATTTAATTTCCTTGTGATGTTTTAACCAAATTTGAAATTATAGGCATAAATAGGATGAAAATTCTATAAGTCAAAGTTATTCTTAAGGTCTATAATCCACAATGAAAAACTGGGACAGACTTTTTTTTTTGGCTTAAATGTGTTCAAAGTAATGTTATTTGTTAATTTAGCACAGAAAAAGTAAACTTAACCAGCTAGTCTTAAATTTTTATTATTTAAATTGGACCCGTTTGAACTGTAGTTAAAACAGGTTCGACTCCGTTTTTGCAGCTGGCCACTTGTATGAAGTATTCATATTTTCTTTATTTAATGCCATCCAAAGAATAATCAAGCTTTTTTTGGGACATTTTAGATATAATTATGGCATAAAATATGAATTATCACTAAAAGATTTGGGTATTTAAAAATCTCACGCAAAAGAGTTTGTCCGCCATGTGTGCCGAAGGCAGTTACGTAAATACACAAGACCACACAAAGTTCTCTCCAGATGCTTCAAACTGATTGTGGATTATAGACCTTAAGTCAGACCTGTGTGTTGAAGACCTTTGTGTCTTTTGAAATAAGAGGTGAAATTAAATGATTGGACATTATGTATCTCCCCAAAAAGTTGTTTATTTGAGAGTAGAATAATAAAATGATATGTTAATTCCTGTATAACTGATAATCCCAAGTTGTTTGATAAATTTTATAACCTACTCAAAGATGACCATAATATTGATAAGGCCAAAAAAACACCCTAAAATTTTTGTTGAATTTCTTGACAAAGACACATACTCTCAATGATAAATTCATGCCATTTTTCATCTAATTTTAAATGTATTTGAGAAATCATCTCATTATTAAATGAGATGATATTGGGAAAAAAAACTGTTAATCCTGATCGTATTTTTTGGTGGCATATCATCTGAAACAAGGTTTTATTATTATTTTTCACTTCATTTAAATCTTCAGCTGTAAATACCTATTATTTTCTATAAAGATGGAAAAATAAATTTATTACAGAACTACTGTTGTATATGTGATAATTGTTTTGTGGATACTGGAGAGACACTTGACAGGCTTCCAGTACTGATTCATAACTTTGTTGTAATCTGCAGCCAGGAATGGCGCCAAAGTAGCATCCCCAAGTGATGCACCTCATCAAAGTATTAATGTAGTCTGATCAGTACAGAGAGTGGACCACACCATGATTCATCATTATGATCAATTCTTTTCACTTTCGTTGGGGCCAAACCTCTATTTAGTCACATACAAATTGGACCAGATGAAATCACACCAGGTCATCATATAGTGCCACTGGTAATGAATTCCTCTCTGGCATACCTCAAGTCTTGAGCAGTATATTCATCGATTATGATTTATACATGATCAATGATCAGGCCTTGACAGAGTCACTGGGCTTGTAGGGCTAAGATATTCCAAAATCTGCTTGTCAAATTTATTTAGCCCATAATTGAGAAAGTATTTCTTTTCATTTTTCACTGTTTTATATTAATATAAAACAGTGATAAATGAAAAGAAATACTTTCTCAACTCTGGGCTGATAGATTTTACAAACAGTTTTTCCATATGGGCCCATATTGACCAGGAGGCTTCACAACTTCAGCAGGGCCACTCGACCAGTGATTCATGTCAGTCCTTGATTACAGGTAATTTTCATTACATTGAACTCAGGTCAGTACTTTGAATGGAAATCTTAAGCACTACAAATAGATTCTGAGATATCAGGATATGAAGGTTTGTTTTAAAATTAATTTACAACCTTTCAATGCTGATAAGGTCATGGAAATTTGCATAATTATTAAAAGTGTTACATAGAATTAAAAAAAACTTAAACTGGATAAGTTCAATAGTTTTGAAATGTTTTGAAATGTTTTTAAACTTAAAATAATTGTAATTTGAGACAGATACTCTTAAATGCAGAGCATTTAGAAAGACACACTTGACTGTGGAAATGTATAATTTGAAAATTATCAGAATATTTTTAACTCTCAATAATTCAGGTTTGTAGAAACTTTGCGATTGCTGAAAATAATATATATATTAATTTTTTGGACATTTGTTGAACAACAAAATGAGACTTTCACAAATTCTTTGATGTGCCTTTGTTTGTGAGGTTAGTTGGTCTGGGGCAGGGTTTTGTAGTTCTGCACCTACCGTAAGTTATGAGGGGTCACATTTCTAGGAACCAAAACGTTTACATCCTTGTCTGTTGTAATGATCTGCGAGTTCTGAACAAGCAAACATGGCTTTAACCTCAGGAGAAATACAGTGATATATTGCCAGTCTGGTAGGTCATTTGAGTTCACATTCTTGTAATCTGCTTGTTGATATTGGCACTATTATAGGACAACACCACTCTTAAGGCACATTAAATATTGAGGAAATGCTTTTTAATATAATTAATGAAACAAGTAATTTTTGAAATAACATGTGATTCCTTCATGTATCCTCATTGTGATCCTTGATTTTTAAAACGTTTAAAAAAGTTTTAAAATTTTCCTTAAAAGACTTGATGCTTTTGAATCACTTGATTAGAAATGTACAAATCAATCACTTGATTCTTACAAAAGCAGTATTTTGCCAGTCCTAATCAACAATAAGTTTTATGATAAAACCATAGAAACTTTTCTGAAAAGTTCCCTACTGGTGATCAAGACCCTAATCTAAAACAATACCAAACACATTTGTCATTTAGCTTTTACCAGTTAAAACATATGTCTCTACACTGCAGTCAAAACCTATGTAATAATTACATGTAATGAAAACAAGATTATACCATTTATGTTGACACATGTTTTTTGTGCATATCATGAACATTTGGAGGCAACTATCTCAATTTAATCATTGATAATGGCAATTGGCAGGAGGCCTATGTCATATTGTGCAGAACTGTTGTCATCGTGTGAAGCTAGCCCACCCCTGGACCAACAGGTCTAAGACAGTGAGTAATGATCTCTGGCGATGCAGGCAAGATGAAAAGTTCAGGGTTGGTTAGTAGAATGATTAACACTCATGAGGAGGTGATATATACACTGGGTGTATATACAACAAGTGTGACACACGCCCTAGGTGTTTTGAGAACATTACACCTACCCACCTGCAAATAGGCCCTTAATGGCACCAGGAAATGTTATCTATTTACACTATACTTAGGGATGTGACACCTCAGAGACTCATGTCCCCTCAGGCTGTTTTTGTTTATCATCAAGTGCCACCTACCTACAGTTTGTATTACCATCCATGATCACGCTTACTTGATCCAGTGTTTTGATATCACTAACATGGTCTGGCATGGTTGATGTGAAATATGCTGGCAAGTTTTCTAAAAAAAGAAAACATTTTGGCCCTCATCACTGAGGTATGTATTCACAGGTATTTCCTGTTTCCTATCAAAACGATTTGACTTCATGCCAATGTGTTGAATTCTGAGATGTGCTTTGCTTCACATATGAATGTGATAATGTGAAATGATTTGTCATAACTAGAATAAAGTCTGGGTGTAGATTAGCAGCTAACATTGATACATGATGATAAGTATACCATTTTGTATTGAATGAGAAATGAAATAGTTCTTGAGCAATAGCAAGATGAAGACTCCGAGAGATCTTCCTCTCATCTATCATTGCTCTCTACAGGCAGGGAGAGTTCTGCCTTTCATCTCTAAGCATTTGTTGAAGACATGGTGAAATCTACCTTTACTCTGTCAGTTGAGGTAGTGATACCCCAAATGTGGCACCGTGTGCATTACCCGAGAGAGCCTATTTGAGGTATACAGATCTTGGCATGATATGAATGTTTACATACCAGTTAGAGCGCAACCGAATGAATAGGGGGGTGATAAGCCTCAGATTACGCAGCATGCTTAATATGCCATTATAAACTATTTAAGTGCACTTTCTCTTATAGTTTATAAGTATGAGATAGTTGCAAGGTTATCATAGTACAATGTCGCCAGATGACTATTGACTTTTACAGGATTTATATCAAGAGTGAACCTGTCAAACATTTGCCCGAGAGGCTGATAGCATGGAGCTTCTGTTATTCAAAGTCACATTTTCAGGAATGACCTATTATTGAATTCAGTACCCCATGTTGCATGAGAGGACCTATCAACCAATAATGTGGGTGCTAATATCATTATGTTACTTATGACTCAATATGATATTACCAATGGCATCAGATGACCTATTATTGAATTCAGTACCCCATGTTGCACGAGAGGACCTATCAACCAATAATGTGGGTGCTAATATCATTATGTTACTTATGACTCAATATGATATTACCAATGGCATCAGATGACCTATTATTGAATTCAGTACCCCATGTTGCACGAGAGGACCTATCAACCAATAATGTGGGTGCTAATATCATTATGTTACTTATGACTCAATATGATATTACCAATGGCATCAGATGACCTATTATTGAATTCAGTACCCCATGTTGCACGAGAGGACCTATCAACCAATTTTGTGGATGCTGATGTCATTGTTAACATATGATTCAATATGATATTACCAATGGCATCAGATGACCTATTATTGAATTCAGTACCCCATGTTGCACGAGAGGACCTATCAACCAGTAATGTGGGTGCTAATATCATTATGTTACTTATGACTCAATATGATATTACCAATGGCATCAGATGACCTATTATTGAATTCAGTACCCCATGTTGCACGAGAGGACCTATCAACCAATAATGTGGGTGCTAATATCATTATGTTACTTATGACTCAATATGATATTACCAATGGCATCAGATGACCTATTATTGAATTCAGTACCCCATGTTGCATGAGAGGACCTATCAACCAGTAATGTGGGTGCTAATATCATTATGTTACTTATGACTCAATATGATATTACCAATGGCATCAGATGACCTATTATTGAATTCAGTACCCCATGTTGCACGAGAGGACCTATCAACCAGTAATGTGGGTGCTAATATCATTATGTTACTTATGACTCAATATGATATTACCAATGGCATCAGATGACCTATTATTGAATTCAGTACCCCATGTTGCATGAGAGGACCTATCAACCAGTAATATATTTTTTAATTATCCATATGTATTGTATGTATTGTATTTATCCTATATGTTTATGAACCATTAGCATGTGTGTGTGTGTGTGTGTGTGTAGTTAAATGCTTTGAGCAAAATACTTGTAAAATAAGTGATGCTTAATAAAGCCTTATTCAATTCAATTCAATTCAATTCAAACTGCACACCATACAAGTATTCCTCTTTTCAATTCTCAGTTAATTTAAGTATTGCTTAAAGAAGCCTCCTCTCTATCCTCCGCTACAGGGTTGTCAGGCAAGGTATCAGAAATACTATTCAGACACCAGATGGGGTGTAAGTGTACAGGCACACCATGCCCCTGAAAGATGCCCCCAATAGGCTCTCACGGGTAGTGCATGTGATGCTAGTGGAGGGGTATAAGGGACTGTGTCAGTTCTTATTGTAGACAGGGAAAGATCTACCTCTGGTCTGTCAATTCTTTTTGAAGACAGAGTGAGATCTGCCTCTAGTCTATCAGTACTCATAGAGAAGGAGAGATCTACTTCTAGTCTAACTCTGTGTCATTGTTCATTGGAGACAGAGAGATCTGTCTCTACTCTATCTCTTGGTCAATGATCATTGGAGACGGAGAGATCTTTCTCTAGTCTATCTCTGTGTCAATGATCATTGGAGACGGAGAGATCTGTCTCTAGTCTATTTCTGTGTCAATGATCATTGGAGACAGAGAGATCTTTCTCTAGTCTATCTCTGTCAATGATCATTGGAGACGGAGAGATCTGTCTCTAGTCTATTTCTGTGTCAATGATCATTGGAGACAGAGAGATCTGTCTCTAGTCTATCTCTGTGTCAATGATCATTGGAGATGGAGAGATCTTTCTCTAGTCTATCTCTGTGTCAATGATCATTGGAGACGGAGAGATCTGCCTCTAGTCTATTTCTGTGTCAATGATCATTGGAGACAGAGAGATCTGTCTCTAATCTATTTCTGTGTCAATGATCATTGGAGACAGAGAGATCTGTCTCTAGTCTATCTGTGTCAATGATCATTGGAGATAGGGAGAGATCTGTCTCTAGTCTATCACTGTAACAGTACTGCTTGTAGACAGGGAGAGATCTTATTCTAGTCTCACTGTACTGGTACTCCTTGAAGACAGGGAGTGATCTTCCTCCGGTCTATCACTCTTTCAGTACTCCTTGTAGACAGGGAGATCTGCCCCTAGTCTATCACTTTGTCTGTGTTCATTGTAGACAGGGAGAGATCTTATTCTAGTCCTTTACTGTACCAGTACTCCTTGAAGACAGGGAGTGATCTGCCTCCGGTCTATCACTCTTTCAGTACTCCTTGTAGACAGGGAGATCTGCCTTTAGTCTATCACTTTGTCTGTGTTCATTGTAGACAGGGAGAGATCTTATTCTAGTCCTTTACTGTACCAGTACTCCTTGAAGACAGGGAGTGATCTGCCTCTATTCTATCACTGTACCAGTACTCATTTTAAAGAGGGAGAGATCTGGCTCCAGTCTATCACTGTATCAGAGTTCATTGTAGACAGGGAGAGATCTGCCTCAAGTCTATCACTGTATCAGTGTTCATTATAGACAGGGAGAGATCTGATTCTAGTTTATCACTGCATCAGTGTTCATTGTAGACTGGGAGAGATCTGCCTCTAGTCTATCACTGTACCAGTACTTCTTGTAGACAGGGAGAGATCAGCCTTATTGTTGTATCAGTACTCATTTTAAACAAGAAGAGATCTGCCTCTAGTCTATCACTGTATCAGTACTCCTTGAGAGATCTGTCTACTGTCTATCAGATCTATCTCACATTTGCCAGAGTTTTTTAGAGAGAGATATATTTCAGGTTTACCAGTGTTTGTTGCAGACGGGGATAGATCTATCGCAGGTTTCCCAGTGTTTTTTTGCAGACAGAGAGATCTTTTTCACGTTGGCCAGTGTTTTTTGCAGACAGAAAGAGATCTATTTCATGTTTGCCAGTGTTTTATGCAGACAGAGAGAGATCTATGTCATGTTTGCCAGTGTATTTTGCAGACAGAGAGATCTATTTCATGTTTGCCAGTGTTTTTTGCAGACAGAGAGAGATCTATTTCACGTTTGCCAGGGTATTTTGCAGACAGAGAGATCTATCTCAGGTTTGCAAGTGTATTTTGCAGACAGAGAGATCTATTTCACGTTTGCCAGTGTATTTTGCAGACAGAGAGATCTATCTCAGGTTTGCCAGTGTTTGTTGCCGACAGGGAAAGATATCCTTTCTTTGTGACTGAACCAAAACTTTAATTGAAAAGTTTGGCTTTATGTTTTTGAACTCATTAAATTGAAAACTCATATTGATTGACAGCTTTCTCAATATTGGAATAGGTATAGAGCATATGTCGTATAATTCTTTTCAGAATAGTTGATTACAGAGTGGGGTCAGTTCACCTTGTCTGTGTGTGTTTTAAGGTCAGGGATTATCTAGGATATATAAACAGTGGACACACAGGTGAGGTCAGAACAGTTACACAACAGGTGCTCTGTCTCACCATGAAAAGTACATTTCTGGACATATTTTATGGCATATTTTACTTTAGAATTTGAAATACATGCATATCTATATGAAATATAAATGAGTGAATATTTCAGGTTTGGTAATCAAATTCATTTACCTTCTCAGATTAAGGAATGATTTAACAAAGAAAATTGAAATATGACTTTGATGTTAACTTCAGTATGCACATGATTATCAGGAATTCTAGTGATTCACTTTGTCAATGGTCAGTTCCAGTGCAGATTCCATTGTTCGTTTTGCAGAAAGTTAATGATAGGTAGCATCCTTTAACAATAATACGGGTGAGTGACCAAAGCTGATGTCATGGTATATCCTGAGCTCACTTGCCCTATTGTCTAAATACTTTATTCCATCAGAATATTCACATCCCAGATTTAGATGGACTTTTGTTGATGGTTGGTTTATTCTCTTTACAGCTGTGCCATCCATTGTTCCCTGCATATTGTCCGGAGGGAGTCTGGGACGTCGAGTAACTGACGACAGTGAGATCAAGATCCTGCTGCCTGAGCTGACCGTTCACTCTCCGTCCGCAGAAGAGAACTCCATTGTTGACTCACTCATCCACTCTACCTCAATGTGCTGCACACAATAGCATTGGCTAAAATCCTTTTGTTATCAGTTTATTTTGTAATTATATTTTAATAAAATGGCAAGTAACTTTCCGCCAACTGACGGAGAGGATCCAGGTGATCCGCCAAGGACTCCGAGACTAAAACTGAAAGACGAAGACACAGAACCCCTCAGCCCAGACACGGAGGAACATGTGTCAGAACAAACCGACGGAATATTCAGGAACTTTGTCTTTCAGATGTATAATAATGAAAAAGAAAGAACGGAGGGCCAGGAAGACACGCCAGAAATGCCAGAACTTACAGCATTCCCTGATGAATCTCATGGGTAAGTACCTATATTACCATATATAAAAGATCTGTGATCTGCATGTATTAGCAGTTTGGTTACACACATTGGATTTAAATGAGGTCACACAAGGTCATCATCGTCTTAATGAAAGGTTCCACACCTGATGCTATACCTGACCAAAAGGAATTCCCCCACAACAACCAATCTTGACAAAATATGGTAACTGACTGGCCCTACTTGTTTCTATATGTTTGTTACCATTTGTTAAGTGATCTGGGAATAGCATCTGAATTACTATAATCATACCAGTTAGAACTTCTAGAACATTTGCATCATTTTTTTAAAGTTTTAAGCTTACATCTGAAAATGAGAATCTGCAGCAGAATTTATGCGCATATGTCATGATGCAAGCATGGCGACAGATCTACAGTCCCAGGCAATTGAATAATTGGTACTTATTGTTAATATGTCACACAAATTGAAAATGTTCAGCAACAAGTTAAAGTAAAGAGAAATAATCAATGGATCTGAGCTGGTCATGCTTTGTAGCGCTAACCAGGATGCCACCTGGTGGCTGTGCTGTGTACCATTCATGGTGCGGGTTTCTGTCTCCACGGAGAGTTTTGCTGTCATCATCAGTCTACGTTCTCACTCAACTTCTTGACAAAGTTATTTCCAAACACCAACAAAAACACCTTGGGATCATTGTGATTGAAAGCTTGTAAAATGTGACAGTTAAAAAACTATTAAATAACATAAAGACCTTGTGGCAATACATTCACATCATCTTTGAAGTAGGATGCATATTAGTTTTGTAGTTATTTTTGTTTGTCTGTTTTTTAAAGTTTGTATTTGCAATGAATGTGGAAAACAGAAAGAAATTTCACAAAATAAGAAATATTCCATCAAGTTGATGGATCCTTTTATCTCAAATAGGACACAAATCATAATACAGATTGGGACATTTCAGTTGGATAATTTGTTGGAGCTGCTCATAATACGGGTTACAAAGTTTTCATATCAGTAATCTGATTGTTTGGCTCAAATTGTAGCTATAAAGAAGATTGATGTTAAATTTACAACTTTATCATTAGAGTATTGAGCTGAATCATGTGGTCAACAGAAGTGATGAACTTCCACTTGTTCCTGTCATGAAATGCCAAAGGGTGGTAGGCAACATTAACTTGTGCATTTGGATTTCACCTGTTTTTTTAAGAAAAGAAAGGCAGACTCATTATTTAAAAAACCGTCTTTGAACTTTGTGCATTTGTAATAAACATTACTGATTGAAAGCTACATGTATGAAGATTGGTTATGCAAGACTTGTGATGAATTATAAAACTGCTTCTAATGATAATGATTACCAATTTAAAGGTACCTAGCGACCCTCAGGAAAATCAGGCAAAGGTTGCTGAAGGATCGGCCAAAGGAGGTCATGAAATAGTTTAACTTTTTATGTTTTATCAAATAGGATTTCTTATTATTATTACAAAAGAAATTCCACTATTCTTGTAGTATTACCATAAAATTAGCATGGGCACACATTCAATTTGTGTAGAGCTTGTCACAAACAATTTGCTCACAAGCCACTTTTATCTATTTTAGATTTGAGTGATTACCATAAAAATTGATATAATTTACTCTAATATGTGGGGACCTTTGACATCAGGGGGCAAGTAAAACCAACAGTTAAGGACAAATCAACAAATGTGGGGAAATAAAACTGCCGTCCACTTGAAATTGGGCGTTTGATTTGGTTGAAATGGACACCACGGACACAGCAATAAACTTGACACTCTTATTAGCAAGGATTAGATTTATGCTGGCTGACATGACATGCTGATGCTGTTATTAATTATTTGATAAACATTTTTGTCTATTAATTTTTTTGATGCAAAATTGGAAGTTTGACATTGAAGGTCATGTACTGTTATGGTAAGTGCCACTCTTAGAGAAGGGCATGTTTGTCAGTGAAAGTAACCCTGTAATTATGATGATTATGTCCAAGAGAGTCCAGAGTGGCTCATCCAGTATAATGTTACCTGTCCAGTATGTAAGGTCAGCCTTGAGTGGACAGCATCCAGAAGGTCAGAGTTGTCAGACAAAGTGCCCGCATCTCTGTCCGACCCCTTGTCGCTCCAAGGGGCGCTGCGTTAGCGACAGGTGTCCGAGCGATGTCAAGCCGCGGCGCAGGTAGGTGAAGGGTCAGGCAAACTGATAATGCCCGTGAGCCCCCCTTGTCCGGTCCATTCACCGCTCCACACTCTACGCGTAGCCATTGTCTCCACCACCCAGCTCCGCAGTCCATGTGTAATTGAGATATTGCGATAAGGCTGAGGTAGCCCACTCTCTCAGACAAAAGACTCGTTTTCAACCAGATCTCATGGCAGAGATCAATACTAGATCAGCCAAGTTCTTGTGACTGATAGAGGGCAATATTTTATTGTGATGCTGTGCACTTGGTGAAGTCACCTGAAAGGATGTACTTTCATGTCGTGCAGGTCGCCACCAACCAGGAGAGTAAATCTACGGCCACTAGGGCGTTATTGTCAATATCTCTTTGATATTCACTCTTGCTCGCTTAATTCTTTGCATGCATAAAACAGAATTCAATTCAATTCTTTACATGAGATCCTTTAATATTTGATAAGGTTGGATAAAGGGGACAAAAAATGAGATTTTTAATTTGTTCCTTTGTGGTCATTTTTGGTACATGCAAATCATTGTTGAGCTCAGATTACAGGTCTGTAAGGAGATAGAGCAGGAAACCATCAAATTTCAAAGTACAAGATGAACTAAATATTTTGAATAAAATAACGTGCTTGTATTTTCAACAATGTGTTCAAAGACATTTTTTTGTACTTCTTTATATTACAGAAATACGATCAGCAAAATAAATTTTAGAAAATTGCATGAAAAATTATCCAGATTTGCATGAAAAAAATTTCCAGATTTGTTCAGGAAGCCTAAATCAAAATTGGTGGTCCCTCTCATCTCTTTCAACTTCCTCATCAAAATGAAGTCAAATTATATATATATATATATATATATATATATATATATATATTTTTGAAAATCTTGTAAAGTTTAGTAACAAAATAGACATCATTGGTCATGGTTTTTTTAAAACCAGATTAAAATTTGAAATGATATGAGTAAGAATGACATGTTCAGACTTTCTGTTTATTGGA
Source organism: Amphiduros pacificus (assembly GCA_949316495.1). NCBI lineage: Eukaryota > Metazoa > Annelida > Polychaeta > Phyllodocida > Hesionidae > Amphiduros > Amphiduros pacificus. Next base: position 21,682,879 of record OX439007.1, on the reverse strand, counting down.
ATCTACATCATTGAGATCACCTGGAGTTGAAAAGGCAGAGGTATCTATTCCACTACATCAGTGAAAGAGGCTCAGGTAATCGGGTCAGGGCGACACATTTTCTGGAGATATTCTACTCAGGATTTATGACATATTCAACTGGAACTGGTGTCCATTCCATGTGCTTGTCATTGGAATACTATAATTACTGAAAGTAATCCAGCTAAAACCCTTATTTTTTCACAAACAATACAGACAGTGAAACAGATTAAGGATTATTGAAATGTATATCACCCATTGTCTATTTTATTTTCAAGGGAACTTGTTCTTCCAATTAGAGCATCTTCATTGTTATGCCATTTATGGATACCTGTCTTAGATTAACAAATCTGCGAAACATAAAACTGAAGTCGTCTGTGGTCATGTGACCCGGGCTATCTCAGTATTGGTTACTAATTGTGCTAATTCGATTGCTAACAATGTAAATCTGCTTAAATATTTAAGGAAATTAAATGGAATTGGCACTTCAATCATTAGTGTGTTAACTTAATATGTTTTTGTTCAGTGGGTCACATTCAAGTATTTAGTTTCAGGATATCTTCTACATATTCTGTCAATCGTTAAATGAGAACGAGAAAAAAAAAGTACTACTAATTAAGTGATTAAAGAAAGGTCAGTAAAAAAATTGTTTTAGTCAAAAAAGTGACTTTCAGACTGATTTGTAGATTATTAGGTAGTTCAATATATCAATTTTAATTTAGTTTGAGCAGCATAAATAAAAAGATGCTTCTCATTGAAAATTGAACTTTTGGGTAAGACTTCAAATTATAAAAAAGTTTTCATTCAAATGTAATTATATGATACTGGTTCCTGTCACTTTCTCATCTTAGGAAATCTTATGGCAACTGAAGTCCACACTTAAATCTGAGGAGCAAAGCCCCATGCAGCGCCCAGAAAGGTATCAATGAAACCATCTATATTTAGATGTCTGGCTTATTTCTTGTTTTATGAGCAAGCTTATTGTTGAACAAAGAATGCTCCAGATGATTCCACTGTGCTTTGGCTCTGTTGCCATGGTTCAAGAATTCATATTTTCCTGATTTTTTTCAGGGTGTATTTACAGGGAGTTTGGGCCCCCTGCTGTGAACACCTCCGGCCAAAAATGAATTGGAAGACGTTTAATGATGTTTTAGCGGTAGTGGAAGTAATAGGCCATTAGCGGAGATTAGTGCATTAAACAGGGACACTGAGAGACTCAGGTGATGGGACGAGCAGTCAGGTTGCTTCTCCCATATCAACCGCATTGCACACAAAGAGAACAAATTAATGAAAAAACTGAAACCAAGATGGCCTCTAGGTATCAAATTTAGACAACCAGTGCACAGGGCTTGAGTTTTTTGTTTTGTTATTGTTAGTTGTTTTAAGTTTTATTAACTTATAAAAGTTTTGATACAAAGTGACATAATTATTGAAACATTATTGAAAGAAGCTTTAAAAAGGTTGGAATGTTTGGGGGGCGGGGTGTCTATTTAATCTAACTATAAATCCCAGAACATATGAGAAGGTCTTAAGGACATTGAGAATTAGATATAATTAATGGTGGCTATTGGCATAAGTGGACCCCAAACTCCTGGTCCTCTCTCAGGTTTAACCTCTGTTTTCCCTTAACGTCAGTAACAGAAGTCATTATGTACCATTACTTTCACCAATGTACATATTTAAACAGCAAAGATATTCTAACAAAAAAATCACTCTGAAAACAAGGGCTTACAATTTCAAAGTTCCCACCCATTTTTTATCCACCACTGCAACATTACTTCTTTTGTGCTTCAAACACAGGATGGAAGATTTTGCAATCTCTGATTGCCATTTAATCGTTATGGTGATATTACATTTTAGATAAGTTTATATCAAATTTTAATATTGATTACTGAAAATCATTTATTGCCGAGACTGAAAAATCTAATCTGTTACTATTAAGCACCTAGCAGCAATTTGATCATTCATAAAGTGCAGAAATGTGAACATATTGGGTAACCGCATTGCTTTGCATGGTCACCCTTGGTCAAATCACTCGATTGATTTTGGATTGTGAATATCTCGGGGAAGAAACAGTTTAATTGATGAGAGCATAGAAATAAATTATGACTTGAATTATATCTGAAATTCATGTTCATCCTTTGCAAAAATGTGTTACTTTTGAAAAACTTTTTTGTGTGTGACAGTGCTTTATATATTGTGGTAATAAATCTAAAAGTATTTTCTGTTTTTTTTTAGTTTTTTTTATAATATATTTAATCATTGAATATGCTACTAGAAAGTTGCTGTATGTTGTGATTAAAAATAAACACATCTCTGATTTGGATAATTTGATGAAAACAGTGCAAAATAATTCAGGACGATCATTATATTTTGTGTGAACAAATGGTGGTAAATGAAGTGATATGAATTTGTTTCAACAAGAAATATATTCAGATAAATGAGAGCACATTTCATGTCAACTGTTTATCTGGAGTTATCATTGGCAATGAAATATTGCTTCCCTCAGTGATAGACAAGAGTATTACCTGTATTCACCCATCAAATCCACTCATCAAACAATGTCGGGTAGAAATGTCTGCTATCTCGTTCCTTCCCAGACTCTGATAGCATTTCACGCTTCATTGTGGCACATTTTCTCAGCTTTCAATCACACATCAAATACTTGACAATCATCTGTCAAAATGTGTCATTTTTTCCCACCACTGACCATCTGGAAATACCAAGTTCTGCATCATTAATGTGGGAAATGATCATTATAAAGTGGAATACTTAAAACCCATTTGAATTTTAAAACAAAATATTTGTTTCATTTTGGAATTGAATGCCTCATAACACTTTTTATAACTGTGTTATGGTGAATCTCTATCGTGTTTTTTAAAATAGTTTAATCATTATTGTTGTGTGCTGATTAGATATCACCGTGGTCAACAGTTATTATCTGAAATCTGTGATCAAATAGATGATCAAACAAGACTACATAAACGCTTATAACTTGTTTCCAATTTGAAAATCATTTAGTGTGATTTATATATGATATATATGAATAATGTATTTATGTATAATACAAGTTATTTATGCATGGCCATTTATTCCCATGTACAGAACATTGAACACGGCTGTTGCTAATGGTCAGAATGTAAACATGCTAGTGTTGTGTACATGGCTTTGCATCTGACTCATTCAGGTCACCATGACATCAGGCCTAAATATAGACTCACCTCCCAGACTGTCTGCATCCCCTTGTCTCCTCAGTACTGTACCTCTCTGTAGCATTGTAGTGAGGGGTGCTGCTGTACCTCCCTGTAGCATTGTTGTGAGGGGTGCTGCTGTACCTCCATGTAGCATTGTAGTGAGGGGTGCTGCTGTACCTCCCTGTAGCATTGTAGTGAGGGGTGCTGCTGTACCTCCCTGTAGCATTGTTGTGAGGGGTGCTGCTGTACCTCCCTGTAGCATTGTAGTGAGGGGTGCTGCTGTACCTCCCTGTAGCATTGTAGTGAGGGGTGCTGCTGTACCTCCCTGTAGCATTGTAGTGAGGGGTGCTGCTGTACCTCCCTGTAGCATTGTAGTGAAGGGTGCTGCTGTACATTGTTGTAGCATTGTAGTGAGGGGTGCTGCTGTACCTCCCTGTAGCATTGTAGTGAGGGGTGCTGCTGTACCTCTCTGTAGCATTGTTGTGAGGGGTGCTGCTGTACCTCCCTGTAGCATTGTTGTGAGGGGTGCTGCTGTACCTCCCTGTAGCATTGTAGTGAGGGGTGCTGCTGTACCTCCCTGTAGCATTATAGTGAGGGGTGCTGCTGTACATTGTTGTAGCATTGTAGTGAGGGGTGCTGCTGTACCTCTCTGTAGCATTGTAGTGAGGGGTGCTGCTGTACCTCCCTGTAGCATTGTAGTGAGGGGTGCTGCTGTACCTCTATGTAGCATTGTAGTGAGGGGTGCTGCTGTACCTCTCTGTAGCATTGTAGTGAGGGGTGCTGCTGTACCTCCCTGTAGCATTGTTGTGAGGGGTGCTGCTGTACCTCCCTGTAGCATTGTAGTGAGGGGTGCTGCTGTACCTCTCTGTAGCATTGTAGTGAGGGGTGCTGCTGTACCTCCCTGTAGCATTGTTGTGAGGGGTGCTGCTGTACCTCCCTGTAGCATTGTAGTGAGGGGTGCTGCTGTACCTCTCTGTAGCATTGTTGTGAGGGGTGCTGCTGTACCTCTATGTAGCATTGTTGTGAGGGGTGCTGCTGTACCTCCCTGTAGCATTGTAGTGAGGGGTGCTGCTGTACCTCCCTGTAGCATTATAGTGAGGGGTGCTGCTGTACATTGTTGTAGCATTGTAGTGAGGGGTGCTGCTGTACCTCTCTGTAGCATTGTAGTGAGGGGTGCTGCTGTACCTCCCTGTAGCATTGTAGTGAGGGGTGCTGCTGTACCTCTATGTAGCATTGTAGTGAGGGGTGCTGCTGTACCTCCCTGTAGCATTGTAGTGAGGGGTACTGCTGTACCTCCCTGTAGCATTGTTGTGAGGGGTGCTGCTGTACCTCCCTGTAGCATTGTTGTGAGGGGTGCTGCTGTACCTCCCTGTGGCATTGTAGTGAGGGGTGCTGCTGTACCTCCCTGTAGCATTATAGTGAGGGGTGCTGCTGTACATTGTTGTAGCATTGTAGTGAGGGGTGCTGCTGTACCTCCCTGTAGCATTGTAGTGAGGGGTGCCACTGTACCTGGGGTGCTGCTGTACCTCCCTGTAGCATTATAGTGAGGGGTGCTGCTGTACCTCCATGTAGCATTGTAGTGAGGGGTGCTGCTGTACCTCCCTGTAGCATTGTAGTGAGGGGTGCTGCTGTACCTCCCTGTAGCATTGTAGTGAGGGGTGCTGCTGTACCTCCCTGTAGCATTGTAGTGAGGGGTGCTGCTGTACCTCCCTGTAGCATTGTAGTGAGGGGTGCCGCTGTACCTCCCTGTAGCATTGTAGTGAGGGGTGCTGCTGTACCTCCCTGTAGCATTGTTGTGAGGGGTGCTGTTGTACCTCCCTGTAGCATTGTTGTGAGGGGTGCCGCTGTACCTCCCTGTAGCATTATAGTGAGGGGTGCCGCTGTACCTCCCTGTAGCATTGTAGTGAGGGGTGCTGCTGTACCTCCCTGTCCCTGTGGCATTGTAGTGAGGGGTGCTGCTGTACCTCCCTGTAGCATTATAGTGAGGGGTGCTGCTGTACCTCCCTGTAGCATTGTAGTGAGGGGTGCTGTTGTACCTCCCTGTAGCATTGTAGTGAGGGGTGCTGCTGTACCTCCCTGTAGCATTGTAGTGAGGGGTGCTGCTGTACCTCCCTGTAGCATTGTAGTGAGGGGTGCTGCTGTACCTCCCTGTAGCATTGTTGTGAGGGGTGCTGCTGTACCTCCCTGTAGCATTGTAGTGAGGGGTGCTGCTGTACTTCTCTGTAGCAATAGATTATAAAATATAACTTGAACATATTCATCAAATTTGTCATTTTGGTGAAGCCTCTGGAAACATGTGTATTTCAGAGGTTTTGATCTGAGAGCAGAGATTTTTTTATTTGCCAGATGTTGCCTGTGTGCATTATGAGAGACATGATATTACATCCTACGAGCAAGCAATCTCATGACGAAATGGCATAGCAGATAAATAGCAAAAAGTGGTGAGATAACATTGAAGCACATTATCTCAGATGGAGATTAAATTTGAGGACATTTGTCCTTTATAGTTTTTTAGGACATTTGTCCTTTATAGCTTTTAGAATCACAGTATAATAACATAATAGGACCAACATCTTGATGAAGAGACTTTGATTATTTCACAAGACTTGCCAACAGTTCAAATCTTCTTATGATCTGTTGTTTAGCTGATTGCAGCACTGCAATAAAATCGTCTAGAATAGGCTGTAAAATATTTTTGTCAGTTCTGATTCCTTTGTATTATCAGCCAACATTGGTGACTGATCAGTGTCATTGAAATTGTCGAGTTTTACGACAGGTTGCAGAGTTTGTATAATGCTGTTATATTGGTGAGTCACAGGTTTTCTTAACAAACCAGATATTTTGAAAGGTATGTCTTAAATACTGTACTTAAAGATAATCATGCAATTCCACATGATCAAATCATATATCATAGATTTAATTTTTGTTAATAAAAATTCACAAAGAGAAATATTCTGGGTTAATAAGTTGAGACCAGCCATCATCATTGCCATTTGAGTGTTACAGCAATTAAGGCTGTTGCTTGGCACAGATCAGGTTGTATCGGTTGGTCCTGGATAGAAATGGTAGACATTTATGGTGACAACCACGTCCTCATGTTCCTCATCTTCATTCTGGTTTGACCAACCACTGGCTTTCACCCTTATCATCAGATTTTCTCAGCAACATAGATTTAAACAAGTTTTGGCCTGAAGAAGTCATACAGTGAACCAGTATTGTAGATTGCACCTAACTCACTGAAGCTACAAAACAGCTGGGCATGAACCAGTTGACTTTATTGGGCATGACCTTATTGGGCCATGTTCATATGTGACCAAAAAATGGTCTTGTGGTCAGCAAAGTATATAGCAAGTAATTTATATTTTTTTCTATATTTGTCCCTTGCCCTGGCTACAATGAGAAGTATGCCCCACTATTAGATAAAACATTGGCTCAGTGAAAATGATACTGACATCACACCCATTGAGACTGGTAGATACTGACATCACACCCATTGAGACTGGTAGATACTGACATCATACCCATTGAGACTGTGGTAGATACTGACATCACACCCATTGAGGCTGTGGTAGATACTGACATCACACCCATTGAGACTGTGGTAGATACTGACATCATACCCATTGAGACTGTGGTAGATACTGACATCACACCCATTGAGGCTGTGGTAGATACTGACATCATACCCATTGAGGCTGTGGTAGATACTGACATCATACCCATTGAGGCTGTGGTAGATACTGACATCACACCCATTGAGACTGTGGTAGATACTGACATCACACCCATTGAGGCTGTGGTAGATACTGACATCATACCCATTGAGGCTGTGGTAGATACTGACATCACACCCATTGAGGCTGTGGTAGATACTGACATCACACCCATTGAGGCTGTGGTAGATACTGACATCACACCCATTGAGGCTGTGGTAGATACTGACATCACACCCATTGAGGCTGTGGTAGATACTGACATCACACCCATTGAGGCTGTGGTAGATACTGACATCACACCCATTGAGGCTGTGGTAGACCTTGGTATTACATTTGACTCAAATATGAACATAAAAGCACAAATTTTAAAACAATAAATAAACAAGGAACATTATCATGTTAGCAACATATCTGCCATTTGACAGTTTCAAGATGACAAGACTGCTGAAACCCTGATACATGACATCTACCCTATACTATGGCAATGGCCTTCTGACAAGCCTTCCCACAACCCACAATACCTGCAAAGCTTTACAGTAGTGGAAAATATTAAAAAAGTTGATCATATTCCTGAAAAATTAATGGAACTGTTTTGGCTTCCAGTTTTTGTCAGAATAAATTTCAGAATCCTTCTTCCCACCTGAAAGGCTCTGAATGGTACGGTGTCACTTATCTGCATGATCTACTTAACATTAAATCCAGTAAGAGAATTCTGCTTCTAATGATTGGAGCTTGCGGCCCCTCACAGTCGAATGAAAAGAATAGGGGATAGGGACCCAGGGATCTTGTTTAGGAGGAGACGTGACGCAAAAGTATGTATATGTCTCATTCAAATCAATGCATTAGGACTTTCTGAGTTTTTACACATTTTTTGGTGCTGTACAGAGTCCTATAAAAATGGCCTATAATAGCCTCATAACATTGTGTCTTTTGACCAGTGTCTCAGTTAATGTCTTTATGAAATACCTTCATAACAATAATTCATTAAAATATTTATACTATCACACAGTGGCTTTTCTATCTACTCACATTTTCAGTATTGTACAGATTTTATGATATTTTTAATAAATTGCTAATTTTTGGATTGTGTTTTAAGAAATCTAGGTTCAGTATAGGGAGAACCTGATCTTGTATTCCTTTTTTATTTTTTTATTTTTTTTATTAAAGATTCAGGTGAATCTTTATGTAAAACAGACCATATAAAATGAATAGATGTTTCTGGGGTACATCTTGCATTGAATCAAAGGGTTTAAATGTGATAAATTACAGGGAATGTATGAGCCTAATCTGGTCATTGTGGGAATGGCTACAAGGATTAAAATGCAATGTGCTTCCCCCAAAAATTATAACAAAACAATGTGGCATATCTTATTAATTGATATAATTATGACTTATTTAAGAAAAAACATAAAGATAGAATAATTCATCATGATTTCTATTAGAAATTTCAAGGCAAACATTAATTAGATTTGTTTCAACCAGACAGTCTGCGTCCTATATCTGATGAAGCTTGAAAACAAATTGCAAGCAAAATGGAACCTCAAAAACCAGGCATCTTAATCAGTTGACCAGAGAAGCACAACATGTGCTTTTGATTTGGTTTCACTTTTTAATTTTTACTTTGTGATGATGTAATGATGATGGAGATTAAACAAGTGGCCTTTCCCCTGGTAATCCATGTGGGATCAGTGCCTACTTTTGTTGCGGTGTATACGCTTCACCGTTATCTGGGCACGGTCAGCATTTGATGGATTAGAAGCAAAGATGTGGGTGCTTCTCCAACGACTATTGTCAAGGTCAGATTTCAAAACAAAATAACAGGATGATGAATTAGCCCAAATCCAGGTGTTTAAATTGATTACTCCTGCTCAGTGTGGCAAGAGGATGCTCTGTATCGCATTTTATATTTTTTTATCAGAGAGAATGGAAATCATGGCTTGTCATAATGGTGCACAGGCAGTGATTACTTTGGCAAGAGAAAGTGTGGAGCGACATCATGTAATACCATTAAGCTTGTTAGGCTGCAAAACCATTTGTGTCAATTTACACGGACTATTTTGTAAGGTTTGCTGAAGCTTCAGGATTAATTGCCAGGGCAATCATTCAGGTGGAAATATGATATAAGTCTGTTTCTAAGCCAAAGTGCTCTATTTTAAATGTGCATTGTGAAAAGTTTACTGTCAGCATCATGATTTTAATATCTTCCTATTTCCATAATTAGGTAAATGTCTATTTTTTGTGTGAAAATGAGATCAAACTTTCACCATAAAGCTGTAATGTTGCAATATCTAGACTTCAGGACATATTCCTTTGAACCTTTAGATTTTTGTTAAAAAGACTCATAGATCTTGACAAACTTTATTTCACTTATTGTTTCCCATTGTTTTCTTCCTTCCTGTCACATTGTGTGAAAACAATTTTCTCAGCATAAAAGAACAATAGCCAAAGAAAAGATCTACTTTGTAAAATGTCACTTGCAAGAAAATCCATGACACTCATTCTGTTAATATCCATGCATAACAAGGTGTAATATTTTGAAAGCTTTTTCGTAAATTAAAAAGTTGAGGCTTTTCCTCACCTGCAATTTTGGCCCATCATATCATCTTTAACTTTCAATTTTCTATTTAATTTTCCCAATGTTTTTTCAATGGGAGGATTTTTTCTACTATGAATCAGGCTCACCTGAGCTGATAATAGGTCGTCCTCATAAAAGAAAACAGAACCTCGTCTCACGAATAAAGACCGCTCTCCCTGTCTCTCCCAGGCACCCGCGGCTTCGGGACAATAACGACCGAGCCATAAAATTCCCTCACTTTGGCTGGCAGAATTTTCTGGTTGCTGCCATTGATTTGTGCGGACCAGGTGCCTCACTTCCACATCCTCACCAATTAACAACCAATAATTCAACGTGAACATTTATGTGTCTGGAATAAAAAACATTTAACACATGTATACAAGAAATAATTAATATTCAAGGAAATAAACTTTTGGATTAGAAAATATGGCAATACATCACATGTTGATAAAAGCTTTAAGCTGTGGTGATCTGTGGTCATTGTGACATCCGCTGGAGAAGACATAAACTTGTTACTCATCAGGTTGTAATCCCTATCAGGCCCTAATGATGAGGAGGGACAGCCGGTCAGACTCACATGAGTCATCTAACATGGCATGAGTCTGCCTGCATCATGACAACACTTCTGACCTTCTCATTTTATCTGATCTGCTTTTATTGCTCAGAACTGATTAAAGGAAATATTATAAAGTGAGTGAATTATATCTGTATGAACTACTGTTATCAGATGATTCCTCAGGACCCTAAACACTATGAGCCAGAACAGATCATGAATAAAAACTCTTTTGGAGGTATGAGATCCAATAAAAGGTCCTCTCAAGCCATGAGCCACAGTGTGAAAAGGTCCTCTCAAGCCATGAGCTTCAATAAAAAGTGCTCTGTAGTTGTGGGTTTCAATAAAAGGTCTTCTGAAGCCATGAGACTCAATTAAAGGTCCTCTGGAGCAGTGAGCCTTAAGAAAAGGTCCATTCTGATGCCATAGTATTTTGATTCTCACTATTGGTCGATGTAAGTGGTTCTCAAGCCATGGCCCGCACTGAGTGACTACAACAGAATGTCCTCAGCAGGGGCTACAGATAATCCTCAGTATAACATGTGGCATCCAGGTAGAAAGAACCTGATTATTACTTAAAAGACAACTTCCATATAATATCTGTCTCATTTGAGCTGTTATCAACCATATCAAAACCAGTGTTAAGAAGATGATTTAAAAAAAAAACTGCAAAGTCTATAAAGTTCATGATTTAAGAGATGTTTGTTGAAATTCATTATTATTTGCATGTCAGTTCTTAGTTTTAATATTGATAATTTGATAAATATCAATTGAGTAAGCAGACAGTACCTGGAATGATATTACAAATTTAGTGATGAGAATCCAGGTATCTGCAATTAACCTAACACAGGCAGATGTCTATATTTCATGATTTCATTGTATGCCTGAATTATGTAATGTTACCTTAATCGTTTTATTAAATCAATACATTTTCCTCAGTATCCGGTAATGAACTCAACATGGTTAAAATTCTCGTTTTGCTTTAGAAAAAACATGACATTACTGCATTGACCCCATTAATTACTTGTGTCTTGATATTTTTGGCATCAGCCTTGAAGTGTTTTTCATTATTATGCTTCTTCACATATATTGTGAGGCACAAATGGTTGATGGAGAGCTTCACCTTTTATTGCATCATAAATCTAGAATTATTGTTTTCAGTTTCTTGTTACAATCCCCTCTTGCAGCAACATTTCATGAATAAATATAAGGCATTAAATGCAGGGGAGCAGCCTCATGAAGATTTTACTTTTTATTTTATAATAAAGTAAAGTGCATGTTACTCTATGATTTGCAATGCATAATTGTAGCAGGCTGCATACACTGTCATTTTAATTAAGGAAATTGAATTATACTAAAAGAAATGTGATATCTTTGGATGAATAAAACAGATTTCCTGCGGCCTGGTTGTTCCAGTCTTGACTGAGGTTTCATATTTGAGACAGTGGATGCTACAGATGGTTTGTGAGGTACCATTCTGTGGGTAAGGTATATATGTCACAGTGTCTACAACTATGGTGTGGGGATCTGTCATAGTCCACACTGGTGATCTGTTAATTTATTTAATTAAGACAAAAACCTTGAAAAAAATAATCAAGATAATTGCCGATATTCACAGGCTTCTGGCATCATTCCCATATACTGTAAATATGTGAAGGCAATCAGACTCACTCTATCATGTAGATTTGGAAGCACACAAAAATAAAGATGTGTACATTCAGTTTGAACACATATGCAAACAGAAAATATCATTTTTTTTTTTTTTTTTTTTTTTAAATTTGATTCTTTGCTCGACATGTTTGATAAAAGAGGATAATTTCTATGTAATTCTTACAGAAATTTTGGGGGGCATTTTAGATATGTTGTAATTCATAATACTAGTATCAATTAGCTTATCTTTTTGGTAATAGTTATGTTATATGTGATATTGTGATATTCCGATGCCGCACCACATGTCAATCAGATCTATGGATGTTGTGTCATTCCTCAGATTGACTTGCTGCATTCAAGGTGAATGACACTCGCCTAGCACTTAACACTTTTTTTTTCATATAATTTGTGACCATCTGCTAATCAGCTTTGATTCTAATTATCTATGCAAGATAAGTAGCTTCATATTATCAACCAGATTTTGTGCAGTCTTTTTATGGTGATGTGTTTTTCTATAGCATGTCATTTCCAACACGTGGTGCTCTGTAATTTGTACCTCTGAGTGATGTATATCTGTGGCAATCAGTTTGACACCAAACAACACCATGTTTTGATACTCCATAGAAAACCAACACGCATGAACTTAACCAATTGACAGCCAACTGAAGTGGTAGAAAACTGAGGTGTTAAATAGCATACTCTTGCCCTGTAATTAGACCAATTCCACCAACCTTTGAGTTTAGTTATATTGATAGAGTCTGCCGGGCATGACAGAAGGTCCACCTGTTAAATTCATCTCCTTTTCTCTCGTCATCCTGCTCATGAGCCAAAGTTAACCAAACCATATCAGACGCTTTCAAATGCAAAACAAAGCATTAAAATAGTGTACAATGTACAATTTTTTTCATTATTATGAATATTTTAATATGAAAAAAATAATCGAGAGAATCAATTATTGCATCAATTATATTCTGATCAGTGAAGACAAAATGTTTTTTATTTTGCTTTCTTATGTATTATTAAGAGTAGATTGATAAAGATTTGAAATTTAATCACAGATTAGGGGTTGTCATTTGGACAGAGATTAGAAAATATTTCATTGATTGTCTCAGGGATAATAAAATATAGATAGAAGGTGTTCACCTGTGATCCAGGATAAAGTTAATAATAAAAAATAAAAAAGGCATTAATAGGGAATTAGTGCCTTCTTATATGTCGCAGGTATATATGACAGAAATTAATTCAACATCCCACAATCCCTATAGTGGATAACAGGAACTCTCATTTGAGGGAAAAAAAACAAAAAAATAAACAGAGTTAGACCAAGCGTGTAAGCAGATAATGGTTCTTGAGTTAGCGTGTTTGCTTTCTTGGCTATGATGAGATGTTCTTTTGAGGAGGATGCTGTTGAGGGTGTTCACTTGATGGTTACTCCCCACCTGGACGCCATCTAATTGCCAGGAAAGCGGCACACTTGTTATTTGCTTGATTATGCCCCTTACCCAACAGCTGGTAATAAATTCTGGTGATAATCGTCCTCATTTAGGGTGTAATCAGTTAATGTTCTCCCCAAAACTCTGGCTAGGGGTCTCGCCTCTCAGTGTAATCGCATAGTGACATGCTTGGTCATGTAGACACGACTCGCAACCCATTGTCATCCGCGCCTGTCGACACAAAGTAAAATAGCATCAATTATCTGATGATGTTACTCTAAAAATAAGATAAATTATACTCTCTCAATCAGAGAATTTAATATTTGTTGTCCTTTTTAGGTTTAAGCAATGTCAGGCATGTGAGATGTTTTTGATGGAAATGTAAAAATAATTCATTAAATGTGTTATTAGGAAAGGACAGATTGTGTAAAGCATCACAATATGCCCACCAGAGGGCAGTAGGGAGATGCTATTGTGCTTGAAATCAATCTGTTGGGCACATTGTTGATTCTAGCCATCAGTAAAAAAGCCCACCAGATTGGCAGATACGAACACTGAAATTAACCACTAATTACTTTGATGAGAAAATAGTAAAGACTTTATGAGAAACGCGTCAAATTCACAACAAAAGCGAGATGCGAGGATTTGTACGCCGCACCCTCTTTTTGACGGGGTTAAATCCCCCATGCGAGACCCGAGACATGTTACGTTAGGTCATCAAAGGGAACAAAGTTGACATGTTGTCAAAGTTTGCGGGGAATTTAATTAAGGGTGTGTATGAGGCGAGCAATTTCCAATTGGGAACCTGGTAGCAATTCATTTTCAAATATTTACCATATGTTTGGGACAACAAGGTGAAAATAACATGAAAGATTTGGGCTAGGGTTACATGTGAGTCTCTATTGTGAAGAAATAATTACCCTTTGGGAAATATTACTCTGGATCACGGATGACATGGCATGATATTAAAAAAGGGGTTTAGTTATATTGAAGGTTAGATAAGATATTTTGATTGCAGTAAAAAAAGGAAGTGTTTTGAAAAGTGGCAAAATTGATGGTACTCAGATTACCATGAGTGCCGACCCCTTGTGCTCAGGCCTTGCTGGATTTCCTGACTGTCATGATTCCTCATGTGTTATTATTGGCCCTACTATGTTTAGAGAGTCCTGGCATATTGTTTTTGGCACTACTTTATTGACCATGTGTTCAGAGTTTTGATGTGTGGCTATTAGTCTTAGTTTATTTACCAACGATCTGTATCTGAAGTCTTTTACCAAAATTCAACAGAAGCCCAATATTGCCATTGTCTGTTAACAATTCAAATATAACAACAGTTATATTAGTCATTTGTAACTGTCAACCCAGCACATTTAACCCATCTATATATAGATATAGGTGAAACAAGGGCAGATTAAATATGTTGGCAATATAATTTATATTACACCTTTTTTGGCTGACACCCAAGCTTAATGTAGATGTAGCACTAGATTGAACATTACCTTTGATCTGATCTTGCCTATTATTTATTAAAACTAAAGATTTTTATCCAAATCAGAAATAAAAATGTGGACTGTATGATCTTTTGTTGGGAATATCAATATATCCAAACTAAATGCCACAGACCATTTATTGTCACTTTATATGCAAATGTCAGAGCTGTTGTTGTGTAGATATGTCAAGAAAGGAAAGAAGTTTACAATTGTCATAATTAGGTCATTGTGGTGGACCTGGCAATAATCCAGGGCACATATTCCACCCCATCACATGTCATTGTCATATATGGAGGGAAGCTGGTATGACTGGTGTGTTTCATCTTTGTGGAGTGAGATAGAGCCAACCTACCGCAGACTGGTGCATGTCAGCTGTGCCATCCTCTCTCATCATGGTAACCACTCAGCTTTGTCTTGTATGTGTACAGCTCAATAACCATTCAAGCTCACTGCTTCTCCAAACAAACAAAATAGCAACCTGTTATTGTACTGCTATCTAAATTGATTTTCAACGTGGAATTGGAACGAGAGAAAAAAAAGTTAAGTTTAATAAAAAAGGGAGCGTGATGAGCATGGAGAGTATTATAGATAAATGCTTGAGAGGGGGAAGTATGGAAATTCCTTTTCCAATTTGCATTGTACAGAATGGTTAATATTTGCCAAATAAAACTGATTGTTACAAAAAAGGGGTTTCATCGTGATCATGTGGAGCAGAGAAGCATGAGACCAGTTGTATACAAAGTGCTAATACATGTACTCAGTGATACATTCAAGGTTTCCTGGTGCGTTACTCTGCCCCGCATAACCTTGCGCTTAATGTACGCAGCATCCGTTTTTTCTCTCACGGTGAGGTCAGCAACACCATTTGCATTCATGTCAATTTCGGGGAAAAATACAGGTATTATTTGATGAGGCGTGGATGCAATTTGTGTCAGAGCAGTCGATTCCTGGCGCGGCATTGTTCCTTAATGAAAACACCCCCGTAACGCAACTCCAACATGTTGTAATTTGTGTCTGTTTATTAATAAATAATATCAATCTTAGGTCTTTTGTTGAAAAAAAGGGTTTTATTGGATTGCAACACAGAAAAAATGGATCTAATTAAGAAATTTAGGTTATCTTGAAATGGGTAATAGGTGGTAAGGGTGATGATGGTGAAGGGTGCAGGTCACCCTGCTTCTGACCAGGTCATACCCCTCGGGGTCAACACTCAGCATCATACGGTTTGACAAAAACCTTTTACCGCAGCAAAGAATAATTTGGGTAAATTAGTCATAAGTGGATCCTAAATTCTATCTTTTTGTTGATGACCTCTGACACGGTGTCACGGACAATTGAGTAAAAATATGCCCTGAGTCTTAAAAAAATGCGTAATTGACTCATTTAGTAATTGCTTTAAGCATAATGTCTCCTAATATCGATATTTATAAAGTCGTAAAATACTTTACTAATGAGCCTTCTAAAATGTCTTTCTAAATTCATGGAGATAGCACACCTAAAATTTTTTTTAAATCTGCGTTGTAGTGGAACAGATTATAGACTGAGCTTGTCGTGGAAGTTTATGGAACATTAGGGAGCCAATGACAGGTTTGTCACTTCTCCTCGCCGGAAATATAAAGTCATTCATTCTAAAAAAACTTGCCTGAGAATTATAATGGTTTAATTGACAGGAATTTGATTAAAGTTGATTTATTTTGTTGAGCAGTGTTTATTGTTTAATGCCCAAGGCGTGGCTTTTAAATCTGACTACTGTACATAAACTCTTTAAATGTTGATATTGTTATAATGAATATCAGTTTGCTCATGGCTTGTTTTGTTGTTGCTGGTTTTGAATATGAATCTTGATATGAAAAACACAATTAAACATTCAGAATAATTATCATCTGAGCAAAAAAATATGTAAGAAATAAATGTGTTTTTTGAATATTTGTGAAAAATAACAATAAAAAATAGAAGATTTCCAAGATTGCTAGATTCTTTCAGATAATGAGAAAACAAACAAGTGAATTTTTTTTATCACACGTAATTCAGAAGCACTGAACAGGAAATGATGCAGACCTCTAGGTTTTTTGAAAAGAGATTAATGACAAGTCAAACAAAAAAAATGAAAGAAAAAGTGAACTTTTTTTTTTTGGCTAGGAGCTAATTTGGAGGGTAACTGGTGTTGTATTATGACATGAGAGCACAATTAGATGAGATCATTGTAGCAGTTACGTGAATCAGTCATGCTGAGAGGAGAATGTGCAGGACCCAGCCACACTAACGCAGAGTACAATTTCATGTAATTGTTATGACCATCAGCTACATGTGTAGAAGGTACGGCAATCTATCCATTTCACTTGAATTACTCCCACTGTGAAAATAACATCCATACTCGGCGAGTTCATTTATAACTGTCAGGACATGCATTGTTTCATGGCGATGTAGGGTTGGGGGGATAATTTTCCGCCCCGGCTCCTGAGGGTGGTTTGCTTCCAGTTTATCAGCGAACTGTTGTTTTAGCCAAAGTCACCACAAAAAGCACTCATTTATTTGTGCGGTACCCCAATGATTTATGTCTGAACAAATCCAGGATTTTGGAAATGGTGTGTCAGATTATTTGAGTAAACCGTTACGTTTCCCCCGCTCACTTCCTCTTGATCATTACCATATAGACGCACTCCACTCTTTAACACAATGCAAACCACGTCTTTGCTTGCAAGAAAAATGCCCCTTTGAGCAAAGCTTTGAGCCCCGGCCTTCTTTGTTGGGATTCATCTTAAAGCTTTCTGAGGACCTTGTCGTCAAGTTAGCGTAATGGCACGGTGCAAATGACGCCCATTCAGGTGACAAGTGGGGTCCATAATTTTCGCCGTCAGGTGACGGAGGGCTGCCTGTTATTTTCGCGGCTCTGTGACAGGTATTGGCCATAAAGTAGCGCCAGTCAAACAGCATCAACTGGGCATTATGTTGGCAGTAATGTCCAGTATTCATTAGTACAACAAATCTTGCAGCAATGCCTGCAGGCAAATGAATCTAGTGAAAATGTGCACAAGACCGTTTCTAATTGAAATAATGGGTAATCTGGGAAAGCAAAGTGTTGAAGTATACACTAAAATGTAAAAGAGCAAAACAAATTAAATAAATGAATAAAAATCAAGTTTGAACAAAATGCAAGTTTTAGTTATCTAAAAAATTAAACTAAACTGCCTTAATTTATAAATGAAAGAGATGAGAAAGAACCTTTTGAGTTACATCAATATAACAAATAAACTTAGACACACATACTTGAGTGAAACACCACTTTCTCTGGAGTGGCACATCAGAATTTGTGTGATGCAGACATTGTCGGCAGTTCTGGATGAGGGTAGTTGACAGAGATACAGCCATGGGAGGTACAGCCGTGGGAGATGATTTGTGGGGGACCCAGCCTAGTCTGGTCGCAGGGACCACATATTTCTTGGGTGTGTTCTCAGATTGCTGAAATATTCATCCTAAATTATCCTGCTTTGAAATGAGAAAATACAAAATGCTTTGCTTTAATCATCTTTCATCACTAAATATTAAGTCATAATGACTTTTATGCAAGCATGATGTATGTGCAATAATCACTAGAGGCCTATCAATGGAGAAAATGCAAATTTAATAGAAATAAATGATAATACTTTTCATGTATTGTATAAAAATGCCTTTCAGATGAAGTACATATAATGTTGAGCACATTTCTGGGCTGGTAATAGCCAGCTTAATATAGACATTCAGCTTGCCTGGAACTCACAAGTCTCGGCTCTGCAATGAAATTTGTATGAGGACATTATGCATTGTCTCAGGCATTGTCTAAGACAAGTAAGTAAGACATTATGCTATTAAAGGCTCTTTAAGAATTAGCTATTGCAGGCCTAAAAGTATTAATAGGTGTATTGCTACTTGCACCATTTCCCACCTGGACCCCTGTTGTCCTGGACAGGTACCATGCTGCTTGCCGTATGGTGCTCTTTGACCACCGAGGTGAGGGGACCAGCCACACGGTCATCATCACTGTCAGGCGACCTGTCAATGCCCGCGTGCAGGCAGGTTGCATGGTCATTGCACAATTATTACCACCAGCGTCTGTCTATTGTGCACTTTATACGAGCATTTTTCTTGGCAGACACAAAGAGGCAAGGGTCATTGAGCACTAACATTGATATAAAAAGGCCTCCTCGTGCAACTTGACAGTTGTTACCATGACTTATTATCCATTCTTTGCGCTGTCTTGAAATGGTTGTCAAAAGGCCTCCGTGTCGGTTTTCATTATGCCCAGTGGCATGACAATTCCTGCAAAAAAATGCCTAATGTCGAGGAGAAAATGATGAAGTGAGATCATGAAAAAAGTGCTAAGACAATTTGTGGATGGGGATGAGGCTTAATACCGACTTAAGTCTTCAGAGGGAATCTGCTGTAATATTCTCTATGTCAAAAAGATGATCGATGCTTGGGCTTGTAAAGTAATATTTTATCCTCTTCCTCTGCAAATCGCAATATTAGTAAATATTGACGAGACAAAATATGCATTTCCATTTTATGTTTGAAATTACTTGGATGCAAAGCAACACAAAAATGTCAGAGAAGTTATGCAATAAATCATTTATAACCAGAACATGTCAGATGATGGTAAAATAACCAAAGCTTAATTGAAAATGAAGGAGTGACATCTTGAACTACATTCATTGATAAAAATGTCCGATGATTATTGTTTTTGGACAAAGTTTGATTTTCACAATAAATTAATGTTATCTGAACAATTCAAAAGTGGCCACATTCAGATTTTGTGTGCTGCATTCACATATTAGCTGACAAATATAAATATTAATGAATTTGACTTCTTTACTTGAGGGTAAAATTTTCCATTTTGCATTAGGCTGAAGAAGACCAAATTACGTGATATTCATGTTTACCATTTTGTGTGATATTAAAAGAACCTTTATTCCATGATACACAAATGGTCTTTTTTGTATGGTTTTCAAAATATGATAGAATATGGCACAGCAT
This sequence comes from Amphiduros pacificus, assembly GCA_949316495.1. Taxonomy (NCBI): domain Eukaryota; kingdom Metazoa; phylum Annelida; class Polychaeta; order Phyllodocida; family Hesionidae; genus Amphiduros; species Amphiduros pacificus. The sequence continues at coordinate 21,663,240 of OX439007.1, read as the reverse complement.
ATGGATTAGAATAACTGAGAACTGGCACACTGATATAATATGATATTCACACATTTAAAATGGGCCACCTAAATAAACATCATGCAAAATGGTCAATTTCAACTTTATGCAAAATGATAATAAAAACTTGCGAATTGATAATAAAGACTCCAAAAAATAGTCAGAAATATTCACCAATAACTATAAGAAGGGTAACTCCTACCTGTGATATATTACAGCATAATGAATGGTTAAAGCAGGAGATAAAGGCACTGCATGAAATTTAAATTGACAGCCATGAACAGGTTACACAATGAAATGAGCAACTACAAAAAGATGTGGAAAGAATGACGTTAATCGGTGCATCTGTGCAGTGAAAGTAGCAGTTTACTTTTAACAATGTAACCTGAATGGATGCTTGAGGGGAAATTAATGTCAAAGATGGGATCTTTGATTAAACATTTCATGCTGCACTTCTACATGCGTTCAGTGACATGCTATCTGACATGCTACAATGTGCATGACTACATGAGTACATTTCATACATGAATGGAGAGAACAGGGAAAGGGATAGTACCCCGGGTTACATAATGATGTTTAATTATCAGGCAGACAAAATGAACAATCTGTTGTCAAAAAGGAACATGAAATTTAATGATGTCAGAATTCCAGGGTTAATATTGACACTGATATGTATACTTCCTCATCCCCTTGCTTAATGCCTCAGTCACATTTGCGCCGATTTCAGTAAAGATGCCCGGCCGATGGGTATTTTTTACAAAATCGGCAGGCAGTTCAGATTGCCGTGCGGGCACCGGGAGATCATCGGCCACAACTGGGCATCTTTAAGACGTCGGGCGGGTCATCAGGAACTTTTATCTGGAACATAAAAGTTGCCGGCGTTTCCCCGATGTCTTATCAGCAAATATCATCTTAAAGTACAGGGCAGGGTCCCGGCAGTGTCCCGCAGGGACATCGGCAGACTATCTTAGGGCTGTCGGTGGCATCGTGCGGTGAAAATAGGATTATTTTTATTTCATGTGTTCACAGGCCATCGTCAGATGATCTGACGGGCTCCCTACGATGCCACATAGACGTCTTTAGGACGTCCTTCAGACGTCTGGCAAATGAGACAGACGTCTTTAGGATATCTCACAGACGTCTGTCAATGAGACAGACGTCTTCAGGATATCCTGCAGACGTCTTTGACATCTTCTAGCAAGTGTCGTGCGGCACCCGTGTATAATGTGACCACAGCTACGGCATATCTGAGATTGTTGCTGATAAACTCCCCGGTGCCCGGCAGACTGTGAAGTCGGCCGATTGTTACTTCCCGGCCGGCGCCCGGTGCAAATGTGACTGAGGCATAACATGGACACACTGTATACTTCCTGACCCCCTTGCTTAACATGGACACACTATATATACTTCCTGACCCCCTTGCTTAACACGGACACACTGTGTGTACTTCCTCACCCCCTTGCTTAACAGGGACACACTATGTATACTTCCTCACCCCCTTGCTTAACATGGACACACTATGTATACTTCCTCACCCCCTTGGTTAACATGGACACACTATATATACTTCCTGACCCCCTTGCTTAACACGGACACACTGTGTGTACTTCCTCACCCCCTTGCTTAACAGGGACACACTATGTATACTTCCTCACCCCCTTGCTTAACATGGACACACTATGTATACTTCCTCATCCCCTTGCTTAACATGGACACACTATGTATACTTCCTCGTCCCCTTGCTTAACACGGACACACTATGTATACTTCCTCACCCCCTTGCTTAACATGGACACACTATGTATACTTCCTCACCCCCTTGCTTAACATGGACACACTATGTATACTTCCTCACCCCCTTGCTTAACATGGACACACTATGTATACTTCCTCACCCCCTTGGTTAACATGGACACACTATGTATACTTCCTCACCCCCTTGCTTAACACGGACACACTATGTATACTTCCTCACCCCCTTGCTTAACATGGACACACTATGTATACTTCCTGACCCCCTTGCTTAACACGGACACACTGTGTGTACTTCCTCACCCCCTTGCTTAACACGGACACACTATGTATACTTCCTGACCCCCTTGCTTAACATGGACACACTATGTATACTTCCTCATCCCCTTGCTTAACACGGACACACTATGTATACTTCCTCACCCCCTTGCTTAACATGGACACACTATGTATACTTCCTCATCCCCTTGCTTAACACGGACACACTATGTATACTTCCTCACCCCCTTGCTTAACACGGACACACTATGTATACTTCCTGACCCCCTTGCTTAACACGGACACACTATGTATACTTCCTCACCCCCTTGCTTAACACGGACACACTATGTATACTTCCTCACCCCCTTGCTTAACATGGACACACTATGTATACTTCCTCACCCCCTTGCTTAACACGGACACACTATGTATACTTCCTCACCCCCTTGCTTAACATAGACACACTATGTATACTTCCTCACCCCCTTGCCTAACATGGACACACTATGTATACTTCCTCACCCCCTTGGTTAACATGGACACACTATGTATACTTCCTCACCCCCTTGCTTAACACGGACACACTATGTATACTTCCTGACCCCCTTGCTTAACATGGACACACTATGTATACTTCCTCACCCCCTTGCTTAACAGGGACACACTATGTATACTTCCTCACCCCCTTGCTTAACATGGACACACTATGTATACTTCCTCATCCCCTTGCTTAACACGGACACACTATGTATACTTCCTTATCCCCTTGCTTAACATGGACACACTATGTATACTTCCTCACCCCCTTGCTTAACATGGACACACTATGTATACTTCCTCATCCCCTTGCTTAACATAGACACACTATACTTCCTCGTCCCCTTGCTTAACATAGACACACTATACTTCCTCATCCCCTTGCTTAACATGGACACACTATGTATACCTCCTCACCCCCTTGCTTAACATGGACACACTATGTATACTTCCTCATCCCCTTGCTTAACAGGGACACACTATGTATACTTCCTCATCCCCTTGCTTAACAGGGACACACTATGTATACTTCCTCACCCCCTTGCTTAACACGGACACACTATGTATACTTCCTCACCCCCTTGCTTAACATGGACACACTATGTATACTTCCTCACCCCCTTGCTTAACACGGACACACTATGTATACTTCCTCATCCCCTTGCTTAACATGGATACACTATGTGTACTTCCTCACCCCCTTGGTTAACATGGACACACTATGTATACTTCCTCATCCCCTTGCTTAACAGGGACACACTATGTATACTTCCTCACCCCCTTGCTTAACACGGACACACTATGTATACTTCCTCACCCCCTTGCTTAACATGGACACACTATGTATACTTCCTCACCCCCTTGCTTAACACGGACACACTATGTATACTTCCTCACCCCCTTGCTTAACACGGACACACTATGTATACTTCCTCACCCCCTTGCTTAACATGGACACACTATGTGTACTTCCTCACCCCCTTGCTTAACATGGACACACTATGTATACTTCCTCACCCCCTTGCTTAACACGGACACACTATGTATACTTCCTCACCCCCTTGCTTAACATGGACACACTATGTATACTTCCTCACCCCCTTGCTTAACACGGACACACTATGTATACTTCCTCACCCCCTTGCTTAACATGGACACACTATGTATACTTCCTCACCCCCTTGCTTAACATGGACACACTATGTATACTTCCTCACCCCCTTGCTTAACACGGACACACTATGTATACTTCCTCACCCCCTTGCTTAACACGGACACACTATGTATACTTCCTCACCCCCTTGCTTAACACGGACACACTATGTATACTTCCTCACCCCCTTGCTTAACATGGACACACTATGTATACTTCCTCATCCCCTTGCTTAACATGGACACACTATGTATACTTCCTTATCCCCTTGCTTAACATGGACACACTATGTATACTTCCTCATCCCCTTGCTTAATACGGACACACTATGTATACTTCCTCACCCCCTTGCTTAACACGGACACACTATGTATACTTCCTCATCCCCTTGCTTAACACGGACACACTATGTATACTTCCTCACCCCCTTGCTTAACACGGACACACTATGTATAATTCCTCACCCCCTTGCTTAACATGGACACACTATGTATACTTCCTCACCCCCTTGCTTAACATGGACACACTATGTATACTTCCTCACCCCCTTGCTTAACACGGACACACTATGTATACTTCCTCACCCCCTTACTTAACATGGACACACTATGTGTACTTCCTCACCCCCTTGCTTAACACGGACACACTATGTATACTTCCTCACCCCCTTGCTTAACATGGCCACACTATGTATACTTCCTCACCCCCTTGCTTAACATGGACACACTATGTATACTTCCTCATCCCCTTGCTTAACATGGACACACTATGTATACTTCCTCATCCCCTTGCTTAACACGGACACACTATGTATACTTCTTCACCCCCTTGCTTAACATGGACACACTATGTATACTTCCTTATCCCCTTGCTTAACATGGACACACTATGTATACTTCCTCACCCCCTTGCTTAACATGGACACACTATGTATACTTCCTCACCCCCTTGCTTAACATGGCCACACTATGTATACTTCCTCACCCCCTTGCTTAACATGGACACACTATGTATACTTCCTCACCCCCTTGCTTAACATGGACACACTATGTATACTTCCTCACCCCCTTGCTTAACACGGACACACTATGTATACTTCCTCACCCCCTTGCTTAACATAGACACACTATGTATACTTCCTCACCCCCTTGCCTAACATGGACACACTATGTATACTTCCTCACCCCCTTGGTTAACATGGACACACTATGTATACTTCCTCACCCCCTTGCTTAACACGGACACACTATGTATACTTCCTGACCCCCTTGCTTAACATGGACACACTATGTATACTTCCTCACCCCCTTGCTTAACAGGGACACACTATGTATACTTCCTCACCCCCTTGCTTAACATGGACACACTATGTATACTTCCTCATCCCCTTGCTTAACACGGACACACTATGTATACTTCCTTATCCCCTTGCTTAACATGGACACACTATGTATACTTCCTCACCCCCTTGCTTAACATGGACACACTATGTATACTTCCTCATCCCCTTGCTTAACATAGACACACTATACTTCCTCGTCCCCTTGCTTAACATAGACACACTATACTTCCTCATCCCCTTGCTTAACATGGACACACTATGTATACCTCCTCACCCCCTTGCTTAACATGGACACACTATGTATACTTCCTCATCCCCTTGCTTAACAGGGACACACTATGTATACTTCCTCACCCCCTTGCTTAACACGGACACACTATGTATACTTCCTCACCCCCTTGCCTAACATGGACACACTATGTATACTTCCTCACCCCCTTGGTTAACATGGACACACTATGTATACTTCCTCACCCCCTTGCTTAACACGGACACACTATGTATACTTCCTGACCCCCTTGCTTAACATGGACACACTATGTATACTTCCTCACCCCCTTGCTTAACACGGACACACTATGTATACTTCCTCACCCCCTTGCTTAACATGGACACACTATGTATACTTCCTCATCCCCTTGCTTAACATGGACACACTATGTATACTTCCTCACCCCCTTGGTTAACATGGACACACTATGTATACTTCCTCACCCCCTTGCTTAACATGGACACACTATGTATACTTCCTCACCCCCTTGCTTAACACGGACACACTATGTATACTTCCTCACCCCCTTGCTTAACATGGACACACTATGTATACTTCCTCACCCCCTTGCTTAACACGGACACACTATGTATACTTCCTCACCCCCTTGCTTAACATGGACACACTATGTATACTTCCTCACCCCCTTGCTTAACATGGACACACTATGTATACTTCCTCATCCCCTTGCTTAACATGGACACACTATGTATACTTCCTCACCCCCTTGCTTAACACGGACACACTATGTATACTTCCTCACCCCCTTGCTTAACATGGACACACTATGTATACTTCCTCACCCCCTTGCTTAACACGGACACACTATGTGTACTTCCTCACCCCCTTGCTTAACAGGGACACACTATGTATACTTCCTCGTCCCCTTGCTTAACATGGACACACTATGTATACTTCCTCACCCCCTTGCTTAACATGGACACACTATGTATACTTCCTCACCCCCTTGCTTAACAGGGACACACTATGTATACTTCCTCACCCCCTTGCTTAACAGGGACACACTATGTATACTTCCTCACCCCCTTGCTTAACATGGACACACTATGTATACTTCCTCACCCCCTTGCTTAACATGGCCACACTATGTATACTTCCTCACCCCCTTGCTTAACATAGACACACTATGTATACTTCCTCACCCCCTTGCTTAACATGGACACACTATGTATACTTCCTCATCCCCTTGCTTAACATGGACACACTATGTATACTCCCTCATCCCCTTGCTTAACATGGACACACTATGTATACTTCCTCACCCCCTTGCTTAACATGGACACACTATGTATACTTCCTCACCCCCTTGCTTAACACGGACACACTATGTATACTTCCTCACCCCCTTGCTTAACACGGACACACTATGTATACTTCCTCACCCCCTTGCTTAACATGGACACACTATGTATACTTCCTCATCCCCTTGCTTAACATGGACACACTATGTATACTTCCTCACCCCCTTGCTTAACATAGACACACTATGTATACTTCCTCACCCCCTTGCTTAACATGGACACACTATGTATACTTCCTCACCCCCTTGCTTAACATGGACACACTATGTATACTTCCTCATCCCCTTGCTTAACATGGACACACTATGTATACTTCCTCACCCCCTTGCTTAACACGGACACACTATGTATACTTCCTCACCCCCTTGCTTAACATGGACACACTATGTATACTTCCTCACCCCCTTGCTTAACATGGACACACTATGTATACTTCCTCATCCCCTTGCTTAACATGGACACACTATGTATACTTCCTCACCCCCTTGCTTAACATGGACACACTATGTATACTTCCTCACCCCCTTGCTTAACATGGCCACACTATGTATACTTCCTCACCCCCTTGCTTAACATAGACACACTATGTATACTTCCTCACCCCCTTGCTTAACATGGACACACTATGTATACTTCCTCATCCCCTTGCTTAACATGGACACACTATGTATACTTCCTCACCCCCTTGCTTAACATAGACACACTATGTATACTTCCTCACCCCCTTGCTTAACATGGACACACTATGTATACTTCCTCATCCCCTTGCTTAACATGGACACACTATGTATACCTCCTCACCCCCTTGCTTAACATGGACACACTATGTATACTTCCTCACCCCCTTGCTTAACACGGACACACTATCTATACTTCCTGATCCCCTTGCTTAACATGGACACACTATGTATACTTCCTCACCCCCTGGCTTAACACGGACACACTATGTATACTTCCTCACCCCCTTGCTTAACATGGACACACTATGTATACTTCCTCATCCCCTTGCTTAACAGGGACACACTATGTATACTTCCTCACCCCCTTGCTTAACACGGACACACTATGTATACTTCCTCACCCCCTTGCTTAACATGGACACACTATGTATACTTCCTCACCCCCTTGCTTAACACGGACACACTATGTATACTTCCTCATCCCCTTGCTTAACATGGATACACTATGTGTACTTCCTCACCCCCTTGGTTAACATGGACACACTATGTATACTTCCTCACCCCCTTGCTTAACATGGACACACTATGTATACTTCCTCACCCCCTTGCTCAACACGGACACACTATGTATACTTCCTCACCCCCTTGCTTAACATGGCCACACTATGTATACTTCCTCACCCCCTTGCTTAACATGGACACACTATGTATACTTCCTCACCCCCTTGCTTAACATGGACACACTATGTATACTCCCTCACACTATATATATATATATATATGTATACTTCCTCATCCCCTTGCTTAACACGGACACACTATGTATACTTCCTCACCCCCTTGCTTAACATGGACACACTATGTATACTTCCTCACCCCCTTGCCTAACATGGACACACTATGTATACTTCCTCACCCCCTTGCTTAACAGGGACACACTATGTATACTTCCTCACCCCCTTGCTTAACATGGCCACACTATGTATACTTCCTCACCCCCTTGCTTAACAGGGACACACTATGTATACTTCCTCACCCCCTTGCTTAACACGGACACACTATGTATACTTCCTCACCCCCTTGCTTAACAGGGACACACTATGTATACTTCCTCACCCCCTTGCTTAACATGGCCACACTATGTATACTTCCTCACCCCCTTGCTTAACAGGGACACACTATGTATACTTCCTCACCCCCTTGCTTAACATGGACACACTATGTGTACTTCCTCACCCCCTTGCTTAACAGGGACACACTATGTATACTTCCTCACCCCCTTGCTTAACATGGACACACTATGTGTACTTCCTCACCCCCTTGCTTAACAGGGACACACTATGTATACTTCCTCACCCCCTTGCTTAACACGGACACACTATGTATACTTCCTCACCCCCTTGCTTAACACGGACACACTATATATACTTCCTCACCCCCTTGCTTAACAGGGACACACTATGTATACTTCCTCACCCCCTTGCTTAACATGGCCACACTATGTATACTTCCTCACCCCCTTGCTTAACAGGGACACACTATGTATACTTCCTCACCCCCTTGCTTAACATGGACACACTATGTGTACTTCCTCACCCCCTTGCTTAACAGGGACACACTATGTATACTTCCTCACCCCCTTGCTTAACATGGACACACTATGTATACTTCCTCACCCCCTTGCTTAACATGGACACACTATGTATACTTCCTCACCCCCTTGCTTAACACGGACACACTATGTATACTTCCTCATCCCCTTGCTTAACACGGACACACTATGTATACTTCCTTATCCCCTTGCTTAACACGGACACACTATGTATACTTCCTCACCCCCTTGCTTAACATGGACACACTATGTATACTTCCTCACCCCCTTGCTTAACATGGCCACACTATGTATACTTCCTCACCCCCTTGCTTAACACGGACACACTATGTATACTTCCTCACCCCCTTGCTTAACATGGACACACTATGTATACTTCCTCACCCCCTTGCTTAACAGGGACACACTATGTATACTTCCTCACCCCCTTGCTTAACACGGACACACTATGTATACTCCCTCACACTATATATATATACTAATATCAGCAATGCTGACATAGAGACACTTTCAGAGATACTATGACCCACTTTCACAGACATGCTGCAGGGTTAACATTGATTCTGTTGTTTAAAACTTATGTTATGGCAGCATGTTTGTAGAGATAAGATATTAATTTGAAGAAACATGGGTCTAAACATAGTTAGTGCCACTTTTTAGATTTAATGCTGTATTGATTATTCTGATCAAATCCAAACTGTGGTGTTTAATCCAGTTAGACTTAAAATAATGACAAATGATGATGTCATGGACTCATGGAAAAGTATTATTAAACTCAGCTTAACCACATCAGGAACTGCTGCAATCTATGCAAATTAGTTACTTTACTGTAGTGTTGTGGATTGGTTATTTCATTTATCATGATTTGACCTTAAAGCCATAAAACTGGGTGAAGAATAAAGTGAAGTCTAGGTGTGTCCTCATAGACATGATCTCACTAATCTTGATACCAAACAATTCCTAAAGTCCTGAAGAATCTTTGACAAAGCAAAATAAGTTTATTTGTTTTCTTGACTTGTAGGAAATGTTTTCTGTAGAATGTGAAAATGTTTTGTATAATGTTTTTTTTTTCTCAGTTTTTTGTGGGATTTAGCCATTTAGGCAATCATGAAGTGTGGGTGTATTGCATTGCAATGCTCAATATAATACAGTTTGTGTAACTGATGTTTATTGCTTACATATATAGTATCACACCATCAATGCCTTAACATTGCAACATCCTTCCTGTCCATAAATAACAGGCCACAGGGTTGATAAGGAAATGGTCCATCAAGTAGTTATTTAAATATGAGAAACAAGTCCATTAGAATTTATGCTCAGATTAAAATAAGTACAGTTTAGGAAAGTGACCTGGAAAAAGTGCAAATTGAGTGATGTCTTCTAACGTGCAATTTTGTTTTTAATAAATATGCAAATAGTAAGATATGGGTTTGGCTTTTGGACTTGACCCTGGGTGTGGTTAGGCAGTGGTTTGAGTGTTATCAGGCATGGTATCAGTGAGCTGTAGATCATGGCAAGGTCCTCTCTCCATGTGACGTACATCCTAGCACTGCTTCCCTGGCAAAGCTGCCTCACCCTGGAAGTCTATATATAGATACTACTACAACTACTACTGGTATTTCTAGGGAAATATTTTACAGAACAACAAGGAATTATGGCAGTGTCATCTCAAGATGAAAACCAATCTGGGTATGGATTGGAAAGTCACATGACAAGATTAAAGGTCTTATTTAGCATATGATAAGTAGCAATAATGATATTAGCATTTCTGGGTGAAAGTCTCAAATGTCCTCCAGAGGAACTCTTAGTGGACTAATTAGAGGGTGGCAGAACGTCCGTGAATATAGAAGGTTCAGAGTGGGGTCAATCACAGTTATCTGTCAATATCATTTAAACAGTATGGGAAGGAATAGGATAGGAATATGGACAGGTTGTTTTTTATGTACGGATTTCTGCCATATGGTCATATAAATGTTGAAACAAAAGTCAAGCCCACCAGGCACAGATTGATAGATTGATACAATGAATTTTTAATAGCATCAGTTCCAGACCAGGTAAGAACTATATGTGCAATATGACAGTTAAATTGCATTGTAGAATCAATCAATGTCTATTTCCATGAAATTATTGTCACATGAGCCCTTTGAAGAAAGTTACACATGCAAAATTTATAGAAGTAGCCCAACTTTACTTTGTCTAGGGCCTGGTACAATTCGGCTATTTTCATCTTGGCAGAATATTTGTAATTTGAACAATACGCATAAAGACAAGCTGAGAGTTTCCAAGCAAAACGATTGAGAAACATGCAATGTTCATTTGTTGAATTCAGTCCTTTGTTATAAATATGTTTGGTCAAGCACATTTAACATGAATGCAACATAATGAACCCCTTTTCTACTGTCCAGCAAACACAACTGATGCTATTTCATCGCAGCAAACATGAAAGTTCCTTGACATTTAGGCCTGCTTTAATATTCTTATTTTGGCACAAACTCCTGGTGAGCCGTGTGAAAAAGCATTAATTTGCAATCAGAATGTGCTGTATGACAGCATTGCAGTCAGGTTTGCCGTGGCACCTCATGACATGCGCATTGTACAGAAATGTAGCTTCATGGACCTGAAGCTTTTGTAATTTGAATTTGATTATTTAAATGCAAACAATTATATAAGTGTCAAGTATGAATTGAAAGTAACAATGCTCAGTTTTGACCTAATGACTAAGTTGTTAAATGTGAAAGTAATTGTATTTTCAGGGAAATAGCAATATGACATGAAATTGAGTAGAAAACATGATATATACATATATGCTAAGTGTTTGGACACAGCATCCAGCTGGCCGTCGTATATCAATTTGAAAAAATATGCCCTGAATTGAATGTATCTGTCTGTATCAGGAAATAGCAACATAACATGACATCGGGTAATTGTCAGATATGATTTCCTGCATATGCTATTACATTTCAATGAGTTGTTGACAGATTCAATACCAGGAAGTATACAAAGGGATGGCATGTTTTGGTCAAGCCTATTACCATTATTGGTCATTTGTGTCCACTTTTGGAAGCAGGTTTTGTGGTGGCATGAATCAGGCAGATGGCACCAGTCAAAGAATCAGTGACTTTTTTGCACACTAAAAAGGTGTAATGATATATATTTGAGATAAGGACCTCTTTAAAAGTGATATATTTGTCATTAACAAGTAGATTCAAATTGTATTTTATTGGCTAATTTAAGAGCATAATTGGAAAGTTAATATGAAGATACACGACCCATAGTGAGTACAGTCATGTGAAACAAAGAAAAGAGACAGAAACTCACACAGAAAGTTTGACATTTCCACAAAGAAGAGTGCTTCCTCTGACTGACCAATATGCTCTCCATATGCTTCATAATGCTGAGGTGTGCACCACACACAATTATGTTTGTATTTGATTAGCATAATCCAAAATAACACATTGAAAGAAGAATTAGAAAGTTAGGCATTTTGGACCAATGTTACATTTGTCCCCTGGTAAAGAAAGACTTTAAAGCAGGCCTCATTTAAAAAGAAAAACTGTTAAACCCACACTTGTATTGATTAGACCAATGAGACGTATAGAAACTAATTAGACCTGGGCCGTTGGATCATGAGGTGAGCATTTGATATGTGAATACCCAGAAAGTAATACGGTCCTTCTTTTCTAGTAGAGTCCATTTTAAATATTGAGTGAATCTGAGTCTTTCTTGAAAGTACAATTATTCAGAAACTTTTTTATTTCTCTGAGTGCCTTTGGCATACCCTCCTAAGCAAGTCGTTACCTCCCAGTTCAACCTACTGCTAACTCACTGATGTGACTGAACACCTAAGTAATCCAGAGAACTGGGTCATTGTCATGATCCTCATTAGACAGTCAAAGAAAGTCCATGACTCTAGTTGGTAGCACACTGATTATCTTCATTGATTTTTCATTTTACTTCTTGATATGTGATCTTTGATAGACAAATGAACGTAGAACAGTTTGATTTATTATCATTTATACCAGTCGGAGGAGCTATAAAAACTGTTTGTGTGTCTTAGCTGATATGTCCTACACAGGAAGTCATGACAAGCTCCAGTAAATCTCATTGCTGCAGAATAGTTATATTGCTGAAGTATTAGCCAAGTGAAAGAATAAACTGTTTTGGAAATAAGCAAATCAGATGAATCACTAATCAACTTAGGAGACTTCAAAGACAATACTGTATGTCATTGTCGCCAGGTACATGTGCCGCAGCAATAAATGCGACATTAAAAGTCGACAAATCACCATGCTCGCCAGTGATATATGGCTGTCTGAAGGAAAGTTTGCAAGATGAGAGGTTTTTTTCTATTGTTGTGAGTTAGTGTGTGATGGAGATTGGCAGATGAGTGGAGCCTTTCCCGTCAAACAGGTGTGCCTTTCATAATACTTCTGGCAGAAATCATCAATTCCACTTTCATATTTACGCTTCTCTTTTAACAGAAGGTCTTTGGCGACTCTGAGAAGACGCCAAATGGGGCAATAAAATGTTACATCCCAATGTCACCAATCAATTCTCCCTGAACTAATCACAATAGTGAGAAAAGGATTTTGTTGGGCATCAGAGGTACGAGCAGTTGCATCCAGGTATCTGAGTGTGGGAGAAAACTAGGTGTTCGCATGAGAAGAAGCTGTTCATTTCAGAACACCGGCTTGAACTGGAGGACGTGCCCTGTCCTGACGGGAGTTAGTCACACAAATCCTACAACAATATTGTATTACTTGACCATAAAAACTGTCAACTTTATCTTTGACTTACTAACTATTTGTAAAGGTATCTATTCACAATTTTGCCATCTATCTTTTTTTTCATATTTGGAATTGTGGTAATCTGATAAAGATTTTGTGTTCAACACTGGAGGAGATGGTGTGCTTAGATGTCATGAATACAGACGAGTTTTAACTTTGGCATCAAATCCTGGTCATTAATTACATCATCCTGTAACAAGAACAATTTTAAGAGGGAAAATAGGGGAAAGCAAGTACAAAACACAACAGGAAAAAGTAATTTGGCGCCACTGCTATTTATCATAGAATAATACCTCACTGATTTATGAGGCAAAAACTTTGGTGAAGAAAGGTGTCTTCTGTGATTAGCATACAACTTTTCTAATTTAAGAATTGATTGATCTCTCTGATCAGTTTTTTTGTCCTTTTCTTGTAATGAATTGTCTGAAACAGAGAATTCTCATCCATGAAGCCCTCAGGCCCAAGCAGATATTGTTGTCATGTCCGTCAGTCTGGCAGATGGATATGATGAGCTGAAACATGCACAAAAGTCAAACTGGACCTGTATAGCAAATTTTGAACAACGGAGTCACAGTTTTGACAACATTTTAATGAGAATAATAATTGTTGACCATCATAGATGTGTAATGACTTCAGAATAGGTTTACCCACAACCCCAAATATGTACTTAATCTCTTGGTCATGACAGTGTCGGCATTGAATCTATTAATACTGAATCAACTAACCATGCAATGTAATTTATGAAATATTATAAAATGGATGACCTTGAACTTTAATTGTAGAATTATTTTTGCGTAGGTTTCTGGAAGAAATAGCTGTAAAACTCAGTCATCTTTGCTGATCAAGGAACTCTTTGAAAGTAATGATAATATTTCTTCGTTGTGTATACTCTTATATAATCTGTATTAAAATTGTACTAAAATGTTAAAATAGACATTACAATAAAAAGCATGATTGATTAGGTTAATAAAAAGATAGGAAGGGTTATTATTCCTTTTTGGCATTGACATTGTATAGCCAGCTTGAATGGTTCTGACATGAATGCAGTTGATTAGATAGAATTGGTATTCTGATTAATTCAGCACAAGCTGACTTTCTGTTCTTGGTCCGTTTCCACAGTGTCCGCTGCCGCCGCGCTTTGTTTTCTTCATCATTCCTTTACACTTGGACATAAAAAATAGATACTATAACATCATAATATGTAGATCTCGGAAATATTTTAGGCTTAACTTTTTATGACCTTGGGTCAAGGTCATGACCAACACAGGAGCAACTTCGCAAAGTATGAATGCTCTATTTTCTGACAAAATATGGCAATATTGTTATAACTTGGTAGATGTGATCAACCTGTGAGGGGCTTGGATAAGTTTGATATTGGGTGACCTTGAGCTATTTTCAAGGTCACAGGAGCTGATTTTTAAAATCAGGTAATTGTGATATTTTGCAAAACATTACAATTGCAATTATTTCTACTACATTTATCTTGCACAATATATTTGCTCATAACTTTTTTCAATAATTTATGTAACTAGATCACATTGATCTATTTATAGGCCATATAGGTGACAACTTCCAAAATGTTGAGAATTTGATCCTTTACAAATCAGAAGATTAGATCTTGATATCATGTGAATATTTGTATATATCCAAAGGAAATTTTATGAGATGCACTTTTTGTGACCTTGTGAGTCCTATACTTTCTTCATGATTACAGCAATATCAATGTGACTGGGCAGATGTGATCTACATATGAGTACAAAACATGACACATAACATTTTTTGCCGCCACATTTATTTTACATGTGTTTGTTCACGTTTTTGTGAATAATTTATGTAACTAGGTCACATTAAGCTATTTGCATGCAAATCCAAAACAAACCAGAAGCTGATCTAGAACTTGATATTATGGATATGTAAAGTACATATAAAGATTATACGGTCAGATGGATTTTTATAGACTTTGGGTCAAGGTCAAGACCAGCAATATTGTTACTTTTATTGATTATGCTCTCTTAACTGTAAGATTAATGCAATATCAATGTAACTTGCCATGTGTGATTAAACTGGGGTTGGCTTATAGGAATAATCAATGTAATTAGGTCACAGTGACCTATTTAAAGGCTAAATTATGGTGATATTTTCAAGGTCACAGGTGTGAATGTCCAAGATCACATAATACTATATTTTACATAACACCAAATATCATGTATTGCCACTCCATGTATCCCATACAATATGTTCATGATTTCCAGAATAATTTATGTAAATAGGTTACTTTGACCTTATAGTACAAAGGAGATTGACATTTGTGAGTTTGATAGTGCATGACATTATGTGCATTAAATACTGTGCTGAGTTCAGTTTTGTGTCACTCACGAACTATCTAGATTCTATGTGATTTCCATCAGGATAACTGGTTTGAAGGTAGAGGTCACATACATAAATATGACCAAATGGGATCACATGTCAGGTGATTGATCTGGTTCTGTTTGGCACTGAATGAATGTCCTGACGGTCCTGAAGGAGTATTGCATATAAATAGAAGGACAGAACCAGATAGAACCCCCTTAGACAAAACAGAACCAGATAGAACCCCCTCAGACAAAACAGAACCAGATAGAAGCCCCTCAGACAAAACAGAACCAGATAGAAGCCCCTCAGACAAAACAGAACCAGATAGAAGCCCCTCAGACAAAACAGAACCAGATAGAAGCCCCTCAGACAAAACAGAACCAGATAGAAGCCCCTCAGACAAAACAGAACCAGATAGAACCCCCTCAGACAAAACAGAACCAGATAGAACCCCCTTAGACAAAACAGAACCAGATAGAACCCCCTTAGACAAAACAGAACCAGATAGAACCCCCTTAGACAAAACAGAACCAGATAGAAGCCCCTCAGACAAAACAGAACCAGATAGAACCCCCTTAGACAAAAAGTCTTTTCTAAAACAGACAATACTTTAGGCGAAAAGCACTCAAATTTGGACCTGAAAGGAACTGATATATATTTGATGATAGTTGGTCGGTTTGGTGAGAATTATTGCAACATACTGAGTGCATGTTGGTGAGACTGCCAAATCTAAATGACACATAACACATCCAGTTGGTTGCACATCATCTCTGATCATCTCTCATAGATATGATTAACTGTGGAATAATACAATATGTCATAAAACTTTGTCATAAAGCTATTAAAAATACATAAATTACCAGAAGATAAATATGACAATCCCTGTATAAGATTGCTTATCTCTTTATTCATTGAATATATAAATTCATAGAACAAAAATAGAAAATTGCTAATTGTACATAGAATTCATGTTGATAAAAATTTTGACAGGAAAAAATTCCAATGAAAACAGACAATGTTAGTGTTGTGATAATGTGCATGGATCAGAAAGTGCATGAGAGAATATGACTGAAATTTCCGAGGTTGACAGAATTAAAACTGTATTTATAAGTTTATGTACTTATCTTCTATTCGGAAGGATAGGAGGGGGGATGTTGATCAGTAGTTACTCAGATAAAGGGTGTGAAAATAGTTGTCATTTTGTATAAAAATTTTCATCATTCAAATATTAATTCAGTAACAAACATTTCTCATGGGATGGCAATATCTTTATGCTTGGACAGGTATTAATTTGGTTGAATATAACACAGGTTTTTTTCCATGATTGCTAGTTAAGATGAACATTTTAGTCAGGCATGATGAGGAAAGGTGTTCAAACACTAATGGATCATTTCTCATACACAGCCTGTGTCTGCAAATGCAAGAGGAAACCCGTCCCATTTACTTGTTGAGTAGAGTGGGGCATTGTGTCCCAACAGCCAACAATAATCTCCAACTTTATATAACCTGAATTGAGATGAGATAAAATAATCAAATAATGCTTTATGTCATTTGGCAAGGTCTGTATTGAATTAAATTTTATCAGCACATCTGTCAGACACAGTGATTTGGGAATTTGCAAAATTTTAGGTACTTTTTTAAGTGCATGGCCTGAGATCTCTTGTCTGAACCTAGAACAAAAAGTAACACTAAACATGAAATAATTCATATTGGTCATGCATTTTACTTGTTCCCCAAAAGCCTGTGAAAAGGTAATGATGAAGAGAGCCTGGATAGAGGTGAAATGTGAACAAGCAACAGCTCACTCTCACGAGAGTAATTCACAGCAAAAAAAAGACCCTATTGAGTTGTGAACAGAGACTGAGAGCTGCACACTGCACTGATAGTAACCACAACAGAGACATGAGATCACCTTCACAAATAGGCACCGGAAGCATGCACACAATACCCGACTTCTCACATCCCCACAGGCAGACAGGGACCATCCACACAATACCCGACTTCTCACATCCCCACAGGCAGACAGGGACCATCCACACAATACCCGACTTCTCACATCCCCACAGTCAAACAGGGACCATTCACACAATACCCGACTTCTCACATCCCCACAGGCAGACAGGGACCATCCACACAATACCCGACTTCTCACATCCCCACAGGCAGACAGGGACCATTCACACAATACCCGACTTCTCACATCCCCACAGGCAGACAGGGACCATCCACACAATACCTGACTGTCTCACATGCCCACAGACAGACAGGGACCATGCACACAATACCCGACTTCTCACATCCCCACAGGCAGACAGGGACCATCCACACAATACCCGACTTCTCACATCCCCACAGGCAGACAGGGACCATCCACACAATACCCGACTTCTCACATCCCCACAGGCAGACAGGGACCATCCACACAATACCTGACTGTCTCACATCCCCACAGGCAGACAGGGACCATCCACACAATACCTGACTGTCTCACATCCCCACAGGCAGATAGGGACCATCCACACAATACCTGACTGTCTCACATCCCCACAGGCAGACAGGGACCATCCACACAATACCTGACTGTCTCACATCCCCACAGGCAGACAGGGACCATCCACACAATACCTGACTGTCTCACATCCCCACAGGCAGACAGGGACCATCCACACAATACCTGACTGTCTCACATCCCCACAGGCAGACAGGGACCATCCACACAATACCCAACTGTCTCACATCCCCACAGGCAGACAGGGACCATCCACACAATACCTGACTGTCTCACACGCCAACAGGCAAACAGGGACCATCCACACAATACCTGACTGTCTCACATGCCCACAGGCAGACAGGGACCATCCACACAATACCCGACTTCTCACATCCCCACAGGCAGACAGGGACCATCCACACAATACCCGACTGTCTCACATCCCCACAGGCAGACAGGGACCATCCACACAATACCCGACTTCTCACATCCCCACAGGCAGACAGGGACCATTCACACAATACCCGACTTCTCACATCCCCACAGGCAGACAGGGACCATCCTTACAATACCTGACTGTCTCACATGCCCACAGACAGACAGGGACCATCCACACAATACCCGACTTCTCACATCCCCACAGGCAGACAGGGACCATCCACACAATACCCGACTTCTCACATCCCCACAGGCAGACAGGGACCATCCACACAATAACCGACGTCTCACATCCTCACAGGCAGACAGGGACCATCCACACAATAACCGACTTCTCACATCCCCACAGGCAGACAGGGACCATCCACACAATACCTGACTGTCTCACATCCCCACAGGCAGACAGGGACCATCCACACAATACCTGACTGTCTCACATCCCCACAGGCAGATAGGGACCATCCACACAATACCTGACTGTCTCACATCCCCACAGGCAGACAGGGACCATCCACACAATACCCGACTGTCTCACATCGCCACAGGCAGACAGGGACCATCCACACAATACCCGACTTCTCACATCCCAACAGGCAGACAGGGACCATCCACAAAATACCCGACTGTCTCACATCCCAACAGGCAGACAGGGACCATCCACACAATACCT
This sequence comes from Amphiduros pacificus, assembly GCA_949316495.1. Classification (NCBI taxonomy): domain Eukaryota; kingdom Metazoa; phylum Annelida; class Polychaeta; order Phyllodocida; family Hesionidae; genus Amphiduros; species Amphiduros pacificus. Next base: position 21,643,572 of record OX439007.1, on the reverse strand, counting down.
GACTGTCTCACATCCCCACAGGCAGACAGGGACCATCCACAAAATACCCGACACTCTCACATCCCCACAGGCAGACAGGGACCATCCACACAATACCTGACTGTCTCACATCCCCACAGGCAGACAGGGACCATCCACACAATACCCGACTTCTCACATGCCCACAGGCAGACAGGGACCATCCACACAATACCTGACTGTCTCACATCCCCACAGGCAGACAGGGACCATCCACAAAATACCTGACTGTTTCACATCCCCACAGGCAGACAGGGACCATCCACACAATACCTGACTGTCTCACATGCCCACAGGCAGACAGGGACCATCCACACAATACCTGACTGTCTCACATCGCCACAGGCAGACAGGGACCATCCACACAATACCTGACTGTCTCACATCCCCACAGGCAGACAGGGACCATCCACACAATACCCGACTTCTCACATCCCCACAGGCAGACGGGACCATCCACACAATACCTGACTGTCTCACATGCCCACAGGCAGACAGGGACCATCCACACAATACCTGACTGTCTCACATCCCCACAGGCAGACAGGGACCATCCACACAATACCCAACTGTCTCACATCCCCACAGGCAGACAGGGACCATCCACACAATACCTGACTGTCTCACATCCCCACAGGCAGACAGGGACCATCCACACAATACCCGACTTCTCACATCCCCACAATACCCGACTTCTCACATCCCCACAGGCAGACAGGGACCATCCACACAATACCTGACTGTCTCACATCCCCACAGGCAGACAGGGACCATCCACACAATACCTGACTGTCTCACATCCCCACAGGCAGATAGGGACCATCCACACAATACCTGACTGTCTCACATCCCCACAGGCAGACAGGGACCATCCACACAATACCTGACTGTCTCACATCCCCACAGGCAGACAGGGACCATCCACACAATACCCGACTGTCTCACATCCCCACAGGCAGACACGGACCATCCACACAATACCTGACTGTCTCACATCCCCACAGGCAGACTGATTCCAGACATTGTTTGCTCATGGTACTTGATAACTGGCTGGGATTCAAACCAGGAATCCTTGGGTCTCAAGGCAAGTGCTCTACCATTGTTATAGATGTGATACATAGTGAGAGGCATTTTGAATACCTTCAAAAGAAATAAGCAAATAATTTACTCCATTTGTTGCTGCTTTTATTTTACACCATGAAATCCCCATAGAAACAAAATGTAAACAAAGCATTGTGACTGAAATGTTGTGGTCAATTTCTGGTACCCTTGATGTTGAAGCAATTAAGCCGTAGACCATATATCTTGATTGATCACTTGCAGCCTGAAAGCTGACGCACTATATTAAAAATGAAGGTGTCATATTTCACGTTTTATTATGATCAGCAATGAGCACAAATGCAGCTTTTATCCTGCGATCAGCACAAGCCTCACCAAGGGCTTTTATTGACATTATCGCCTTGCCATCAAGGCATGTGGTGTAAGAACAGATTTGCTTCTCTTTGACGTTTAGTTTTTATGCAATTTGTTTTGTGATAAACGGTTCATGACATGCATTTTGTCTGCATACATGAGGATTCAGATGTTATCAAATTTAGACTCCCTTAAAAAAAGTTTGATGTGTTCACATTATCAGTTGACTTTTTCACAAGTCACAAAAACCAACATTAAGCTGCTGCAAACCCAGCAAACATATTTGCAGAGATTTTTATCATCAAAAATGCTTGTGTGCTGGGTTTTCTCAAGTCAAAAATAGATACCTCACGACCCTGGGTGCTTCTACTGATCTATAGTGTTCTAAAAATAAAACTAGCACTATACAAATATACACTTTTCATCTTTCTGATACTCTGCAAATATTTGATGGGCTCTCAGGAAGGCTATCTTTAGCACAGGTTTTGTAATTAGTGACGTAAATGGTTCTTTTTATAGAACCTCCCCGGATCAATGTTAACTGACAGAACAATAAAACATTGAATAATTAAACGGCATAGGAATATGGAATGATTAGACAACATAGGGGGATTTTATAAGTCAGATATGAATAAGTGAAGGACTGCTGCTGTCTATATGCATATATTTATGGTACAATAATTTTTATTGAGAACAGATTTGTATTATTATCCTGTTAAGCAAAGTTTGGTGTTGTCAGATCAGTTGGAGTGCTTTTCACCTTTCAAAGAAATCTGTTGAGATCTGTTGATAACCAGTTATTGATGGTCGATTTCCACCTCTATCCCTCAACAGGATCATGAAGGTATTTCTGACACTGGATTCAAACCCTGACTATCAGCAAAAGAGACGAGCATCTTACCACTGAGCCGCATCCCACCTGATCAATGTTGATAGGAGGGAATTTATACAATTGAACGAGTTGTGATTAAAAAAAGCTCAAATAAAAGTTGATTTATATGGAGAACTCTTAGCTTTATCCTACACTGAGCAAACGCTGCCCCAAATGAATAGCATGCCTTCACTTTGTTTGAAGGGCTAACACTAAATTGACCGAGTTAGACATGGGTCTGGCTTCCATTGATATTAACATTAACATGTCAACTTTGTGTCAATAACAACAGTAAATATATAGAAAACCAAACTAAGAATTACTTAGTTTACCTTAAGATTACTCAATGTTATAGCCTTGGCAGTCAATACAGCAAAAGTGCCATAACCGTACAGTGCAGCAGTTTGTGCAGGAAACCTGCATTGTTCACAGTATGATATCAGCAGATAGAAAACCTGTGTCAATTCTGCAATTTTCTTTGTTTTATGTATTTTGATCAAACTCTGTATTATGACAAACTGATTTTGCAAACTCAGTACAGAAGGCTTTTTGATGGGGGTAAAACCCGGACATTGCTGGTGGATTCTGGGTAATCCCTGATAACCTGGCAGGTGGCTGTGGGTTGAATACCTGTCACAGAGACCAGACAGCAACCACAAGTACTCGACACTTGGGAACCAGTAGAGACAGCTCGCAGTGCACTCACTGTGTGCTCGATGCCTGGAGTGTGGCAGGGTGAACTGGTACAGGTTTGTTTACAAACATAAGCCAGTGTTGTCAGTTTCCACGTGGAACCAGCACACATTTATTATTCTATAGATTTGTCTTTTTTAACAGTTTGTGTGGGGAATAAGACACCTTGAGAATGTGCCAATTTTTTATGGCTTTGGACATACCCAGTCGTAATTAATAATACATTATCACTGCATAAAATTTCATTCAATTGCACAGCAGATCTGTTATGGGGCCAATTTCACATCTTAATAGGTTTACAGTAATATTTGGCATATCAGGTTACAGGAAAAAATCTGGTGGACTGTATGCACAATTAGAACTAAGAATATATGACACATCACATGCATGCCCCGCAACTTTGGGGGAATTTGATGCGACATATTTCAACATAAAAAAACAGCATAAAAACTGAATGACCTTAATTATGGAGGCACAGGGTACATCTGCTTTGTTATGGTGAGGAGAGTTAGTAGTAGGATAAATAGAAATATCGGTAGATGGTGTAATCAAACAGACCGTGGCGTGTAACACAGATTGAGACTGGACACACAGCAGAGTTACCTTGCTCGTACATTGATCAGGCTTTGGGCTAATAGAGGGTAACAAGCTTTTGAAGTGGTCTGAAGTGACTTTTGATGCATGGCGGATGTTATTGGGAGTAAATCCAACAATTGGCCTCCCATTAAATATTGATCACTTCTATATGGCATGTGCAATCAGTTAGATTGGGAGGTGATTCAGTATTTGTTTGTTGGGTGTTATTATATTGTGATCGTTGCCTTCATCTAGGATCAGGAGTCAAACGGTTGTGAAAAACGACCTGTTATGTGTGTAGAGGTCATTCAGACGTAAAAGCTTTGATCACAACACCTGCAAAGCCCTCTCTTAACATGAATATATTCATATCTCCAGATGGCCACAATATTGAGTGAAATGTATCAAATGTACCAGAATTTGTCCTCTTAATTTTTACTCACTATCACAGAACTGTAATGTTGTATTCAAGAATTAACAAGATAGTTCATCACAATAGAAACACATGGTAATATTCAGTAGAACTTTTTCCATTAATATTATCATTTTGAAGTTCACCTCAATTTATCAGTAACTTACACTTACCTAAATTGGACCGGAATTATGATATCAGAAAACCTTTAGAAATGCATCATACATTAAAAAATATTCAGCTTATTTTGTGTTGATCATTTAAAAGAAAAAAGGTTTTGTTTATTGATTCAAATTACATGTTAATTTTGAACAGTTACGTAAAAAACGATCAGTTATTTTGACATTTTGATACAGGGTAATTAAACTTCTTGATTAAGCCAATGAAGATTATTCAAAATTTGTATTTAATTTTCACAAGTAGCTCAATTTAATGTTTTCCAATTTCAAGGGCTGTTTGGTTCTTCAGGAAGACCCTTCCACTTTGTGATCACCATTTCACTGAAAGTCAAATTAACTCGGGAGTAAAGCATCTTTTCATAAGCATTTCATACTATTTCCTCATTCATCAATTAGTTTTTCACCTTTTCCATGATCGCTGGACAGATAGAAGCAAAAGTTTGTAATTTCAATCTAAAGATTTTAATGGCTTTCTTATTAATTATGATTCGAGCGACAGGAAGTAGCAGACAAGGTGCGATTATTATCTGTGTAGCGAGAAAGACTCATCCCTCAAAAGTTGACTGCCAAACAATTGAACAGGGTGATAAATTTGTTTGCACCTAGATATTTGTTAATTGAATCAGAATGTCTTATGCAAATTTGACGTCAAAGCGCATTTTCACTCCTGACTAAGCAGATGGTGGATCTGTGTTTTACGAATTCCGAGTGGAGAACCGGGCACCATCCAGATACAAAAAACGTGATGAATTACCCAAACAAATGTCACTTGGATATGAATATGAGGCAGGCCAAGGTGTGACCTTTTTTGGCTGTGTTTGCTTTGATGATGAGATCGCAGCACCAGAGTCAGCGGCAACGATTAGTTTCAAATGTTTATGGGACCAGTGAATTTTCACTCAGTGGCCGTGACAGTTTTGGCAGATATTTTGAAAAAAAGCTGATTTATACCAACATCTATTAATTATTTTGTTTCTTTACACCTTTGGGCCAGAAACATCAATAAACATCATTGAATTGGCATTTGGGGATCATAAAATACTCAAATGGGCTACGCCCAGTCATAAACCAGATTGATGGGACAATAGGCAAAGATTTTCTGGTGGTGTATGTGTAGCGAGGATCGTGGATGTAGTGTTGGACCTTCACATTGCCACTTGACCATATCAACAGCATACGTCCAAATCCAGAAAACCAACTAATTAGCTGCTTTAATTAGAACATTTGGGAAATCCTCTGCTAGGCTAACTGCTCCTCCCATTGTCAGCCATCCAGGAAGAATTTGACACTTTCATATTTAATTGACACATTTTGCAAGTAACTAAATAAATAAAACAACAGGAATGAAAAGATAGGACTGAACTCTATTTTTTGGAATAATTACAGTTAATAAGATAACAGAACAAAAGTTAAATGTTTATATTATGGGACATTTTATGTATTTGAAATGTAATTTTATGTGTTTTGTCAGTCCAATTCCAATTAAGGGAGTTTACGAATAATTTATTTGTTGTTCCATTGATTGTAATTGGTTCAAACAAAGCCTATTTATTTCTTTGGATAATTCAGTTACCTCTTACGGGAAACTTAATAAGAATACAACTCAAAAGAATCATAACTTTCCAAGAAAAAAAGAAAATATCAGGAAAAGTTTAGTCGCAATATTTGACCATTGGATGCACTCAATCTACCCTTCTACATTTGAAATTGTTTATGGCAACAAACTTTTGACATTAGCACATGAGGATGTCTCTAACCGTTGGGTTGGTTATGCACAAATGAAGAAACATTGTATGACCCCATTAAGTACATATCATGAGGTATGTATGACAAGCAATAACAGATGATTAACCAAATAGTGGGATTTCCATGCATTGGTAATTATTAAGCTCTGGAAGGAAGGCTGTCGGGTTAAATTTTAGAATTAATGATATGTCCAGATAACATTTCTATAGAAGTACAAGATTCTGGCAGGTTTTATTGCTTTGAGCGCTGTGTGAGTTCATGTGGAAAGAGGGATCAGGACCCAGAGGTCATCTCCAAGGACAAATAGTTGCCGATAGCCACAAACAGCAGAATGGGGGAGGGCCCTCGGGATGATAGCGTAATATCTGTAACCAGCACCCCATGTTGAAACAATCTATTTTCCTCGGTCAATGAGGTACCTAATACCGACCCCCTGGAAAGTTGCATAACTACCTTCGATTTGTTTGCCATTAATAACGGATCAGATATAATCAGCAAAACTCACAAATAAAGGTCAAACAAATGTGTGCATTTCACAGACAATAAATTAAAGCAAAACGGATCCACCGTGAGACCCATTTGTCAATCTTTCCTTTCAGTGTAAATGTCCTTTACCGATCAAAATAAGTAATTTCTGCCGTAACGTCGCCTTGTCCATCCTGTGGGAGGACTTCTAGGGATTTCCAGGGCTCAGAGGTTACCCGGTAATCACATTGCTCGGGCTCTGGCCATGTCCAGGGCATGAGAAAGGGTCCTCTTGGAGTGGACATCACGTCATTGATTGACAGTCCCCTCATTATATTACAAGGCAAATGACATGGGCAGTTAGGAGCTCTCGTGCGAGTGACCAGATAGCATTGATAGCAGTCCGCTCATAGAAATGATGATCTGCGGGTCAGTGCTAATTGTCACCACATACCTGTAATTAGGGAACCCACAATCACTTACACTTAATCACCACCCTGGCATCTGTTATACAATACTGACAACCTTTTATATAGTATGTGTATGTGTGGAAGAAGCCACAGAGCTCATCCCTGTCAGCAGCAGAATATCAGTTAGCCTTCTGTATGTTTGCAGAAATAGAATTTACCAATAAAAGTAAAAGTAGAAATGTCTATACATATAAAAAAAATACATATTGTTAGAAGTAAAAATGTATATAAGTCAGTAAAATTATAAGCTATCTCTTCAAGGGAGGTATAAAAGAAAATTATGAAATATCTTTATCTAAATGGTAACTTTGCTTGAAATTTATTCCAATTATTTTTTTTACAAAGCTTTCCATCAGCAATCTTGGGAAGATTGAGTGGAAAAGCTTAAACTTGATTTTGATATTTTTGAGCCAATCTATTATCAGTAAACAATAATAACACAACTGTTTATTCAGAAAGTTGAGTTCCTGATTTGTAGAATTGATATTTATTTTTATTCAGTGAACCATGAAATCTATTGTGTGGTGATGATAATGCCTCTCATGAAAGTAATCCAGCAATTATATAACTACGCACAGATGATTTCATTATCAAATTAAATAAAAGAAGTTCTTTTCCTGCAAGATTCTAGATAAAACAGTTTAAATTGCGGGAGACCAGAAGTAAATAGGGCGTGAAAGTAAGATCAGGTGGCAATGGGAGAGACAGGAAATTCTGCACAAGCTGTTGTGATTATTATTGACAACCCTCTGATAACAAGGATATTTACAGATGAACCATGGGAAACGAGAACCTGGAATTTTTTATGCAAAAGCCTCTTGGAAATGTTTTGTTAATTTGCAATTTTGACTAAAGTAGGAGTTAAATGTGAGCATATTGGTGCCTTTGTGTTGTATAATAGGGATAACAAGGGAGCAGTGTGGAAACATTATGTTACATTAAAAACTGCAACTTTATAAAGTTGCAATGAAAGGGAAAAGAGAAGATGAGTGGGGCTGTAGGAAATGACGGAGTGGTCAGTGGGAGTCCAGGGTCGCGAGCGCCGCACGAGCTATGTAGATGTGCACGGTGCAAGCAGCCCGAGGCCACGCCAGGAATCCGGCCATTATTACCGGCAGCGGCAGCAAAGTGGAGCAGAGAGTCAGCAGAAAGGCCGTGCATTCATGTGTGGGTTCAGTTGTACGCATACACCTTTGACTGCCACAATTCATCAATGCTCAAAAGAAAAAAATAAATAAAAATTGACATTTAATTCATGCATGTTTTTTTTTTACCAAAAAAAGAATGCTATCTTATTGCATTGGTGATTGTTTAAGTAATGTTTTGTTTCCTGCATAAATATACAAACATATATAAATATATGTATGGATATGGAGAAACCAGTGCCATAAGGCAGATGCAGTGATACTGTTTGTGTTGCTGTAAAGCGTGGCAGTGTAATAGGACCCACAGAGAGGTGGTAGCATGCTTACTAGAGGTGCCCGGGAAAATTTCCAGGGTCCCCTGCTCCCTGCGGGATTGTGGGTGGGAAATAAAAGCGGCATGGTGATCCTGTTATGATTATCTGTGTCCAGCCATGGTGTCAGCAGGGAAGCAGCGGCAAGCCGTGCAAATACAGGCTAATATCAGGCCAATCAGGTCAGCCCCGTTTCACCACCACCCTGTATTATGGGAGACAGGTCCTGACCTCTAGCCTGTCTTTCCTGCAGAAACATGGATTTGCCCTATTCTTTGGAAACACTGACCCTTGCGGGGACATTAAGGAACATGGTAAAAAGCAGAAACATGCAGATGCATATTTTGATGTCATTGCATTTGAATTGCTCAGAGATATATAAAGAGAATCACACCTGATGTACAATTTCCCATTACAAGTACAACCATTTATGCTATTTCTGGCTTAAAATCTTGATCTAGGTTTGAATTAAACCCGGAATGATGGAAGAAATTTATAATTGGATTACTCTATCCCTTTTTGGAGTCTGGATAATTAACTCTTTCCTTTTTGCCAAGAATCAAGAACGAGGTGTGAAGAAAGTCCTTGCATGCAAGCTAACAGCAAAGTAACCGAAAAGACCTTTGATGAATTGAACCATGTCCAGGAATGGTGGAAAATGTCATTTTCAGTAAAACTGAAAAGTGAAAAAAACAAAACAAACTTAGCCTATTTAACTGTGATTGTTTATCGTGAATGAAGTCCAGAATCAAATGTCTTAGTTAAGTTAATTAGTTATCATTTGAAGTTAATTATCTCCAGAGAACCTTTTGTGTTTATTGACCTGACATCACACAAAAGGTTATTGGTCAGAAGGTTATTGATATCTTCCTAAGTGATTGATTTTCAGGTTAGGTTCATGGTTCACTTTTGAAAGATACCAGGACAGTCTGCCATATGCCCACCAGAACAAGATGAAAGTAAGAAGAGAGCAGTCATTAAGTACTCATTAGTATTCAAGGTCAAAAAGGTCATCCCATCCCCTCAAGGTCATGCCTTGCCCACTGGTCAGGATGTGGTAGTTTCTTCACCTGGGGTTGTGGTCAAGCCTGCCCTTGGCTACTTGGCGTGCTTACATGCAAATAATGGTTTTTCAATGATGATAAACCTGCCTGTGTTTATTTTTACCCCAAAGTGAGGGTCAGTGATTGACCTTCTCAGAGTGTCCCAGGACCTGGGGGTACCACTGAGGTGTATAGATGCACGTGTGTACACTCGGGCAGCACACATGCCTACACCTGTTATCACCACTTCAAAGGCTATAAACTCGCCTTAATTAATAGGAGGAGTGCATCAGTGGATTAGGGTTAAATTTCCAGGCATCGCCAGACAGTCACGAATGTTATATCATAGTCAGAATGCAGGCAGCACATACCAGCCTGGGAATACACTGTTCAAGTGCAGAAACTAGGTGCCAAAGGTGTGGGTCCTGCACGTTGATGCATGTCGGACTTGCACTGATCTGTCGCACCACTAAGCAGGTGGCTGGTGTTCTCATATGTGCATGCATCTTGGACATGCAATTAGCTCCACATAGCTCGCATTGTGCCAACTTCAAAGGAAGATATCACCAGTGCTGGATGTGATATATGTCAAAATGCTAACAAGTCACTGCATAGAGACATAGAGAAAAGCAAGAAACAAATTGCAGTAAAAAGCATACAGTAAATTGCCAGATGTATATATTCATATAAATACATTAAGAAATAAAGAAAATTTAATAAGTATACAGAATATATATAAAGGAGAAATTCAAAAATATCCATTTTATTGGTGACCTCAAACACAACATATGTTTAATATATTTCCCTAAAAAAACAAATTGATTCCTACAGACGTAAGAAATTGATATAGAATGACAACAACTGGTTTGATTGGACCAAAATACAATGGAATTAACAAACTTCTGGTTTATAAAGTAATACAATTTACAGAACACTGATTGTGTGATGTACTGCTAATTGTTGTGTGATGCCACAAATGTGCACAGTAGTTGCCTCATTCATTTCAGACTGGAATAAAACTTTGGTAGGAGTTGTATGTGTCCTGGACATTCAGACCTCACTTATTACATGGGTCATATATAACAGTATCCAGGGGCCTCTAGCCCTACATAGATGTCTTCACCTTATTGGTTTGGAGGAAAGTCTGTATATATCTGCAGTTTTGTATAAAACCAATAAAACATTACATAGGGTGCCTCTGTTTTATGCTTATAAAGATTTGAGTTTCAGATATGATCACCTGTTAAACAGACATTTTTTCCCACAGTTGTTATACAATTGAGTAAAGGCTGTCATTAGTTTTGACCTTTGATCAGGAAGACAAAGCTTGGTAGCCAGGACCAATTGTGAAGGTCTTACAAAGGTTGACACCTCTTCAATCTGTTGATCATCTCTCTAATCAAAGGTGCAGTCTTGTATAGAGATCACTATCGCTATCTTCAAACTCCTCATTAGTAATTAGTGAGTCAGTAATTACAAATGATGGTCATCTCCCTCGACACAATGTTGGGAGATTACAAACAGATTAAAAACATGATTATTTTATTGCAATTTTTGTTGATCTTCGTCTTATTGTCTCTGTGTTGGATATAGACGCAGTATCTTGCTCATTGTCATTTTAATCAATTACCATGGGGCACTTTGGGGCATAATTTTGGAATAATCTTCAGAAATTAAGTTGTGAATTGTTAATAGTATGGTGCAGGTTTCTGCTTTTGCATAGAGAGTATAATATCACAAATTAAAAATCAAACAGAGAAAGTGTTGAATAATATTTTGGAAAGCTACACTGGGAAAAATGCAGTGTATTTAATTACTACTGAGGCTTTGCTGAGGCCTTTGAGTAAATGATATAAAGAAAAGAGTGAATGAATTGCTTGCATAATTCTTGCAGTGATAAAAGCGGTTTATTCCCCATAGATGGTTGAAGAGAGTTACAGAGATAGGCCGAACATAGAAATGAAAAATAAATCAGAATCTAATATATAGTTGCAATCAACCAGACCCTCCACTTGGAATTGACATGATCCATCCAGGTCTTGTGCATATCACATATTGCAGAAATTTAAAAGGACCTCATGTTATGATAAGAATTAGAGGTATATAGTGTTATATATACATCCATTACTGTGTGTTTTCCAGGCAGAGGAGAAGAGCGGCCAGTGTGGCTAGGAACAACCCGTGAGTCATTTGTCTCAAATTGGTTTGGTTTTATGGCTTATAGACTTTAAGGGAAATCCATACTCATAAGGCAAATTATAAATGTATTAAATTGCACTATGAAATAGAGCAAATTCATAAAAAGTCAATATATAAATGCAGTGTTGTCACTTAAATTGTTAAAGGTCATAATTGATATGAAGAACAGTTTTTCTTATAAACAGTAAACATGCACATCCAACATGTAAAGTCATTAAACATAGAACGTCAAAGTGCTGGTTATCAGTATTTGCGTTTGTTACAACACAGCCTTACAGCTTTTCATTTTAATATATAAATATATACTCTTCATTTCTTATATTATGTCTGATATTATTAAAGTTATTTGATTTTTTTAATTGCCCACCCTCCATCACATTACATATTTAAGATAAGTTTTGCTGCTTTTTAAGGATATAAGGTTACCATGATTAAGCTTAATAAGTTTGCACAAATACCAAATTCTTTTATTTTATGTGTATTATCTTCTTCATTTTATTGTTTTAATTGTTCAATTGGGATTTTATGATTCACATTTTTAATACAAGAGCAATTACAATTACAGTACACTGAGATCAATGGACATAAATTTCACAGAATTTAGTTTTATGACATTGAAAGGAAATGTGAAATTGAGATCATTACTTGATCCAGTATAAATCAAATCACAGATATTGATTACAGAAATTAAAATACAGTATGATGTGTAACTAATGTTGTGATTGCAGGGCTAAATAGGGTGTGGGATGGTCAAGTTTGCCTTTATTGCCGCCCCTCTGGGAAAGCTAATGGTCAGTTGGGAACCCCGTCTCTGACCCTGGTTGACCTGCAAATCTACGCTGCCCATGACATCCCTCCCTGCTGCCCAACACAAGCCTCTGCATAAATTGTGGGAAATTTGTCCTGTCTGATTCTTGATGAATCTTCTTTACTTTGTCTGCAATGTTTGGGAGCATACATTATCTGTGTTTGGAGCCTTCATTATGTTTATTCTTTGAGAGGGTTATTTGTGAGTGATTACCGGGACTGATGTCCGCCCAGGTCACGCCACTGCGACCCAACAAACTGACCACCCCCACCGTGTGTGCAGACCTGTCATAAGAGCCCTGCCACAAAGCCATATTTGTCACTGTCCACCCTAGTCCTGCTATGTTCCATGCTATTATAATAGCATGGATCATGCCCACAATAAAAGGTATTGTTACGAGCAGGTTGTGACCTGTCCCGCCCCTCTTTGACCAAAACAGACGGGAGAAACATTTTTGACATCATACAATTTGTCACAGGGAGTGGAATATTTGACAGATTGTTATCATATATGGCCTTTTAGAGTGGACATGTCTGGGAGGTCATCTCTCAGCCCCTCCTATCTGATGTATGTGTCATCACCTCTTGGACACTCTCCTCTTTCCATATCATTCTGCCACAGGGATTAAAACTGAAGCCAATAGTGACAAGGTTGATGCCGTTGTGAGATCTGTGGCGAGGAGTTAATTAATACCTCGGTGGTCCACAAGGTGGGGGATGGCATGAATGGGGGAATCAGACACAAAGCATGAGGCCTCACGCTGGACGATGAGTGGACATTGTTATTTGTGCACCCCCCAAGGCTGGCGACCAGGTGTTGCCAGGATCTGACGGTCATTGCTTTGTTGTCTGTGTGGGCCTCTTGGGACCGAGGCGGAGTGGACACTTAATGCTTTCATCACTCGTCTCAGATTCGTCGCCCTTCACACAGTCTTTGCCTCCTCAGTGTCCTCAACACGCTTTGTTTGACTTTTCGTAATTAGCCCAACTTCGGAAATGAGCATCAACAATGCATCGTCCACCATTGTTTTTTATGCAGATCCATTCAGGTGTGTTTGCTATTGGCTCAAATTCTTTTTCTTTTCTTTTTTTTTGGCTGAGATCTGTGTGCAAATATCCTGTAGATCTGAACTGAAAATTCTCTTGTGATCATTTCTGCATCAGAAACAATAAAACAATGAGCTCTTGTGGCAAAGGAGTAAGAATAGAAGGTTTCAATTAGTAGCTTTGGAGGATTGTTTGATGTGCTTTGATACAGTGTAACATACTGTTTGGGCGGTCTGTCCACAAGCGGTATGCTTGTGTCTTGTCCACTCTGATGGTCAACTCTTTTGTTTGTGCCCATATCATATTTCCCCAAAGGCAACGATAGCCCCTGTATCCGTTCTCACCTCCGACCCAAACATCTGTTTTCATTGGTGGTCACCCAGGACTGACCATCGGTCAGTTCTCGCATGTCAGGTTTGATGTTGCGTTTTTCTTTTAAGGCCAGGGTCAGGGGCCAAAGAAAGTCATGCATCACAGTAGAGCTTGGTGACACTCCCTGGGAACTCTTTACTATGTACGATTAGATTCTAATTGATGTTCATCATGACTGCCACTTCCAGAAGTGTGAAATTTGCAATAAAAGGGACGGAGGTGTGATCTTCCCTGCAAGAGAGATCCATTTGTGAGCCATAATCAGCATATAAAACTGACCATTACTAATTAGGGTATTAATTAAGGGGTTTGGCAGACAGCCTATTGAACTTGTGAACTTCTATTCATTTCAGAGTTAAAACTTAGATATTGTTTCATTCGTATGAATGGGGAATTGCAAGAAATTGTCATAATTAGCTAAATCATGAAGAGAGAATATCATGACCTCTTGTCAAAATCCTGAGCGGGCATGGCATCTAGATCTTTTTACAATGCCATAATTATAGTATAATTTGTCCCAAGGTTAGCGCTTATTTGAACTTGTCAATGTCAAATACAATGCCTGATAATGGAAAAGATTGGTAAAATTGTTTTAGGATTGGGGTAATTTTTCCTTCCTCCTTTGTTTCCTCGCAAGTATACATAATTAATAAGCAAAGAAAATTGGTGCCAAAAGTTTGTTGTTGCAATTCATAGTCACTTATGGTCATGCAAAAAAGTGAATTGAGTGAGCAGACAGAATGAATGGATGAAAACTCTTACTAGTTGGCACAAGTTCAAGATGAAATCAACATAAAAGGTATTTCTTGTCACCAACAATCAGGCTGGACACCGGTCACTTAGTGTCCATCTGTGATCTGTTACAGAGGACATGATACGGCAGAAGAAGCTTCTGTGGTCATTAACCTGATGCTGCTGCAGAGGCTTTGTGGTCTTCTTGCATGGCCTGCTGTAAACAATAAGTGGTATAAATCAAGGGTTAGCAGGGGGATCACCAGGAAATGTGATACTTGGTTTTCTCAACTAATGATATTGAAACTTATACCTGAGGTTTGTGTCCGATTCTGCTTGATTAAAGGAATTGTTAAGTTCCCTGAGCAGGTTTGCGTAGTGTCATGTGACTCTTTGGACACCTGAGAACGTGTGTGGCTGGGATCAAGGTAACGGGTAAAACTGACAAGAAAGTTGTATCTATATCAAACAAAAGAGTGATGAATTTATGAAATGATATCGTTTTTAGATACTTTAATATTTGCTTGATTGTATGAGATGAATGAAAAATAACCTTAATTAAAGTGTGAAAATAATTGTTTATCCTTAACTTCATGAAGTAAAGTTTCCATGACCTTATTTGTGAGAGATGCTAAAAAGCACTGTGTATTAAGAGTGCAAAAATAATTGCTCATCCTAAACATTATGAAGTTTGCAATAAACTTGGGAGTTGAAGAACTATTAAAGTAATGTTGGACGTGAGTAGGTGAGGTTGTCAGGCAGTTCAAGGTGTGTGGCCCAAACACCTGCACAGGCAGTGGCCGATATCTGATGCTTCTTTAAAAGGGGTCTGTGATATCATGTTGATAACCTCTTTAGAGAGCCTCTTGCAAGATTTAATGCATTTATTTGGGTTTGGTTGATATTGGAATCAGATATAAAAGAGGATAGATAGATGCGTTGGTTAGTGGCAGGGTTCATCAGCCTCACCACCCTCATATGTTAATGTTGCAGATTTTTAGATGTTTAGACACTCTCACTAAGTTGTTCAGTCATACGGATTCTTGTTTGCAGAGATATGAGTTATTTATTGGAGTCTTTCAGTTCAATCAACTAATGCTGAGTGTGAGAATGGATAATGATGACTCGTGCAATGATAGGGGCATATGCCAGCCTCATCACGAAATGTGCGAATAGTCCAAACAAATTAGGGAGTTTTTCATTTCAGCATTTAATTAAGTTGGTCAATATTTGATAAAGGTGTGAGCATCAGAGGGGAGATAACTTTCATGTTATCAGTTGGTCATTGTGTGCGAGTACAAAGGAGAGACAAGATAGCGACTGTTGCTTGACATATGTGGGATGAGAGGACTACAGGCAGGTCCGGCCTCCCAGTGCCTCAGCATTCAACCTGAGTGCTAATATCATCAGTCTTACTCAGCGGTCAGTCTGGTAATGAAGCTGGCATTTGCTTATTGGACTTCAAGTCACCACTTTGATTGTTCTGTTAATTATTGGTGAGTAGAAGCATAGAAAAGGTAGTATTTAGAGTTGGCAGCTTTCCATGACCTATCTTCAACCTGGATGGGCATTGAAAGAGATAGGCGTTGACATTTCGTGCCATCCTCTTGTCAGAACAGAATGCTTTCAATGGACATATCAATGCAAATGGTGAGAGTTCAGAGGTCGTTGGACTTCTCGTATTCAGAAGCTGTCATAGTTATTGTCATGCTTTAATACCAGACCAACAAGACTGTGGCATCCTTATACTCACCTGGATTCGTGTTTGTATTTTCCCATCTCGATTTTTTTTTTTTTTACAAGATCAGCGTCAGATTGAAGTGTTTTGCTGAGAAGCATGGTGTTGCTATGTGGTAAGAAGGTGTAGTGTCATGTTGTTGACAAGCTGTCACCATCTTCAAACTGGAGAATTTGACTAAATGTCTGTCAATATTCACTTATCAACACCTCAACGTGGAGGCTTCCCGTATTCCATATCTTTGCATTATTGACACAGAATCATTTTCACATTTTATCTTGCTGGTTATTGGAAGAGTGAGATCCAGGTACATGGATTCATATACAAAACACTCAGCCATATCTTGCTGGTCTCTGCAAAATAGTGTGAGTCATCAGTAAAGATGGAATTGTGCAATTAAACTAACTCTGAAAATGCTAGCATTATTATTGCAAAACATGAATTCTCAAGTTGACCAAATGTCACAGGTCCACATGAGCAGTTACTGGTCCCAATAATGAGTTACAGACCTCAGCCAAATGCTTGCAGATCCTGACCAAAAGTTACCGCTCCTAATGGTAACTTGAAGGTTAACCAAAGGTTTGTAGGTCCTAAAAAAATTAATCAAATGAGCAGATTTTGCAGTTTATAACCAAAAGTGAGTTTGCCTTTGATGAGGTCATTATACTTTTCGTGAGACAGAAGTTAGTCATATGAGATAGAACAATTAATATCTGTTCTATTATTGAAAAATGAATGCTTTTTGTTTGAACACAAAGAAGTAATATAGCTGAGTACCGCAATTGTATAATTATTAGTAATGCAAAGAACAATACAAAAATAACATAAATTCAAAGTTTATACAACAGTGTCTGTCCTCTAGAATTATTAGCCAATCATAGCATAGGGAAATTGTTTCCACACAGAGTAAGATTGATGGTTTATGATTGACTTGGTCTGATATATCTGTGAGGCATTCAGAGCAGACCACTATTGAATTGGAAATGACAGCAGACAGTGATACAGACAACACTAATGGCCCATTTGTGCTCCTCTACAAATTGCACTTCCACAACAGCCAATATTTGTTTCTCCTTTTTGACATTCGATAGATTTGTCAAAATTTAACCAAAAAAAGTTGCTACCATCTAATAAAGAAATGGACCAAATTGGCTGATGGAGAAACAAAGATATTGGGAAGAAGATAGCGGGATAGAATGACACACCGGATACAGTAACAGGCAGAGGAGAGTGGCAGAGGAGAAACAATCATCACCATGCCCCGTTTTAAGGCGACCTCGTTACGTTTATTTATGAGGAGTGAGAAGTCGGGCAAGCCGGGGCATTATGTGATTGACGTCCGATGTCAGCCGCAGAGCAGCGTTGATCACTAAGCACAATTAGTGGAGCTCAACAAGTGTAATTTTACCCAACCACCCGCATCTCTGCCACTGCACTTTGGATATGCACTCAGATTAGCATGTTCTAAATTACATAGAGAAGATTAATGTATAACGTTGGCCTGTGGTGTTCATAACACACAGGTAGCGACACATTAGGGTTAACAACCTCCATAACACATGCCATTGTGGCCATACCAGCAAACAATGCCTCCTTCTATAATTGATGGTTTGAATTTCATTGTGGAAAAAAAAAATTATCAAAAAGCGTCACCAGAGGTCATGCAATAGGGGACATTTTCCAACATAAAAAATTGCTTCAAAAGTAGGTCAGTCCTTTGGGAGAGAAAAAAAACTAATTAAAATGCAAATGCCAGAAATGCCAGGGGGGAAAATGGGAAACTTTTGTAACTTAAAATCTGATGGAGCTGATTTATTGCCTGCCGTGGACAAGTGTCATGATATGACAACGATATTTTGCAGAAATGTCTAAACATTAGTATGGTATGCACGAAGGGTTTTGAGTCCGGATGAGATCCACGTAGGAATAACGGCTCTTAATCTTCTCTGATAATCCTTAATCCACTGGATATGTTAACCTCTCCATAATGGTTTCTCACAGCTGCTTTATGGTTGGGTTATAGCAGACCTGGTAAGTGAAATGGCCTTCAGATTGGTGGTAAATGGTTCCTTGGCTCTGCTCAATATCATCGCCATCACCGTGGTTTATGGCCTTCTGAATGCCCACATTATTTCCTGTCATCTTAATTCCCGGGTGGCATAATTGTCATTTATGAATCACATTGCCTGGACCGTCAGGTGGACCTGTGTCATTACAATCAAACTTCATCCCCTCAAACCATTGTCTTGTCCATATTTTTTCGTTTGACATTTGCCAGGCTTGCATGTTAATTAGTTTTTTTCTCTCCACAGGGTTTGCCCAAACCTTTTTTATGTGAGGATATTTTGGGGATTGCATGACAGGGGCACTTTGGGAGAACTGTCAAAACATAAGCTATGGCCTCCGATAAGATCTCCCATCTGAAGGCCTCTGACACCAAAGCTTGTAATTATTAGCCCCCAAAGTGTCAATAAACTCATACCTTGTGTGGCGACCGTAAAACGTCCTCATTAACGATATTCAGGTGAGGAGATTTCACGAAAAAGTTGGATAGCATGTGAAAACGAGACAAATGAAAGACCTAAATTGAGCTTCTATTGGTTCTCATTCCTCTTTTCTTTATATGAGACATAGAGATAGAAATTGGAATATAGTATTAATTTGTCATATAAAAATTAAATAAAACGTTAGTGTTAAACCTTGAGTGTTTAATTGCAAAATATTATTTTTGGTTGGTATCTTATTACATTTTGAAATGTTCTTTTATTGATATGAGACATTTAGAGATAAAACATTGAATAGGGTATCAATTTTGTCATATAAAAATTAAATAAAATGTTAGTTTTAAACCTTGAGTGTTTAATTGCAAAATTTTATTTTTGGTTGGTATTTTATTACATTTTAAAATGTCTGATATCCGATTGTCAGGTGACTTAATGATTTTTTTACTATCATATTTCCATTAACTAAGGATATGTTTTGATTTAGAATGAGTCAATAGAGTGATTTTACAACATATTAACCAGATTTGTACCAAATATATATGCATGCGACAACTCAGTAAGTTTTCATGCATTGTTTTCTATATTCCTCGCTTCCCAAATAATTAAACAATTTAAATCTCACTGAGATTCAATATGATTAATATAAATATGTATATTCCAGCCAAATTCTTCTAACCAGTTTGCAGACAGAACTTCACACAGGTACAGAATACTTATCTGTAATGAGTTCATGTAGTGAATGCAATACAAGTGCACTCTGTTCTGGATTGAGTTGGCACTGCTGACCCCTAGGCTAACAAAGAAACATATATAAATGTGCAAGTACTGATTTTACATCTTTTTTTATTGTCAACTCTAGCATTATGATGCAGACAATCATTCATTTTTAGCTGTGACAGATTTATATAGGTATAATGGTTGATATTTCAGTTGATTAATATGCAATGAGCAAGGTTTGTGCCATATCATTTTCACATTATGAAACATGCATGAAATAAGCATCAATTTGTTCTGTTTAGTGTTTCTTGTTGCATCTGTGTGAAACTGACCCAGTTTTCAATTATTGATATATCATTTTGTTTTCAATAGATTTACCAAGTTTCACACCTGCTCTCTAAACTTAAATGACAGAACACCGGCGTGGATACTGCTTAAACCAATATGTCATTTACGCATGAATAATTATCAATGATTGACAGTTATACAAATTGCACTGTATCAAAATGTCAAAAGAAGTGTCACTTAGTACCCAGAAGACATATGGACAGTGTTTGTATGTGAGAAAATAAAAGATCATTCCATCAGTATTGTTGCAGAGTGCTGGCACTGTAGGGGAGAAATGATACTGCATAGAAATACAAAAACCCAAGTAGATAGGTTATCGCTATCACAGCTCTGGGGCAGGTGGAAATCAGGAAGGAAGGCCTCATCGCAGGTGATAAGTGTGTGGGGGGTAGGTGGGGTAAATACCAGGATAATTACCCCCTTAATTACCCATAATGTACAACATAGGAACACTGAACAAAACACATAGAAGGTGCTAATTGGTGGAGACAGCCGTCAAGTGTGCATCTCTTGTCTCGCTCATCATCCGCCCTCTCTCTCTCTCCGCCCTCCATCCCTCTGCCCAGGCTGACACCAGACCACTTAACATCAACAAGCTTCTTGGAAAGTACAAAGCTTAGTGATCAGGAGAATACTGAAGTGACTTGTATCCTCATATAGCTGGTATTAGAGCACATCTTCATGGCTCATGTGACATCACAATGCTTGTATTTCCCCACATCTTCATGGCTCATGTGACATCACAATGCTTGTATTTCCCCACATCTTCATGGCTCATGTGACATCACAATGCTTGTATTGCCCCACATCTTCATGGCTCATGTGACATCACAATGCTTGTATTACCCCACATCTTCATGGATCATGTGACATCACAATGCTTGTATTACCCCACATCTTCATGGCTCATGTGACATCACAATGCTTGTATTACCTCACATCTTCATGGCTCATGTGACATCACAATGCTTGTATTACCTCACATCTTCATGGCTCATGTGACATCACAATGCTTGTATTACCTCACATCTTCATGGCTCATGTGACATCACAATGCTTGTATTACCCCACATCTTCATGGCTCATGTGACATCACAATGTTTGTATTACCTCACATCTTCATGGCTCATGTGACATCACAATGTTTGTATTACCCCACATCTTCATGGCTCATGTGACATCACAATGCTTGTATTACCTCACATCTTCATGGCTCATGTGACATCACAATGCTTGTATTACCCCACATCTTCATGGCTCATGTGACATCACAATGCTTGTATTTCCCCACATCTTCATGGCTCATGTGACATCACAATGTTTGTATTACCTCACATCTTCATGGCTCATGTGACATCACAATGTTTGTATTACCCCACATCTTCATGGCTCATGTGACATCACAATGCTTGTATTACCTCACATCTTCATGGCTCATGTGACATCACAATGCTTGTATTACCCCACATCTTCATGGCTCATGTGACATCACAATGCTTGTATTACCTCACATCTTCATGGCTCATGTGACATCACAATGCTTGTATTACCTCACATCTTCATGGCTCATGTGACATCACAATGCTTGTATTACCTCACATATTCATGGCTCATGTGACATCACAATGCTTGTATTACCCCACATCTTCATGGCTCATGTGACATCACAATGTTTGTATTACCTCACATCTTCATGGCTCATGTGACATCACAATGTTTGTATTACCCCACATCTTCATGGCTCATGTGACATCACAATGCTTGTATTACCTCACATCTTCATGGCTCATGTGACATCACAATGCTTGTATTACCCCACATCTTCATGGCTCATGTGACATCACAATGCTTGTATTTCCCCACATCTTCATGGCTCATGTGACATCACAATGTTTGTATTACCTCACATCTTCATGGCTCATGTGACATCACAATGTTTGTATTACCCCACATCTTCATGGCTCATGTGACATCACAATGCTTGTATTACCTCACATCTTCATGGCTCATGTGACATCACAATGCTTGTATTACCCCACATCTTCATGGCTCATGTGACATCACAATGCTTGTATTACCTCACATCTTCATGGCTCATGTGACATCACAATGCTTGTATTACCTCACATCTTCATGGCTCATGTGACATCACAATGCTTGTATTACCTCACATCTTCATGGCTCATGTGACATCACAATGCTTGTATTACCTCACATCTTCATGGCTCATGTGACATCACAATGCTTGTATTACCTCACATCTTCATGGCTCATGTGACATCACAATGTTTGTATTACCCCACATCTTCATGGCTCATGTGACATCACAATGCTTGTATTACCTCACATCTTCATGGCTCATGTGACATCACAATGCTTGTATTGCCCCACATCTTCATGGCTCATGTGACATCACAATGTTTGTATTACCCCACATCTTCATGGATCATGTGACATCACAATGCTTGTATTGCCCCACATCTTCATGGCTCATGTGACATCACAATGCTTGTATTGCCCCAGATCTTCACTGATCATGTGACATCACAATGCTTGTATTACCTCACATCTTCATTGATCATGTGACATCACAATGCTTGTATTACCTCACATCTTCATTGATCATGTGACATCACAATGCTTGTATTGCCCCACATCTTCATGGCTCATGTGACATCAAAATGTTTGTATTGCCCCACATCTTCATGGCTCATGTGACATCACAATGCTTGTATTGCCCCACATCTTCATGGCTCATGTTATATCACAATGCTTGTATTACCTCACATCTTCATTGATCATATGGCACCACAATGTTTGTATTGCCCCACATCTTCACTGATCATGTGACATCACAATGCTTGTATTACCTCACATCTTCATTGATCATGTGACATCACAATGCTTGTATTACCTCACATCTTCATTGATCATGTGACATCACAACGCTTGTATTACCTCACATCTTCATTGATCATGTGACATCACAATGCTTGTATTACCTCACATCTTCATTGATCATGTGACATCACAACGCTTGTATTACCTCACATCTTCATTGATCATGTGGCACCACAGTCAAAATGTATGCATTGCCTCTGATCTTTGTAGAATATGACATCGTCATAGATTTTGTGACATCATAATGGTTTAATCTTCACTAACTGATATTACAATGCTGGCAATCTAGAATTTTCTTCAAATATAACAGATCATGAATAATTATGAGGCTTTGTGACCTTATAAGATCTGCATTCCCTTAAATGTTTTCAAAATATTGGACATCAAAAAACATTTATTGTCTATCAAATTTGTGTTTCTTTTTATCCTCCCAAATGAATATTTTTTGTTTAAATTGTCTGCATGGTTCATGAGATTCTAGTTAATGATCAAGCTGATTACTTGCCTGTTAATCCTGATAAATATATGCGAATGAAATCCACTGTATCATGTTACTCAGATAGTTTCTTTGCATCTTGTATTGCATTGATCAACAAATATAAAAACTTGACTATGCTTGATGTAAGAGATATCGACGTATCCTTGGAGGCATAAAATGCGGTTTTGATTAACCAACATTCCGCCTGATCAGAAAATATAGAAGTTGGTCTATTATCACTCATCCTGCCCTGTGGTGCAGGTACCTGGGAACTGATCAAAGAGTGGATAACGAGACCACAGGCTCAGGTGTGCATCTTGATCCATTAATAACAAACAAAAAGGTCAGGTTCATCATTGTTTCCAACCAGCAAAAATAACATTATTAAGAAATGTCATTATTGGCTGTTCACATTTTGATACTTTTGGGGGGAAATGATTTAGGTAATTAGTGTGATTTGTAAAGATGAGACATGGAACAGTGATTTTTGTTATTTAAAAAAAAAAAATTATTTAATTTTTTTATGGAGTTGAGTTGAATTGAGAAAAATTCACACTGCATTTGAGTATTGTGTTTTAAATTTTATATAATCTTTATTTTGATAGCTTAATTTACTGGCATGGTTCACAAAGGCTTTTTTGTAAAAGATATTTATGTAAAATCATATCCTTTTAAAAAAAACCCTTTTAAAAAAAACCTTTCGTCTTTTGATATCTTTTTTTTATTTCTTGTCACCTGAAAGGCACCACTTGGGTTTTCTTAAGACTTTTCAACTTGAAGATTTGTTGCACTCTTTATTTTTAATAGATAAATGGTGTAAATTTATCTGGGTATGGACACAACCAAATTCAGTTCATTTGCTTTAATTAGATGTTTGATGGGACGAACCATGTATTCATGTGAGGGGTGAGATCAGATGTATAATTACCACCAGGGGGCCAGTAATCGGCCATATTGTACATGCTGAAAGCCAGAGAACAGGTCCACCATGAAACCCAACACAAAGGTAATTAGTACATTAAGTCAAAACACTGTTGTAATTTACCACCACTATTCAGGTGACAACGAAATAGCTTGAAATGAAATGTGTAATTTTCTTCCTGTTTCAATAAAGACAGCCACAGACAAAGCCACAATGTATCACACCTTTGCAGATTAATATCTATCTGGTAAATTGTCTCTGAGATGGTTGTTTTACGCTGGTTAAGAAAGATAGTCTTTGAAACTATATAGCAGTCTCAGATTTTGTGGGCCAGATTGATATATCATAGGAAGGTCATGGGTGTTCAGTTCTACAAGTTAGAAGCACGACATATCAATACTATTGATCACTAATTTGATCAATTAGAATAATTAGAATGAAATTATCATTATAGGTGTTGGTAATTAAAGCAGACTGATGAAAGTAACGATTTTCTGAAGTAGAGTTTGCAGCAGATATAAAAGGCTTCTCCTAAACGCCATACAAATTGCTGATGCAGTTTTAAAGCCCATTGGGCATGCAAACTTGGTATTTTGAAAACAAACATACAGGCGCACGTCCTTTGAACAGTTGAATCAACTGCCAGACAAGGCACAGACTAATTCCATCTTGCCAAAACTGAAAAGTAGCACTCAAACAAGTTATTGCCGTGATAATAAAGTGTGAGAGCTTAATTGTGATAATGAAGTTGAGATTGGTTTATTAGGTGTTATGGGATGGCACAAGGCCGTGAAGACCGATAAATCTAAACTTCTCAGGATGATTTACACGCTTCTAAACCGCCCAGCAAGTTTGCTCTGCTTGTTTGACTAACAGATGAAAGTCAGCAATACCTTCCTAAAGTGAGCAAATGGAAAATTTATTTTGTGAACATAGGAACTTAAAATTATATACAGGATATTTAACATTTGTCAATTTTATGTTCAAATGAGAAATTCATTTTAGAGAATCAGACATGATTAAAGAGCAGGATTTGTACTTGCTTAATCCTATTATTATGCCTTTGCAATTAATCTAAAATCTTACAATTAATTTTAAATATCAACAGATTAATATACTGCATTTACAGGAATCTACAAGACTTTGTGGATTTGCATTAAGTGATGCTCATCGTATTTGTGTCTTTTTGCAAAATTACAGCCCGAGATGGATGTGAACACATTCCTCAGTTTATCATTGGAAAACTCGATGATGTGTAAGAGGGTCCGAAATATGATCAACATTTTTGATTAATAAGGAATGATTATCAAATCAAATATATTGTTGGATTACATTTAAAGCACTGCATTGAGAAATTAGAGGAATTTGAAATTGAGCCGAAGAAGTGTTTATATCAGAACAGAATTTCATATCAAAAAGTTTGTTAGTGGCAATGTTGTACTGTATTGAACTAGAGAAAGGGTTAGCTCCCCAAAGATTCCATGTTACTGTGTGGGACATTGTGTCACCACAAGGCCTGTATGATTATAGCTTCATAATGATTCGGTGTTTATTTTTATTTTTATTGAAAGGGTTTATTTTGTTCTATATATTTAGCACTGTTGATTTATGCTGCTAGTTCAAATAGTCCATTGACATTTTTATGGGAATATAATGGTTTGGATTGCCTTTCATTTTATATGTGCACTATAACTGTGAATATTAAATCCATACCTGTGTCTTAGGTTGGGTTACCTAGTCCTTACTACCTGAGTTTGTTTTGAAATTGTTGCAAGTTTGGCTGATGTCATGAAATCCATACAATCAGATTTCAGCACAGATAAGTATTTATAAATATTGGTTCATATTTTCATTTGTAGACCCCCAATTTTCACCTTGTCTTTGCCATTTCTTAATCCTTCACTCATTTCAATGTTTGACAATTTTTATGTGGATTCAATGAAATACATGCTTTTCTAAATTTGCTCCCAAAATGTCATACTTTCAGATTGATCTTTTGATATCTGGTACCATATCTGTTTTTTGTGTCTAAAAATTCAGACATTTGAATTCTAGATTTAGATTTATATCATTCAACCTATTGAGAATTAGGTTACAGACAGATCTGTACTTATACATAGACATTTGACTTTATGTGATGAAAATTTCCTTTTTTTTTTACAGATGATAAATTGTCACTTGTGGTCATTTCAGGTATTGTTCATAAAATAAGTGGACCAATATGTGTTAGGGACAAATGGAATAATCAGAATGATTATATCTACACTTAAAACCTGCAAACCTTGAGATGAAAATGGAAAAAATAAACTTTTAGCCAAAACATTTGTGAGGTGTTTCTCATGTGTGAGGTTTGGAAAAGATGAAACTGATTTTGTTGCAGTATCATTGAAATAGGATAATGATAGAACAATAGCATGCAGATGGGACATCACGGAGGCGTAGGATTCCCCCACAATACGATCCTGTCACCACATCACAAGCTGACTTCCTGTCTCCCATAAGGCCACCTGAAGAGAACTTTGCACCTTGCGCGCTAATTTATTATTTTTTTTTCCTGCACTGGAAAGAGCGTGAGGATATGATGAGATTTATGTTTCCTTTGCATGCCCAACTCATCGGTGTTTGGCATAGAACTAAAAATGTCATTCTTTAAGTGGAATGGTAAGATACTGTGTCAGAAAACAAAGGTTTTGGTGTACATATTTGGCAAAGTTCCCAACTTACTTGTGATCGTGGTCGATGCTCCAGAGGGTCATAAACGTGTTCAGCAGCAATTAAAGATGCCACCTGGTGTCGGGAAATGAATAAATTGCCTGCATCACGCATTCTATGCAGAAACCAAAAGGACAGTCAAAACCTAATCAGAGAAAGGATTTGATATCATGGCTAAAGGATATTTTAATGTCATATTAATTGGAGATAATTCAAAAGTTTGTGATGGTTATGATATGATATTGTGATATGATGATTCGAAACTCATTGGGAAAGGGCAACTTGAAAATCACACAAAAAGGATCAGTGGAATCACACTGGAAAAGAGTTATGTGGTTATTGCAGTAGACCACAATACAACCAGCAAAAGAGTTAATTATACCAAGGTCATCTACCTGAAAAAGGCTTCTGACCACAAAATATGTCTTTTTGTTTCCATGTTCTATAAATTAATGTACTGTTGTAGCAACAGATGTGAAAAGTCTATGCTTCCGCATGTATGAACACTTCAACATCAAAGGTCACTGCTCCTGTCTTTGCATATGCGATCCCCAAACATTAGCAGTTTGTGCAAAGCAATGATTAAGGTTTAAGGGTGAGTGGGAAGAGAGCACACTTGATTTCAAGCTTTGGACGTTTTAATGAATTCTGATAATTGTGGATTGTTTTGTATCGTGAGCCCAGGTTTGATTGTATTGGGCACTTTGGGTATCGTTCTGATGTGTGAATCTGTCGACAGATTGTACCTACTTGTACTTGATACAATCAGATCATTAATGTTTGTATTGAATTGGTTTGTGTGGGGTGAAGATGATACATTTGCGGACCAAAACTTCTCTGGCCCAGATTTTGAGAATGTCTGCAATTTAAATCGTCGGTTTCAAGTGCACTTAGATGTGTGGAGCCAGCTGTTTATGGTTTAATCATCTCCATCATCTTCATCAGTCTCATAATCTTTATTATGATGTGCACTGTTCCGGGTATTACAATGATTTTAAAGCAACATACAGAGATAACGTTTAGACACACAGACCTGCCTGTGGTGTAGATATAGAGACTGTCTCACATAGATCTGCCTGCGGTGTAGATATAGAGACTGTCTCACATAGATCTGCCTGCGGTGTAGATATAGAGACTGTCTCACTTAGATCTGCCTGTGATGTAGATATAGAGACTGTCTCACTTAGATCTGCCTGTGGTGTAGATATAGAGACTGTCTCACTTAGATCTGCCTGTGATGTAGATATAGAGACTGTCTCACACACAGCCTTGTCTGTGATGTAGATATAGAGACTGTCTCACCACAGCCCTGCCTGCGGTGTAGATATAGAGGCTGTCTCATACACAGACCTGCCTACAGTGTAGATATAGAGACTGTCTCACACAGACCTGCCTACAGTGTAGATATAGAGACTGTCTCATACACAGGCCAGTCTGTGGTGTAGATATAGAGACTGTCTCACACACAGGCCAGTCTGTGGTGTAGATATAGAGACTGTCTCACTTAGATCTGCCTGTGATGTAGATATAGAGACTGTCTCACACACAGCCTTGTCTGTGATGTAGATAAAGAGACTGTCTCACCACAGCCCTGCCTGCGGTGTAGATATAGAGACTGTCTCACACAGACCTGCCTACAGTGTAGATATAGAGACTGTCTCATACACAGACCTGCCTACAGTGTAGATATAGAGACTGTCTCACACAGACCTGCCTACAGTGTAGATATAGAGACTCTCATACACAGGCCAGTCTGTGGTGTAGATATAGAGACTGTCTCACACACAGGCCAGTCTGTGGTGTAGATATAGAGACTGTCTCACACACAGACCTGCCTGCAGTGTAGATATAGAGACTGTCTCACACACAGCCCTGCCTGTGATGTAGATATAGAGACTGTCTCCCACACAGCCCTGCCTGTGATGTAGATATAGAGACTGTCTCACAACAGACCTGCCTGTGGTGAAGATATAGAGACTGTCTCACACACAGATCTGCCTGTGATGTAGATATAGAGACTGTCTCACATAGATCTGCCTGTGATGTAGATATAGAGACTGTCTCACATAGATCTGCCTGCAGTGTAGATATAGAGACTGTCTCACACACAGCCCTGCCTGTGGTGTAGATATAGAGACTGTCTCACACACAGCCCTGCCTGTGGTGTAGATATAGAGACTGTCTCACACAGACCTGCTGCGGTGTAGATATAGAGACTGTCTCACTTAGATCTGCCTGCGGTGTAGATATAGAGACTGTCTCACTTAGATCTGCCTGTGATGTAGATATAGAGACTGTCTCACACACAGACCTGCCTGTGGTGTAGATATAGAGACTGTCTCACACACAGCCCTGCCTGTGATGTAGATATAGAGACTGTCTCACACACAGCCCTGCCTGTGATGTAAATATAGAGACTGTCTCACATAGATCTGCCTGTGGTGTAGATATAGAGACTGTCTCACACACAGACCTGCCTGCGGTGTAGATATAGAGACTGTCTCACACACAGACCTGCCTGTGATGTGGATATAGAGACTGTCTCACACACAGCCCTGTCTGTGATGTAGATATAGAGACTGTCTCACTTAGATCTGCCTGCGGTGTAGATATAGAGACTGTCTCACACACAGCCCTGCCTGTGATGTAGATACTGTTCACATACCATTGCTATGCATCATGAGTGCCACTTGAGCTGTCAGCTCTACCTTGCTGGAAGACTCGCTGCAGCAACATATTGGTCTTTAAATACCTGGCTGCAGAAGTGTCTTAAGTCAACAAGGCATCAGTCCATCTATTCACTAGTGCTGATGTACTATGTGTAACTCAAGTGATCCAGTGTTTTGCTTTCATAACATTTTCCCTGGATGAAATCAGAGGAGATTTCTTGACAGGGGTGTTATGTGATGTAAGATTAAATCAATATATCTCTCTGGAAAAGGAAATTTTGCATAATAATGGGCAGTGGTCAATAGGTGCACCTTGGCATCCCCATCAGGAATTGGCCATCGTGATAGCAATAAAAGTGTGCCAACCTAAAAGGCTCCACCCCCTAGCAATAAAGGAACACACCCAAACAATGACAGGGCTCATCCAGGGTAGGAGCACGTGGAGGGGCCTAGCCAGCCTGAATCACGAGTGAGGCAAAGTACACAGGCCCACAATCATGAATAATTAATGAGAAACTACCAGGCTTAGTGGGTGCAGATGGTCGGGTGTGCGGACGTAGCAGCACAGCGCGCTCCCCCAGCCATCAAGCTTCACGGCAGCCTGACACAAGATGGCCAGACATGACGTGACGCCACCACTACTCACCGTGTGGCGCTCCGCAAGGCTCACAATGGATCAGACCTCCAAACGCGCGGGACATACAACTGGGAGCTTGGCTAAGCATGGTTGCAGTGGAATGTAAATAAACACTGGAGTGTTGTTCTGGTTGGTGTTTTAGTGGATAAGCTGACATTGACATCGCAAGGTGGAACCACATCGTGGACAACTGAGTGCTGACAAAGCATTTGGCTCGCAGAAATAAGACAAGAAATTGGGCTAAATGGAAACTTTATACACTTTATAGTCATACAAAATGCTTGCTCAATTAGGCAGGGGAATGGGGAGATCTCCCCAATTTTCGCCCTTCAAAGACAGACAGGGATCATCGCCCCTGAAAACAGCTTCGGACATGAGACCTAAGATGAAATATTCACAGATGGTTAGACATTTTTACCTCAAAGAGGAATCAATTCCATCAAGGTAATATTACTTTTATTGACCACTCATTTGTTTATTGAGAGTGGGCTTGGAGGCGACTGTGAGCTGACAGGTTGCGGTTTGACTTCCGCCTCTCAGATGGATCTGCACGGAACACAAGTGATTTCAATAATAGTTTGTTATCATGTATCAATTTATTTAGATATATTTAGAGAATAGAGAAAGAGCTTATAAAGTTTTGAATGAAAGCTAAATTTTAGTTTGTGTAAAGTATTTGATGTGTGGATATTAATATGTGACTCAGATTTGGTAGGTTATCTTCATTGGTTTTCTGAGAGTGCTGTGGTATTTTGATTTATACATATATGTATATGTGTGTCTATATAAATACATATATCTGCCATTCATGATTCATTTGAACTTGATTGAACTTTATCTGGCACCAGTGAATCAGAAATAATGCTTGTTAGATATTTTTTCTGTTTATAGCTTGCAATATATTCTTTAATCTTGATTTTTTCTTTGGAAGTTCATCAGATAAGATTTTTTTTTCATAGATTTTTTTAACATTCAAATCAATTTTATTTTAATATGATCCTGAGTAATTTTTTGTAATTATCTTTATAAATCATTGATTTCACTTAGAAGATCATGTGACTTTGAAGCTTTTATCACAATCTTTGGAGACGATGTACTTTGAACTCAATTTCTTTTGTCAGTTTCTCACTGATTTAATGGATGGTGACAGTTTCAAAATTGTACATGGCAGCTCATTTGTAATGGGGAGTATCTTTGAGTGGAATTCTGACAAATTATAATGAATAACCACAATTTTCCCATCAGCGACCCCTTGAAATTTCCTAAAAAAACACTTGTTAAGAAATTTGAAACCTCTGCAGTGAACATTAAAAAAAGTTTAAAATTGCATGTGGAGCCAAAGTGATCTGATAGTAGATAAATGATGTCCTCGAGGGGACAAGAATGAAGTAAAAGAATTGTTCTGTCAGTACAAGGAAATTATAATGGAGTCACAGTGGTGAGTTCGGCATACTCATAGGTGCGATGATGAATCGCTTTGTCATAACTCACTCAAAAAGCTGAGTTCAATTGTGATTACGTCAGCGTGATGATGTGTGGTTTTCGTGTATGTACTCCAATACCTGTTGGTAGTCATTGTATCGTTGTCATGACTACTTGAGGACAATATGAAATATGATGTCAGACTTGAAATAAATACCATTGACTTTGTGATTCATTAACTTCTGAAAAGTTTTAACACTGAGTTAAAATGATATTTTTTTGAGAATAAGAGTACTGATAATAAGTTAAAAACAATAAATACTTTTTTCACCCGCATGAATTACTATAAGGGCAATTAGGAGGTTAAAAGGAAATTTGTCCTCATTGAAACTTTCAATAATATTATATTGTTACATGAACTAAAGCACAAAAAGGCAAAATTTGTCAATACACTTGCATGGATTTGAAGATTTCTCAAAATATAGAAATATGCTTGGATTACTTTATTGTGTCATTTCTTTAGGTTTTTTAGTAATGTATTATTTTTTTTTAAATCAATTTTTTTTGTTTATTAATTTATTTAGAATTAAAAGAACTAAGTGAAGATAATAAGAACACAGAGCTATTGGAGAAAAAATATTTTCAAATATTAAGATTTATATAATTGATGGACATCAAAAGTACATAGGTTATTAGAACATTACAAGATGGACTCATTTGATTTGCTGAACAGATTTTGGCAAGACACTTGACAGTCAGGGAAATCTTGAAAAGTAGCTAATGACATTTGATGAAGAGTTTTGGGGCAGACCAGTCAGTCTCTTGGGAAACAGGTGTGCTGCATGGGGCAGTGGGCTCGGACACTGAGTCTACACGCAACATAAT
Source organism: Amphiduros pacificus (assembly GCA_949316495.1). Classification (NCBI taxonomy): domain Eukaryota; kingdom Metazoa; phylum Annelida; class Polychaeta; order Phyllodocida; family Hesionidae; genus Amphiduros; species Amphiduros pacificus. The sequence continues at coordinate 21,611,140 of OX439007.1, read as the reverse complement.
AGACAATATGGGGGCAGTATCTCGTCCATTCTGATGATATCAAGCAGTAATTGTGCTCAAGTGGTAGGGACTGTGTGTGAGTTAGTCCCGCGGGATCCCAGCCCGCATCCTCCCTGACTTCACACCGGCGTCACTAAACGTCGCCGCTTGTGGATAAACAAAGCCCTATTAGAACAGTCGCAGATAATTGAGATGACTCGTCTCTTCAGGGAAAACTCATGTCTCCGCTATATTAGGGAACATTGTCTGCCGATATCTTGTACTCAACTTGAATTATCCAATTAAAAGTCACTTCTCGCCACATCCCAAAATGAAAATGTGATGAGAATTACTGTTTGATGCATATGCACAAACTTTTATTAGCATTCTTGAATATATAAATATATTTTATAATTTTTTATTCAAAAAGAAAAAAAACATTACATTATACATCATATAAATCTGATTTTTTATAAACTGCAGAACTTGATAATCAATTAAACATTATTGCATACTATTATGATATCAATAGCTAGCAGGAATTGAAGAAATAAAAAATAAAATGTCAGCACATGAAAATGATATGGGATCAAAATGTGAATGTTATAAGGGTTTTTGCAATAATAAAAAGCTTCTTACTGTAATTTAAGTAGTGAACATTGGTGAAGAAGCCCACATATCATGCACATGGGGGGTAGCAGTGGGCAAACAGAAAATGTCACCCAGGGAACTTCGGCTGTGTATAATAAGCTGTGTGATTGAATTACGGCAAATCATATAGTGACATATCCAGAGGGTGTTTGCTGGAATCAGTGTCACCGGTGTATTGTTTTCCTATGACAGGTCGATACAGTAGCCATAAAGTAGCCGCAATGAAATATGAGATGGGGTGCCCGCAGGAAGACGGGTTAAGTGAGCACTGGTGCCCTAACACGGCCGCAAAATGCTCTCCTTGTCCCTTCCGTAAGTGCCGTCGGCGACCAGGACAACACCGCACAGGTCAAACTGACCACCCTGGGTCAGAATGATACACTCCATCAATTAGCTCAAATTTGGGAAACAGCATAAAATGGAAATGGTCATTCAGGTAGAAAAAGATGATAATGGTCACTGTCGGGGGTTGCTGATTGGCCATCGGCAAAAACAAGAAGTCCTCGCGGCACACCAGTCGGGCTTGCCTAATGGTCAGCCAGAGCATAATAGAAGGACTCTAGACGGGACGGTCGAGTGGCGAAATGCACAATAAGTGAATTAAGTGGCTGTAAGTATGGGTATAATTGACTTAGCTGGATGGACAAGTGAAAGCGATGACACTCACGTGTCTTATCTCCTGGATTAGTCGACCATTCTTTCCTCTCACCTCCCAGCCACACACGTCAATTGTCACAGAGAAAAGGAAGTCTCACGCTCATCGCTTAATAGGCAAGACAGGCAAAAAGGTATCTCATGGATGGGTGGAGGGTATTGTTGATAAACAGTTGATTGTGAGCTTATAACAAGGGGCAGGACGTCAGTATGGGACTAAGTACCAGCGCTCCCTCATAATAGATACGTGTCAAACTCAATATTTGAGCAGGATTAGCAGCACATACTTCTGTATTTGACCATGTTGATTTTAAGGATGAGAGGAAATTGCTTGTCACTTTTCTTCATTGAGTGAAAATAATGGAGAAAAACAGATGAGTGTTTAATTAAAACAGACTATTTTGTTACCAGTTATAAATGTAGTGTTCAAATAGATGGACAGGGTATGAGCAGCAATAAAAGTCTGGTCACTTGAACTGTTTACTTAAAGATTAACATGTGACGCGACAATCAGAGTTTGTGTGGCTTTCACATGATCTTAACATTGTAGTTTGCGACATTTATTGTGTGGGCAAAGTTTGCTGATGATTTTTGTAGTACATTCTCCATATTGAGCCCAGGTGTCAGGATCATCCCCAATCAATATCAGTCCAATCCACTCTCTCCTCACTTCTGTCATGGCCCATTTTTTGGTACCTTTGTAATTTTTGAGAGTCAATTTTTCTGCTACATATTTGTCACATTTATTTCCTTTGTTGAGTTTTCAGAAGTACTTGGTTGAGTCCTTTAGTTGTGTTAGTTGTGTGGTGGATCACAATAAGTGGACAGTCCGTTGACATGGCAGACCATAACCAGTAGAGACACCTGGTGGTGCTTCGGGAAACTAATTTGATGGCAGTACAGCAAGCCACTGAAGCGAGGAATTTGTGGCATGCACTTAGCATATTACCTGCAATCTTTTTTATGGGTTTATAAATATGTCCAAATACCGCGGCACAAGTCAAGATAATTATAACAATGGAGAGAAACTTTTGTTCCTGGCAGTCAGTAAGATAGGACCAGTGTAACGAGGCCAAAGGGAATACATTGGCAAGAGTTAATTTGAATTTCTATCAAAGAGTCTGTTGACTTAAGTAACTTATTCAGTACCTGCTCATAAGCTATTGATAAGTTTTTTTGTAATTTGTGATGAATAGGGTGTGAACAGATCCCAGCTCTGCTTTGAACTCGGAGGTGGGCCAGATATGATTACAGTTTACCATACACAAACCCATGGCATAATTATGCAATTCTTCCATTTGGAAAAAAATGTGGCCTTAGGCATGAAAATGTTGGGAGCATTTCTGATTGAAAAAAGTTGCAGCTCAAGGCAGTGGTAATATTTGAAGGTGTTAATTTAGATGATCTGTTTATTGTTGCACCACCTAATTGGCTGAGTACAACTTTCACAGTTTGTTCTCGTATTCACTGGGGATTCACTGCAATCATGGAAAGGGTTATCAAGTCCAACTTATAAACTTATTCAAAATCTCGTCACCAGCAAACCGCTGGGATTTCTTTGTAGAAATATTGTATTGATCACATTATGATATAATGTTGTTCTTTGAAAAAAAAAATGCTCTGAACTTTGACTTTGTTGTGGTGGCTGAATAGATCACAGTATGATGTTGCCAAGGTTTGTTAATAGACCATCAAACAGTTGCAATTATAGTTGATTCAGATGGCAGAACTAGTTTGAATCATACATAATGGTATTGTCACAGGACTTTTTTAGGGGGATTTTTAAAAGCTTAACACAAAGTCAGTTTTATTCTTGCAAGCAAATGAAAGGCAGAAGGTGAAACCAGGGACAATAGGAAAACCTTTTGCAATTAACCCATGTTATACAATATTTATAATATGTCATTGAAACTGTGTAATCATATGCCAATAGATACGTTTATAACAACAATAAAAATTCTTTTATCTCGATCAGACTGGCAAGCAATAATAATAATAAAACATTTGTTTAGTGCATATACTCAGAATAGTTTTCTCCTGGTACTAATCCCTGTTATATTAATTGAATAAAAATATTTTCACTTATCAAAATGCACTCCACAAACTTTGATCTCATTCCTATTGGGTGATGCTCTTAATATAGGATACTCTTAACAACCTTGTCAGGAAAATATACTTATCCAATTATTTATTCAATTATTTTGAAATTGAAGGGCATTTTTGAAGGTGTAGATCACAATCAGATTTGTTCCAAATATATTCTCACTGATGTTTGTTATACTTTGAGGCATGATCCATCAAATAAACATTCAAACTATTGATATTACTATAATGACAGTCTCCAGTCCTATCTGGTGCCCACATCAGGCCAGGCTTGCTCTTGGGAAGTGTCTGCTAATACAAGAAATTATGCAAAAAGTCCTAATTTTGTTGGTGACATTTTGCTAATAAACAAATCTGAGGACACTTTAGTTAATGTGTACTTGGCTTTCTTCCAACATTGGTGACATAGTTTATTACTGTATCTATGGCAACACTCAGTATAAATACAGAATTTGATCATTTTGATCCAAGATGAACAATTTTTGGACTTTTGTATAACCTCTTAATGCACGGAGTGAAATGTGTCACTGAGTGCCGAGACCACAATCCTTCTATCATGGTATTAACACCTGGGAAATAATGACCGAATTATTCATAACTTTAGTCTGTCTGAGGAGTCTCAATTGCCACTTTGTGTATTTTTCAATGACAAATTTCACCCTGCTTTGAAGGTTCTTGCTTGTAGGGTTAATCGTAACTCACAGGAATAATTTGAGAGTGAATTAATGCAAAGATTGATACGTTTGTGGCATTATCACAAAGGTTAATGTGCAACACAACATAATAATTGATCGTATCTTATTGAGATTAATCTTTATCTCTATTTAATAGAATTCTTCCCCGTTTCAGCTGCTTGCATAATTGATTTGACTTTCTAATAATGCTCACACTTGAGATATTGATACGACCTCTGCTGATTACAGCTCATCTATAAAATATGTACAAGACTTGTTCAGTTCAGTAAGTCAACACAGTAATGCAATGAGGGTTGCCATCTAAAGGGACAATTATCTCCTTTCCTGCAGATTTAATACAACAACTTTTAAGTCGATTTTATCAGGTGCTGTACATAATATTCTGTGAAAGGCTTGGTAAATGATGCGTAATGATTAAAGGGATGAATTGCGAACTAAGGAAACAGTATATATACATGTGACATTTGGCATAGAAATACTATACTTAAGCTTTCAGGTCTGTCATGTGCTCACAACAGATATCACCTACTTATTGGATAAATGTTACGCTAACTTAGATATAGAGTAGAGATCAGACAGATCATGTATCCGTGGAGATTGATACAAGTTCTGTAGTTCTGACAGCAGAAGGTTGAAGAGTAAATAGATATGATTGTCTGGGATGATACAATGTGAAATAAAGTCTCTACAGCTTATCCCTCAGAGACTCCATACCAAATGGCATATATTTATATGTGTTATTTGTGATGACCAGTCAATGGCAGTTTGTTATATCTGAACAAATGTAGATTGTGATGTTGATTGTGATGTCATTAGGCATTGCAAAGGTCTGCTCTTTACAAACCACAGGTGCACACAGAAAACAAACTACGACCAACAAGAAACCACTTTCCTTTCTGTGAGAAGAAATAATTCATTATCATTGCCATCTTCAATATTGGTGCCTGGGTTTGATTTCATATTTTTTGCTAGCTTTTTGTCTAGTATCTGATAATGAGGTGGTTTGATTGCGCTTAAGTTAATCCCGCGGTCAAGAGCCATGCCTGTTAAACCTGCTGTGCAAAAATCTATTACCATTTTCACATCTTAAAAAGCACTTGTTTTGTTTAGTTTTTGTGGTGTGAAATTGAATACTTTATTTTTATTTTATTAAATCAATGAATTTGAATTGGAATTGACAAGTTAAAAAAAGGAGTGTTAGTGTGTGTTTGAGCAAGTTAAGCTGGCGAGGGTCTGGAGCTCAGCGCGATCCAGGCAAGTTGGCAGAGGATAGGTTGCGTGGTGCTCACGTATTGATCTCTTGTCAGTTGTCATCACCACTAAGCCGCTGATTAGCTCTATATATATATTGGATTGTGCAACGCTGATGCCCATGTTGCTCGCATATTCTAGTGCCGGGAAATGTAATTACCCACAAGGCCAGAACATATCTATCTCATCAGTAGAATCGTGTTCCACGGTTGTTCATATTGACTGAAGAGAGAAGTTTCAAACAAATTTCCCTACCTGGTTCTGTATTGTCAATTTAATTTCAGAAAAAGAAAAAAGTATGTTCTCACATGTGGCCAATGAAATAGAAACTAAAAGTATATTGGAATATTGAAGCGTTTAGACATCAGGTGCATTTCATGCAGACATATTGTCATGCCAAGGAGACAGACAGGGTGTCCAGTTTCCTGTGTGCATGTTGAATTGTATGAAATCAATGCATTGCAAAGATATCTCTGTCATGTGACATCATATTTAGTGTTACATTTATCAAACTGTCTGCACATCTCTGGGTTTCATTTTTTTCCTTTGCAGCTGTTGGTTGTTTTCCATCTGATGTCAGCTCTGTAATGTTTGTTCTGGTTATGAAAGTGAAACATGAAAGCAAATATACCCCATGGCTGATAAACAGATACAAAGCTCTGTTAAAAGCCAGGTTATTTGTGGTGAGGATTCACCTTGTTTCTCCTCTCAAAGTGTACTTACTGGTGTTTGAATATACATCACAGTAGGCTATTCATTGCCACTCCTGTCAGTCAGATTTATATTTAAACTCCTTTAGGAAATTAGTCAAATAGGCATAAAGGAATCAATACACTTGAATGTTTTATTGATACAAGAACCAAGCAATTATTTAGTAAAGGGTCAGTGCTGGTCAGTGGCTTCCCAAGCTTTTCCCACCTGATGCTGGTACTGTCTGATAACTGGGATGGAGTAGCCACAACAAAAGCATTCCATCCCTTTCAGAAACCTCACATGATCTACACATGTCTCATCTGCCCTCTCTGATATGTATCATTGTTACTTGGAAGTAAATGACCTTTTCATGTCTATCACATTTTCAGTGTCTGATACAAGTTGAACCAGCAATGCTTTAGATTTCTCTTATGGGCTGGTGTTGTCTGTCCTGTCTAAGGTATTATATTGTATCATCAAGGTCTTGTTTCTATCAACAGTCCCTGATTGTTCTACCTGTATACACACCTGACCTTGCCAAAACACAACTTCACACTTTCAACAAATGTTATCAAGAGCTTGACCAAGTCACGCAAGAGAGACTTACCTAGAGATTAATTATTACCAAGTCTTTGGTTCAGAATGTGTATTCCCAAATGAGCAGTGAAGCAACTTACTTGGCAGGACATGTTGATAAAGCAACACATCTGCAGCTGATTTCCAATTTTGCCATTTATTTTATTAGCCAGCAATCACCAAGTGGATGCAATCAATCTGGTTGCCGGCCACTCGTCTGCCTCCATCAGTGTGTGGGGGATCACCATTTCCTCAAGCCATACACGCCACTAAAATCCTTGCTTTATTTTTTCCATCTTGCCTGAGCACAAAACTGCATGTTAATTTTTAAAGAGCATCTTTTCAAGTGCAGTTGACTTTTGAACTTGTTTAAAAACTTTTTTTAGGTTTGTAGATTTAAATGTGCAGTGAGAATGTAATGCGTGTTTAATCTTATGACCTCACATGAAAAGGATCGTATGATTTCCTCAGAGACTCTTTGAGTGGCAACCATGTTGTTTTCTTTCACGCAATTATCAGCCCCTATGGTCCTAATATGTTTGTGGTCTGTGCGAGACAGATTCTCTGCCAGGTGATCAAGAATCTATATTGGTCAAGGCAAAAACAAGAACTGTGGCTCCTGGTATTTGGATTTGCTTGTTTCAGATGGCATAAAAAAAGACATTACTCAGCTTCGTATTGACAGTTCACAGTTCTCCACTCCAAAAGAAGTTCATATCAGTACAGAAAGCATGCATCAGCATTATATATAAAACCAAGCATGAATCACTGCACTCTCCACCCAGCATCACACCACACTGTATGCTACTGGGCACACTCCCTCTCAATAATAACATTGCCTTTCAAGAGTTTTCCTTGACAAGAGTTTTCCTTGACAATCGCCTTTTTAGGTGTTGAAAAGTAATCAATTTTTAAAGAAAATTCCTCTTATATGAAAGATGTTAGTTTAAGATATGTAGAAATTTTAATTTTTTTTAAATGTAATTTTCCTTTATGTTTCAGACCGTCATGGCAGGTTGGCCGACAGTTAGCAATTATTGGAGATGACATTAATGAGCGATATGCGCCTCAGTTTGGTGCCATGATCAACATGCTGAGCATCACCCCTGATACAGCCTACGAGGCATTCGCTGGTCTCGCAAGAAAGTAAGTCCCCATCACAATCAAAATAACTCTCATATGATTAATCATAAAACTTTCCTAATTAACACATAAAATTACCTACATGAGTTAAACATTTGAGTTTCTTTATGAGAATAGTTGCCTTTTGTTACTGATATTAATCAATGGCTTTTTTTTTAAACAATGGCAAAAATAAAAGATGTTTTTTTTTTTACGTTTTTAAATTAGATTGTTTGATTTTGTCAGATTATTTCGTGAGGGCATCAGCTGGGGCCGAGTAATCACTCTTCTGTGCTTCGGTTACCGGATCGCAGTGACCGTCGTCAAGAGAGGCATCATGGGATTCTTCCACAAACTCGTAGGATTCATCTGTAAATTTGTCTTTGTCGAGAAAATTGCTCAGTGGATAGCAGAACAGGGTGGATGGGTAAGTTTATCAAACAATTTGTACTTTATCTTGATGTTGTTTGACAGGATTTACTTTCTTGCCTTATGATGTTAGGCTAAGTTACAGAGACAAGGAATAGATTGAAGACGTAAGATTTGCCCTGTGCAGGCTTACCCTGTTTTATGTTTGTGCATTTTGTTTCATTTAGGTTAACTTGGATAACTTGCAGGTTCACCCTGTGTTGTGTAAAGGTTCATCCAGTTTTATGTATTTTCACCCTATATCATGTATAGGTTCACCCTATATCATGTATAGGTTCACCCAGTTTTATGTTGGTTCACGCCATTTAGGTTCACTTTGTCTCAAACATGTTCACTGTGTTGGTGGCAGTTACGTAAGCATGCAATAGATTTGTCTGCTATACATCCACTAAACTATCTGGTAATTGTCCCTATAGGCACATTAGTGTTAAATCAGCTGGAATCTATTGTATTTATCTGCTGAGATATTAGGTGGCTATTATGCTTTAATCAGGATGGGGTAATTTCCAGGGTATGCTGCCATGTGTCGCCCGCCCCATTAGCAAATTGAGTTTGGTCAGGTTATGCGAAATAGGACCCACTGCCATTGCTAAAGACTTTTGTTTTGCTGTCCGAGGGTACAAAAGCTCGGAAAGTGGCCAGTTTGTGGTTGTGCATGGCGCATTAATGACAATGGCAAGTGGTATATTTAAGTAGCCGTGTGGGATGATGGATGACCAGGCTATTTGTTTGTCATTTGATTCATACTCTGGCAGGCACAGATCATGGTCTGGGGCTGCGATCATTGACTCCGCCTCCCCGCACCAGGAGGTCATCGCCTCTCACAAGCGATACCCTCCAAAGTAACTTCATAATTACGTGTGCCCTTTTTGGACACTGACCTAATTGTCAAGACCCAGTGTGCGTTATTTACATTATCGACATAATGATATGTCATAGGGCAAGCCCCCGCATGACACAGAGAATAAAGACAGTGAACGCCCGCCTGACACAAGGTCATATCATGACGTGACCTAGTGCCTGGCAACATTCTCCCATGCTACAGGCCAAATTGCATTTTCAAGTTTTGAATTTCGATAAGAGAATTATTCTTTTAGTGTATTTTATTATTTTTAATGAATTGAATTCTTTTAAGAGTTAAGTTAGATGTAAACATTATAATCTGTATAAATATGGCACAATCGTTTGAAGAATTCTTCTAAATGTTTATTTATGAAGGCTATATAAAAAGATCTCTGTAATAATTGTAACAAATTCTCTGAAACTTGTAATGAAGAAATCAGTGAAATCACTCAAAATGGGTAAAGGTGAAAATCATTCTAAAAGGTCAAAGAGGAATATTATTCAAAAGGGTCAGAGGTAAAAATCATACAATATAGTCAAACTTAGAAATCACACAATAAAGCCAGACACAGAAATCATGCCAAAATGTGCCGAGAATGGTTTGGTTTGGTCTTGAACATGAATTATGGATATTGTAAGCAGCCAATCTAGCTGTTTTCATGTATGTGTTGATGGATGCACCTATCTAGGGTGAGCTTTCTATTAGGGCTAATGATGCAGACAGTGTATGAGCACGCCATTATGTGACAATCTTGCTGTAATCAGGTGTCAAATGGTTGACTGGCAATACAGGCAAGTCAGCCAGGGCAGTGGTTAACATGCTATATGAGCAGATTGCGTTACGTGAAACATCCAAAGTTCTCCACCTTTGCTCACCTACTTTCACCATAACTATCTTCCTGCCCACAGCCAATCAAACCCAGCTCCAATTTTTTTTTTTTTTTTTCGTCCCACATCCAGGTGTTCTTTCACATAAATCTCTTGGTAAAAATCTTGGCAATAAAGCATGCTTTGTGGACATAAGACTGACAGGTTTGAAGAAATGAGACCAGCAAGTATGCTGTGACTCATGCCTATGATATACAGGTCATTACCTCAGAGACTTCTTGGTATCGTAACATGTCCCAGGTGTTGACTTGCTTTCTTCCGATCCCCGTCTCAGATAATTGTCGAAGATCTTGCACATTTCTGCCAGACTCAATTATGGATCGCCATTCTACAAGACACATCTGTCTCGACCTGCTATTAAGTTTCCTTGCAAGTTTTTTTCTAAAGAAGTTTGAGGAACGTGCCTCACACATGCTGTTTTGTGAGACAGGAAGCATGAAGACTGAGATATATTGCCAACAATGATGGCCGGGTCTTGCCAAAAATTCTGCCATGAATAAATATGTTTGTGAGGTGATAATATGAGGCATGACAGATTGACAAATGGGGGGAATAGGGTGGATAAAGGAAATGGGGGTTTAGGGTGAATGAGGTCGGTTGAGGGTTGAGAGGGGGGTAAGGGTGGGGCCGAGGGGCGTAGGTGTCTGGGACCGGACCAAGGAAGGTTGGCAGGTGTTACACTATGTAGTGTCACTGTGACATGACTTATCATCACGTGTGGAGTGTGAAAGGCCGCCCTCCGACGTCTCACCTCACCGGCTTATACATACTCTGAGGGGCTCTTTTTTAATGTTCACAATATCTCAATTTATTCCTGCAATGGCATCAGTGAGCACAAAGGAAAATAAAACTTGCCGCTTTCTTGCATGGACTCCATAACTCAATGTAACACTTTGAAGAATGGACACAACAAAATTCAAAGCCTATTTAAATCCTAAAAAGAAATTTATTAAAAGAGATAAAAGAATGAAGTTGAAAAGAAAATGTTTTTGAAATTGTAAAAGTAATTTCTTGTGATAGTTATAGATGGTTAAAACTTAGAAACTTGAAATTCTCAGGTTTAAAGTAAATTATGATTTGCAAACAACATGTATTGTCATGTGAAGAAATGTAAAAAGACAATAAAAAAAATTCACAAAAATCTATTCAAATTTAATTTGAAGTAAAATCACAATGCCATAGAGTGTTCATTTGCATTTCTCAAGTGATCAATCAATTTATAAAATTTACATCTTTGAAATTAACTTTGTTCTGCAACAGGCATTTTCATTAAAAATCTTTTTTCCTTCATTAGTATGTTGTAAAACAATTGTCAGCTGTGATTACAGAGATTCCTGGGGGACGTCTTATTAAAATAAAGTTAAATGGAGAGTAATGACATTATCTGGTGAACAGTAGTCACCAACAATGCCGAGCTATTACTTAATACTATGCTTGATTAATGGTCAGAATAGAAATAAAAACTAATATTTCTTTTTGACTGACAAGTTGACATTGCATAAGCTCTAAAGACTTCCGTGACAAAAGAATGCGAACCAATTATTAGTTTAAGATTCATTTCATGGCTTTATCTCTTGATCGAGTAATTAACTGGCCTCGTAACTCCCGGCGCAGTTAAGTTGCTATGCCAGGCGGAATTTCTTGAACAGAGTACGAGAATTAATTCAAAAGGAAGAAAAAAAGAAGAGATAAACAATTGAATGGTAAAGAATTTATGGTGTGTTTTTTTCGCTCGATTGCAAGTGTCAGTTTTGGTGATAGATGAGGTGTTTCATTTTCATAGGAATGAAATTGATATGGAAATGATATTTTATAGGGATAAACGAGAACGTCAGTCAAACTAGATCTCCCGAGTGATCTCTGCAGATTGAATTTTCCCACACCCACACATTACTGGAACAAGGAGGTGAAATATTGCTAGAAATCTGTGAACTTCTCCTTTTATTTTTGAAAATAATTGATTGGTCAAAAAGGATTGGTGATATTGTCTGGGGTAAAGTGATAGCCTTGTTATCCCAGACGAAGAGTTGTAAATTGGCTCTAAACAGCACAATTAAAGAAACCAGATGAATGCCTCTTTCAAGATGCTGGAATGGCCTCCCGCAACACACCGACAGATGCCAGGAAAGTCTGGGAGATTTGGTGGTGGTTTCCAGGTTCCAAGAAATGTGATAGCACAGTGCCAGTGTGGGAAAGTGTGGTTTGCTTGCGGGCAGGTGTCAAGATGGGTGAAAAAGCTTCTTATGAAATACATGATCCCAGCTCAGTGAAGATAACTGATATAGGCTTATCTCTATCCATTTATCCTGGCTTGGTAATTTAGCACTAAATATTGGGGTGTAACCTCCCGAAAAGTGGATTAAAGATATTGTAATCTGATCCATAAATTAAAAAAACAAGACCCCCTGAACTTCTCTGGTTTTTAAACCACAAAAAGAGTTATAATACTAAAGCATTTGAACCAAAATGCTCTTCAGAACCTCCCCTTACAGGGAATCCTTTTTGTGTCATTAGATAAATATGACAAAATCCAGAATCATGAATGAGAGAAGTGCACAGATACAGAGCCACCCCTGGAGAGTGGTGACATTGCTGTAGGTGAGTGTTACCTGGAGATGTAGAAGTCTTGTCTGGGCATGGTGGCACGCAACCCCTCACAATGAGCCCTTCCCCACTGCACTCTCTGCCAGGAAACTACAACTTCCTACACTCCTACAAGTCATTATGAATCACACAGATTCTCCAGGTGGACTGTCTATGTGATCAAAGAGATGTTTTTTCTTTCTTTTTTTAATTTAATAAATGGGATCGTGTTTTAATTTGCTGGCATGTGGAGGATTGTAATGATGTCAAGGGGAATGGCATCACATATATAGTTATCTCTGTAATCAGCCAGTGTACCCTGCCGTCTGATCTACTTCAGTGAGTCCAGATTCTTGTGATGAGATGGAAATGTCCCGCAGCAACCTTTTGTTGTTGAAGTTTGTGTGCTTGGAACCAGGAGGAAAGATATCTGAATCATTTTTGCTGCATCGTTGGGTGGTCTGACCACAGGACTCGTAGCCAGACAACAATAAATGTGCTGCAGTACTGTTTATAAGTAGTCTATCAGATATGTCAACCAGTAGTCTATCAGATATGTCAACCAGTAGTCTGCCAGATATGTCAACCAGTAGTCTATCAGATATGTCAACCAGTAGTCTGTCAGATATGTCAACCAGTAGTCTATCAGATATGTCAACCAGTAGTCTGTCAGATATGTCAACCAGTAGTCTGTCAGATATGTCAACCAGTAGTCTGTCAGATATGTCAACCAGGAGTCTGTCAGATATGTCAACCAGTAAGTAGTCTGTCAGATATGTCAACCAGTAGTCTGTCAGATATGTCAACCAGTATATCAACCAGTAGTCTGTCAGATATGTCAACCAGTAGTCTATCAAATATGTCGACCAGTAGTCTATCAGATATGTCTACCATTGACATGTATATCATATATGTTCCCTCATAGACTATTAAATGATGCTTTTCCTGGAAAGACCTATTACCTGTGTGTAAATCAAACTTAAAGCAGTGATTAAAAAAGTAACTGGCAATGAACAGAATGCCTGGATAATTCATATTATTCACCTTTGGACAAGTAATTGATCATAATATTTAAATTCATAAGCAGGAACAATTGATACAATAAAATTTATGAAAGTGTAAATAAAAGAAAAACATCTGTTAAGTTGTGGTTATGATTATGGCTGATTATCCCGTCGACTGGACACAGGAATACGCACAATAACTTGATGAGAATTCTGACGAATTGAAGGAGAGTGCATCGATCATGCGCTGTCACGGAAGGCGTTTGACGTGGATATGAATGGGTGACGTTGATGTATGGGGGTAGGGGATACATATGTGGTGAATGTGCACCTTGCAGTTCAAATATTAATGAGGTGCAACCAAAGTTGCCCAATTAGGCAATCGTCCGTTTGTTGGTCTCTTATTATTCCATGACCACACACCACGATGCGCACCCACGGGAAACACACAGGAATAAAAAAAACTAATCTGTATGCAATAGCTTGAAGGATTTTGAGTGATTTTCTGGCGAGAGGTTAATGACTTTGTTATCTGTTTGCAAGATTTCAGCGAGACATTTGACATTGGAGGTGTTCAATCAGACCTTGTTTTGGCAAGGTGGTAAGAGGTCCAACCGAAATGCAGTTTGAAATCCTAATAAGCTGGATAATTTATGATGGTGTTGGACATCTCCCTGACAACTCCATTTGGGGGGCTGAGAAAGTTAATAACTTTGAAGGCTCTGTAAAGGATTTGCTCATATTGATAAATCAATATTAGAAAACTTTTATAAGATGAATTTTTACATATCCAATCCCAGAAAGCACTGTAGTATATCTTCTTTTCTCATAAATATATTTGAATATTAAGAATTATGTCTGATACGTTTTTATTTGCCTTACAAGGTATTTTGAACCCCTGGATTTTTCACATCAGTATTTGTTTTAATGTATGTTTTTTTTAATGACCAACCTTCTAGCCCAATGACTAGTGATTCATCCCATAACTAGTGATTCATCCCATAACTAGTGATTCATCCCATGGCTAGTAATTCATCCCATGACTAGTGATTCATCCCATGACTAGTGATTCATCCCATGACTAGTGATTCATCCCATCCCATCGGTTAGTTAGTATCACAGTGTTGACCATAGTGTTCTCCGGGTGACTGGATTGCTTGCTTTCATCAATTATCCCCAAAATGACAGCCCTTTAATTGTTTATGGATATCTCGGTATAGCACTTAAGTAACAATTTGATTGCAGGCTTTTCTTCCTGCGGCCATGTAATGTGTGATCATCAAAGCGAACCTGATACCTCTGACACATTTTAGAACAAAAGGAACCATTCACTGGTCTTAATGCTCATTGTCCTAGTTCAGGTGCAGGAAATGTCCTGACCAAACTGCCCTGACCAAAATGTCCTGACCAAAATGTCCTGATCAAAATGTCCTCACCGAAATGCCCTGACCAAACTGCCCTGACCAAACTGCCCTGACCAAAATGCCCTGACCAAAATGTCCACCGAAATGTTGCAATGTTTTCTTGCAGTTCTGTATAAGCATTGTTGTATTTTTGTGTTTTCAGTTGGCTGTGATGAACTATGTTCCGGAGACCGTAGGCTGGGCCACCATTGGTCTCATCTTCACCGTCGCAGCCGCCTCCGTTATAGCTGTATTCTATTTGTCAAGGAAGCAGTCCTAGGACCAACCAATCAGATCATCCCATACACATCGCCATGGTGATACTGTTGACCATTCAGCTTTTTGAAAAGATGACAATGCTTACATATCGCAGATTAAAACATAAAAAGAACAAGAAACAGGTTTTGTAGCTCCTTCATTGAGCCAAATATAAACAAGAATTTTACAATGCAAAGATGACTTTATATGATGTATGTGTATATGCATATATGTATGTATATGGAAGTCATTGATTTGTGTTAACAAACTGGACCTTTGCAAAAACACCTGCTTTCTATGTGATGTGTACAAAGAACACTATTGTATTTTAAATGGCATATTGCAATATTTATTTGTGATTACATGAATGGCATCACCAAACTAACAGGCAGCGGAAAATCAAAACACCCGCAAGTGCCTCGCGTAACTATAACACAGTGGCAAAAGTAGACTACGTACCTCAGTAGAAGTACAGAAACCCGATAGTGGAGAAATAAATGCAGCATGTGCCAACTGACATTTGACAAACAACCCTTATCATTTGAAGTTCTGTAATGTAGATTGAGAAAAATTAGCATGATTTTAGCTGTGAAGGCAGAGTTTGGTCAGATCCTGCAGTGATGACTCTTTGCTTGTGCTCAATTCACAGGTGGTAGTTGTGTCAATCATGCAGTTATCTCTCACCAGGTGGCAGTATGTGTCAGTCATGCAGTACTCGCCATGTCAATCATGATTTTCTCACCAGGTGGCAGACCCTGCATTTTTATCACACAAATCAACCTGGGGCAGGACATTTCTTTGGGAAAGGTTATATATGTTTTACTCAGATAAAAGGGACTACAGCAATAAATTGAAGTTACTCAAATTTGTTTCTTTAAACAAAATGATATGTCAATTATCTTATATGAAACTTCATTGATAAGGGTTGTTCTCGTGTTAACATGTCAAACATAGCTGATCTCTAGCATAATACTAGTTGGGTAAATATCAGACAGAATGTTATAAATATTGTGCCATGAATTGTGCCATGATTGTCCTGCTCAAAGATCTGCTAGATGGAAAAAAAACAATTGAACAAGTTTTGTTGCTCCCCAAATATTATGATACACACAAAAGTAAGATGATATTACGGTTGTTTTGGATGGAAAGCTGGTGTGAGTGGGTCATTGAGCAAGAGAGTTATGACACATGTGCATCACAAGAGGTAAATATACAAATGTGCACTCCATCCAGCCAAGACAAGCACAGCAATCTTTAGTGTCTTTATATGCAATTATTTGTGATGCAATGTGTAACATTCCATTTTAAGCAATGAGTCATATTTTGGTGATCGCACACAGATAGAACAATGGCATTGATGGTCTTGAAATTTGTGACCATGGTAACCATGGTTGCTATGCTCACTATCTTTTACAATTTGTATCTGAGTGATCGCTGAATTTGGGATCGCTCAATTTCACCATCAGTAAGTGCAGTATGGTTGCTGTGACAACTCCTTTTTAGGGCATTATGTTGTCCTGATAACCAGGTTACCTTGGCAACCTAGTCTGTCACTGTTCATTGGCAGCCATGGTTTAGTGTATACAAAACATATTGAATTCATTATGTGTGATTTTAACAAGAAGGTGCATTAGATCCCCTCAGTAGTTACGCATGTACAGATATTATTGCATTCTGTAGTTTATGATATTCAAACCGTTTTATTGTGATGGCAGAAATCAACTATTTTTACAATGCCATATATATATATATATATATATATATATATATATATATATATATATATATGATGACAATGGATTTGTGTACAGTGTTTATAGATGTTGATCGTACTTGTACAGTGTGGGTATATACAGGCTGTGCAATCCCTTGGCTCAATTTGTATGTGGCACTAAGATGTGATTGCACAGTTTGTTTTATACACCAAGCATATATTTCATATATTCATTAGTTGTGTAATATATGATGATAATGTCTCATATCGGCTGCCATGCACAAGGCTCCACCTGTTTCTGTTTAATCTCAAACAACTATATATATATAACTATATATATATACCGGTAACTATATATATATAGATATTATATATATATATATACATATATATATATATATATACATATATATATATATATATATATATATATATACATATATATATATATACATATATATATATATACATATATATATATATATATATATATATATATACATATATATATATATATATATATATATATATATATATATACATATATATATATATATACATATATATATATACACATATATATATATATACACATATATATATATATATACACATATATATATATATACACATATATATATATATACATATATATATATATACATATATATATATATATACATATATATATATATATACATATATATATATATATACATATATATATATATATATATATATATATATATATATATATATATATATATATATATATATATATATATATATATATATATATATATATATATATATATATATAGATAGATAGATATATATATATATAATATATATAGTGAGAGAGAGAGAGAGGGAGGGAGAGCTCAAAACTAAAACCTGATCTTACTATTAGAATCTATATGATTACCAGTCTGACCTATTTGTCTTGCCATGGTCTCAGTTCAGGACCAATTGATATTTAAATTTTACTACATATTATATTTATTTGCATCCTCCCTTCTCTTTCATGACATCTGGTAATGGTTTTGATCTGCGAGCCGAACTTGTTAAGACATCAGTATTTACAAATGATTAGACGTTCTTCTCAGCAGTTGATTAAATTGGTAATATGTGATTGGTCCACAATTAGCTATGCAGAAAAAAGGTTTGTCACATTTCATGGATGAGTTGATCATGACCACACTCTGTTGTACCTTTTGATTAGCTGTATTTTTGTGGTCATTCGATTGGAAAGTTTTTCTCATGTATTCCAAGTGTTTTTATGTGGCATATCAGCAGCAGTTTATTTTATTTTTTTAAACTCCAGTATCATGCAAATTTGCTTCCAGATTAGAAAAAAATATATACATGCAAAGAAATAAACCACCATACGTTTTTATTAAACCACACTATCTTTATAATATCCCCCTTTACAGACAGTACATCATATATGGGTGAAACAGAAATGTTTGTCAAAATAGACAATCTCAAATGAACAGTTGCAAAATGTTGACAATTTACTCAAAATGTGTTTTAGTTACCTAGTTTTTGCACAGTATTTAGAGTGTTTTTCAAAATAAATTTTAGTTGAGCAGTTTTGTAGTAGAGTTTTGGCACAATATGTAATTCTTGGATGTGTCTTCCAAAAGAATACCATGCATAATAAAACACATCTTGGCCATATTTGTGCCAGCAAGACATTTTTCAAACATCAACATTTTAGCTTAGCATGTTTTATACGGTATAGAACAGTTTTTTAAAAATATTTCAAGTAAAATTAGAATAATCAATGAACTATCACACAACTTGTGGTTTAATGCTGATTTGAAATGGACCAAAACCAATATGTTGATTGAAATGAGTGGGTCGTGTGTGAGACAAACTGGCAAGATTTATTTGTGTGTTTAATTGAGAAAAATAGCTTAATTATTGGTTGAATTGTTTATTACTGTTTATTACTTCTGAAGAGGCATATCTTTCCCCAGAAATATATTACATAGATATATAAATGTATGTTCATAAATTATGTATTTGTTGAGATATTTGAGAATTTGGAACTATACTAGTTGGCAGAGGAGCAAAAGTGGTGCTTATAAATTTCATGTTTTGTCAAGTTGGTATGTTTGATCCAAAATTTGTTGATTTGTTGGCATATCTTTTTAAGGTTTACTCCATGATATTCCCTTGTACATGTATCTTGGGAATAAATCTTTCATCGATTTAACAAAGTTTCATTTTCAAATGAAATTATCGAGGTTTGAAAGGCAAGTAAGGTGAGCGATGAGAGGGATTAGCGTATACTTGAAATCATATTTACTGAACTATGTGCAGAGTGGTTTGAACAAAAATCACATGAAACATAATCAAAAAAATCTTTGTAAACTGGTGCAATAATCACATTATCTACTTCCTCAAAAGTGATTTGCAAGTTGCCGTGGTAATGTAAACTACCTAGTTATTTGACAATGTGATATTGCTACAATTTTGTTGACACCAAAGGATACTCTGAGAAAAGAAATACATGTGGAACTTTAATTTTTGTACAAACTATCAAAGAAACTTAAGGGCTGTCGAGACACAGTTTGAGTTGTGTGATGATTTTTACGAATGTCATGGAAAAATACACAAACAATTTATGATCCATCTGGCATTTGTTTGAGAAATAATTACACAAAACAAATTTCTCATATTTCTAATTACAAACATTAAAATTAAGAATATATTTGGTTGTAACAGAGAGTTACTTATGTAAGTGATATATAAATTCAGGACGAATCTTTTTTTAAATACTTTTGATATCACCAAATACTACCTTATTATAGTTCAAAGAAATTGTCACTTCATTTCAAGTTGTGTTCTCACCCAAGAGAATGGCTCTGTATATTTTGTATGCCCTTGTATAGTTGACTGTGCATATATATATATATATATATATATATATATATATATATATATATGAAGGTAGATGTATATGACTTAGCTTAGTAAGATTTTAAGGAAATAGTCTGGAACTCTAGGTATGGTCATCATGTTATGTTGTATGTGGTAGAAGACACCATTTGATCACTGTACTATAAAACTCAGCAGTCATTACTGTGTATCCACTCAGCTTATTCTCCAGGAATACCCCCAGTATACTTTAAAAGTTTTATTTAATGATATTCTTAAGGGAATAATAGTTGAATCAAGAGTAAGATAGCTAAATTCATTTCCTTTGTTCAGGATGTTTAGCTTTTTGAGAAAAGGCAGATCACAGAAGATGGGAGCTCACTTTCCGCTTTCACACTCTGATAAGTAATCCTAATCATAACTCATTTGTTATTGTTATAGATTCTTGATTTTTGTCTCGACTGTACCAGCTGTCTAAGAGACTAAGGTGTCACTTTCTGCCTGTCTGTCTGTCTGTCCATCTTTCTATTTAAAGCCATGAGCTGTAATTAGTACTATTATGGTGGAGTATTATTATCAAGGTGAAAGTCATGCTTCAATATACAGTCAATAAACAGTTCAGTGAGCACCAAAACATTTTGAGCAATAAAATTGATGTGTCTTTCTTCTTGGCTTTAAAACGATATCCAAGCATCTTATTTCAGTGAATACTCACACCTCAATAAGAAAAGAAGTAGTTTTTTCTGGATTTTACGTTCTCATATTTTTCTGGTTGATAAGTATAAGTTGTGGAAGGAATGCATGTGAGGAGTGAGCAAAATGTGGCGAGACCCTACTGTGTATCTGATTTGGTATAATTTGCTTCAAGATAACAATTTGTTATTATATTAAATTTCCTGATGGCAATTATTTCAACATTTTCTGTTTAGACACTTTTAAAACATTGAATGTGTCATTTTTTAGAGTTTACCATGTGTGACACATTGAATGAGTCATTCAGAATAGTTTACCATGTGTGACACATTTTGAAAGTCATTCATCATAGTTTACCATGTGTGACACATTGATTGTGTTATTTTGACACACTGAGTGTGTTGTGTACATCTTTTGTATGTATGTACATATTCTGAAACTAGTGTAGATTTTATGTGTTTAAAAGGATGAAGTTGTGTATCATAGTAGTTATGAAACAAGGTAAGCAAACACAAAATATACCAATTAAAGAAACCATGATATCACATTGCTTACCCTTCCCTCGACTTGTTATGATATTATATTTGATGTGATTCACAAAAAAATACAGAACCTCACAGGGATAATGATCCAGTAATAGAAACATCCTCATTTCAGTGTTTAAAGATTTGTTATTTATTGATTGATAATATTATATCAATATGTTGGTCACCATGTTCTTTTGCATGGTCCACCTTCTCATTCCTTCAGCCTTTGATGAACTAGTCCCATTGCAATTGTTTGAAAATTGCATTCACTTTTTGCTTTTAAGCTTCTTGTTTATATTTATGACAGATCAAGTGGTTATCACTGTCTTGGAGTAAGGATGTTCTCATTAATGGATCTCCTTGGTGTTTGGGTGGTTCTGAGAAACAAAGACATAAACATACAACTCACCAACAAAACTTAAAGCTTTTAAGCTTACAGACCCATAATGTGCAAGACATACATCAACCATCAACACACACACACACACACTATATATATATATATTATGTACTTGCCTTGTTTCAAACAAATTGAACTGATCTAGTTGTAGTTGAATTGTAGCACACTACTACTGCTGTTTGTTTCAGACACTGCATGATGACTTTTGGTTCTTGTCTAAAACAATAGGTCTTCAAAGGTGTATCTGTCCTTTGTTAGACCCTGTATGTACAACACATGAGGTAAATGTTTCTCATGATGCATATGTCTATCTGTCCTTGTCAAGCAGATGTCTGTCTGTTCTTGTCAAGCAGATGTCTGTCTGTCCTTGTCAAGCAGATGTCTGTCTGTTCTTGTCAGGCAGATGTCTGTTCTTGTCAGGCAAATGTCTATCTGTCCTTGTCAGGCAGATGTCTGTCTGTCCTTGTCAGGCAGATGTCTGTCTGTTCTTGTCAGGCAGATGTATATCTGTCCTTGTCAGGCAGATGTCTATCTGTCTTTGTGTTTCTCCTCATGAGGCAGATGTCTGTCCTTGTCAGGCAGATGTCTCAGTCCTTGTTAGGCAGGTGTCTTCCTGGGTTCTTTGTAAGGCAGATGTCTGTTCTTGTTTTTGCTTCACATAAATTGTCATGAAGGGCATTGCTACTTATATTTGGAGTACACATATTAACTTACACATTTGTGCATAACACAACAATGAATTAAAAGTGGTCTTTAAATTTGACTGACATGAATGTCATCAAGGAAAAATACAAAACTACATGATAGTCCCAATCTAAGAAGCTGTAACCTTTGAAGATTTCTGAAGTGTTTGATCTTGTGAAAATGTTAGGACATGCCAATGTACTCTATTACCTAAAATGTGATTTAACTTATTGTCAAAATACATATTTATTGAATAGTGTGTACACAAATATTAATATGTTTTTCTGTAACACACCTATCTGAGTAGTATTCATGTTAAAA
The DNA here is from genome assembly GCA_949316495.1 of Amphiduros pacificus. Taxonomy (NCBI): domain Eukaryota; kingdom Metazoa; phylum Annelida; class Polychaeta; order Phyllodocida; family Hesionidae; genus Amphiduros; species Amphiduros pacificus. Next base: position 21,588,783 of record OX439007.1, on the reverse strand, counting down.
TTTTCTTTTTAGCAAAACATCTATTGAATGTTCACCATGTAAAGAATTGAAACAATGTGAAATAACGCTCAGAGATTGTGAGAGACAAATAGACTTAAAGCTAACAGAATAGAGGTTCAAAATGAAAGCGTATGATTTGTAGAATTTTACCTCAGTCAACCTGTCTACCTTGACTTCATTGTACTCTCTAATTACCGCCTCCTACTATCATGGTAAAGAATGCTTTAAATATCCTGTGTAATCCTTGATAGTAATATCTCATATTTGTAATACTACTACTGGTAAAAAAAGAAGATCACATTACTTTACACTCTTATTGTAAATGAATATATCAGACAATTTTTGATAATGGCAGATTATGTAGAGGAATAAAGTAGTTTTGGTTGTATTTAAACTTCTGGAGTTCTTGTTTTATTGCTATTCTCTGTCCTACAATGAATATAATACATTCTGGCAGATGATGAAAATGGTGCATTCCCTTTTCTCAAATGAGTATATTGAGCATTCCCTGTCCCGCAAACAATATGATGCATTCTGTCTGCTGCAATGAACATGTTGCATTCTGTCTCCTACATCAGACATGATGCATTCCCTGTCCTGCAATCAATATGATGCATTCTGTCTCCTACAATAAATACGATGCATTTTGTCTCCTACAATAAATCTGATGCATTCTGTCTCCTACAATGAACAATGTGATGCATTCCCTGTCCTGCAATCAATATGATGCATTCTGTCTCCTCCAATGAACATGATTCATTCTGTCTCTTGCAATGAACACGATGCATTTCCTGTCCTGCAATCAATATGATGCATTCTGTCTCCTACAATAAATCTGATGCATTCTGTCTCCTACAATGAACAATGTGATGCATTCCCTGTCCTGCAATCAATATGATGCATTCTGTCTCCTCCAATGAACATGATTCATTCTGTCTCTTGCAATGAACACGATGCATTTCCTGTCCTGCAATCAATATGATGCATTCTGTCTCCTACAATAAATCTGATGCATTCTGTCTCCTACATCAGACATGATGCATTCCCTGTCCTGCAATCAATCTGATGCATTTTGTCTCCCACAATGAACGTGATGCATTCTGTCTCCCACAATGAACGTGATGCATTCCCTGTCCTGCAATCAATATGATGCATTCTGTCTCCTACAATGAACATGATTCATTCTGTCTCTTGCAATGAACACAATGCATTCCCTGTCCTGCAATCAATGTGACTACTGTTGTGATCTGTAAGAGTGTTAGGCCTGTGCCAATAGACAGTCACCAGTGGACACAAACACAGCCTCTGTGAGCCAAATCTCTCATGTCCCAATCTGAAAGTGTAATTGTTAGCAAACCCTTTACAAAGTAAGTTTTTGGCACTAGATTACAGGTCAGTGATGTAATATTTATTAACAAAGTGAATGGATGATTTGGATCTAAGCAGAAGACTCAACTAATTTTAAATAGCACAGAGATACATGTAGGGATAATTTGATGCATAACACTAGATCACAAAGTCTAGTATTAACATTTATAATATGTAAGGCAAAAGTGCTTGAAAATCCCATTTCATGAAAGCTTTAAAGCAATCATGAAATCAGATTTTCAAGCACTTTTTCCTTGCATAATATAAATGTTGGGATCAAATGCCTTTACCCCCCATCATCTTTCCCATACATAAATCTTTGTGCCATTTGAAAGTGGATGAGTCTTCAGCTAAAATCTAAAAATTCCATTTAACACTTTTTCAACAAACTTTGTTCAGCTGAGCAGTGATGTAGTGCAAACACCTGCTTAGTAAAGTGTTGCTAACTATGGGACACCTTCAGATTGGGAGAATGGAGTGATTTGACTTACAGAGGCCTATTTGTCCACTAATATGTGTCCATTAGTACAGGCCTAACACCCTGACAGACCATAGTAGAGGTCACATGCTTGTATACATGCGTGAAAACAGTACTTGGCACTTTCAGCAAAACACAATAACCATGGTTAGTGTATTTTGGTTGATTTTAGTGAGATAGCACAGTTTCATGGCCACATATCATATAAGCATACCCCAAACCTCTGTAAAATTGCCTGTGACCTTTTTCACAACAAATTCACAACAAATTTCACAACAAATTCCTGACTCCGGTTACGTGCAGGCTTAACAAGTTTATATGCTTTTTCAAAATCTCAAAATATTCATTGCATTCTCCTTGACCTCAAATGAAATCTTAATAAAAGCTAATTGTTCTGGTAGCATAATTGTACAGTTGATTGCATAATTGTACAAGACAGTGTCTACAAGACCATGTTAATATTTTACTTTCAAAATTTATCTTACAATTTTCTTTGCAAGTCTTACGATATACAAGAATCAACTTTTACTTAACATATTTCAAGTTTTGACTTTATTGCTCATGAAATTCAGCTAATATTTTGAAAAAAGATTATTTCTGTATTTCAGAGTATATTTTCCTAAAATTGGTTGGGTTCAATCAGAATTAGGGCACAATTTATATGGTAAAATATGTCCCATCTTTTATGAAAGAAAAAATTAAAAATATTCTCAACAAAACGGTTGAAATGTTTAAGGAGTGAACTTTCAATCTTCGCAAAAAAAGTCTTCTACTTAAAAAAAAAATATTTCAGTGCCAATTCAGATTTGTGTTTCAAAATAATGTTATAACCTGGAGACACGGAATCCAGTGTGAATTTAGACAGTTAGGATCCTTACTCCCCAACAGACAGCATGGAGCCTTAACACACAACAGACAGCAAGGGTTCTTCATGACCAAAGGCAGCAAGGATTCATCGTCCTCCACATTCATGGAGGCACGGATCCTTCAAAAATTCACAAGAAGAATTTCTTTTGTTACAGTACACCTTCCACTCTGTTTTTGGTATCAAGCGTAACAAGGACATCACAATCTATCACATATCATGATGAACATTTGTCCACAGGGAATCTGAAAAGCTGAGATGGTGTTGAAATTGTGTGATCAATGCAATGCCAGTTTTCCCTTCTCTCATACACTACTAAAGGGATAAAAGCTGAAATCACAACTTTGGATGAAATCATTTGTATTCCATGTAAAAGTTTTTAATTTTACGTTTATGACCTTGACTTGTGGATATTTCTGATCTGTGCCATCCAATCCTTAAATTCAATATTTCAAAATTTAACCCAGCCTTACCTTGATTACTATGTCTGCCCAAATCTGAGATCACTTCTATAAAAATCAGAAAAGCTTATGATCCAGTCGAGGGAATTATGGAAATCAATAGTGTCCCATAGAATATTATAATCCTGTGCTCAGTTGGGTGTGACAATGCCTTGTAGTTTTTTGCAAATATTATGAGGAATTAAACAACAGGGGGTTCCAAATTTGTAAATTTCCTAGAGAATAATATTATTTACAGGGTGTTCCACCATCCAATCACTGTTTCTTTCTTATTTTTCTTGGAAAACAAATTTTAACTCCTCTATGAAATAAATATTTCAAGGAAGCATAAGGTAAGGATTACAGTTTCTAAGAATGCTTTGCTATCTTAATATTGTATGTTTCATATCCTAAATATTTTAGATATGCTTATCTATTTTTTATCTAATTTAATACACAATATTGATAGAAACGTGGTGCAAGAGTTTTCATGCCCTTAGTTTATATATAATAATACTATATATAGACACATGGCTGAGATCAAACCTATTCTTATCATTTGGTTTCAGACAGCTCATGATTTTGTTTACCTTTGTTTATCAAGTCTGATTATAGCTTTATTATATTATACACACCTGATATTATGACACATACCTAATATAAATATGTAAATATAAAAATTTCTGAACATTCATGATATTTGTATAACATAGAACTGATCAATACATATGCATATTATATGATTAGATCATTTTTGCTCCTTAAGTATTGGTGGAAATGTTACATCTCAATATATGCCTTACATGATGTTAAATTAACCTAACAAATTTGTTTTAACATATTAGTTTGAAACAATTACATTAATACATATGTAAATATCAAGATTTAAAGGGTGCCAGGTCTGTACCAACAAACTATCACTAATGGATAAACGTGTCTCTGGAAGCCAAATCACTTAAATGCCCCATTGTTAGCAAACATTAACTTGTAAGTATTTGCCTAGATCACTGGTCAACTACGCAAAATATATTGACAAAGTCTTTAATGGATGATTTAAATTTAACCGAACACTCAACTACTTTCAAATAGCACAGTATATATTGGGGGTAATGAACGGATACATTGCAAAAGCAAATAACAATAAAACAACAATTACACTTTAAAAGAGCCTAAATGTATGTTTTAAGTAAATGCTATGCATTGATAAAAGCTAAATGCGTTTTTTAATGATTAAATCAAAGTGGTATCAATTATATTAAATTATATCTTTTAAACTTTTAACCTCAGAATATTTATCTGTAATATTATCAATGTGGATTAAGGCAATGTTTGACTGTCAAAAGGGTTTGACTGGAATCACATTCAGACTGATCTTTACCTTTTAACAAATAAATATGTGCTAAGTGACTGTGCTTTAATCCAAATACATGTTATACCACTTTTTCACGACTTATTTTATGGCATGGAGTATAACATTTAATATACGTAGGTTTTAAATCATGAAGCTTGCATACACAGCTTCATCCCATTCACACTTCTATTTGTATCTCATCAATGTGTTAATAAATTCTTAATAATTTAAATAAACTGTAATATCTTTAAATCAAACTTGTATTTGTAGAGGGAGGCTCAATTGATTGGGGTGCTGTGATTTAAGCCACTCTGTTCGCCTAAACCATATATGAGAATCTGGTGATCTCAAACTGCCGTCACTAATTCCCTGCACCATCACATTTCTTTTTAGTTTTGGATTGCTTGCTGACACACTACAGACACACTAGTTCATCTGATGGCAAACCTTTTTACAGTATCTTACACTTCTGTACGAACCAGACCAGGTAAAAGGTGGGAGATCTCTCGCACCTGTGTCGAACTGCCATTGCTGAACGACTCACCAAAGATGGCTTTGCTGCAGTATCAGCTGCCTGGATTCATTTTATTCCTTGAGGCTTTGAATCCAGTAAAATGGTACCCTATATGCCGACAATGTCCTCGATATACAATTTTGAGAAAGGCCCTGGCCTGATATAATGTATTGGAAACGTATTCTATCTCTGGGCTTTTGTCAAGTCTAAAAGTTGTCGTTAGGGGTACTTGTCCTGAGTGCGACCAGCTCCGAGTGGTACGTTAGGAGATACCTAACCTACTTGTCATGGGGTACTTGTCCTGAGTGTGACCATTCCTGAGTGGTACGTTAGGAGATACCTGACTTACTTGTCATGGGGTACTTGTCCTGAGTGCGACCAGCCCTGAGTGGTACATTAGGAGATACCTGACCTACTTGTCATGGGGTACTTGTCCTGAGTGTGACCAGCCCTGAGTGGTACATTAGGAGATACCTGACCTACTTGTCATGGGGTACTTGTCCTGAGTGCGACCAGCCCTGAGTGGTACATTAGGAGATACCTGACCTACTTGTCATGGTGTACTTGTCCTGAGTGCGACCAGCCCTGAGTGGTACATTAGGAGATACCTGACCTACTTATCATGGGATACTTGTTCTGAGTGTGACCAGCCCTGAGTGGTACATTAGGAGATACCTGACCTACTTTTCATGGTGTACTTGTCCTGAGTGCGACCAGCCCTGAGTGGTACATTAGGAGATACCTGACCTACTTATCATGGGATACTTGTTCTGAGTGTGACCAGCCCTGAGTGGTACATTAGGAGATACCTGACCTACTTTTCATGGTGTACTTGTCCTGAGTGCGCCCAGCCCTGAGTGGTACATTAGGAGATACCTGACCTACTTGTCATGGGGTACTTGTCCTGAGTGTGACCAGCCCTGAGTGGTACATTAGGAGATACCTGACCTACTTGTCATGGGGTACTTGTCCTGAGTGCTACCTTTCCTGAGTGGTACATTAGGAGATACCTGACCTACTTGCCATGGGATACTTGTCCTGAGTGTGACCAGCCCTGAGTGGTACATTAGGAGATACCTGACCTACTTGTCATGGTGTACTTGTCCTGAGTGTGACCAGCCCTGAGTGGTACATTAGGAGATACCTGACCTACTTATCATGGTGTACTTGTCCTGAGTGCGACCAGCCCTGAGTGGTAAACTAGGAGATACCTGACCTACTTTTCATGGTGTACTTGTCCTGAGTGCGACCAGCCCTGAGTGATACATTAGGAGATACCTGACCTACTTATCATGGGATACTTGTTCTGAGTGTGACCAGCCCTGAGTGGTACAATAGGAGATACCTGACCTACTTGTCATGGGGTACTTGTCCTGAGTGCTACCTTTCCTGAGTGGTACATTAGGAGATACCTGACCTACTTGTCATGGGGTACTTGTCCTGAGTGTGACCAGCCCTGAGTGGTACATTAGGAGATACCTGACCTACTTGTCATGGGGTACTTGTTCTGAGTGTGACCAGCCCTGAGTAGTTCATTAGGAGATACCTGACCTACTTGTCATGGGATACTTGTCCTGAGTGCTACCAGCCCTGAGTGGTAAACTAGGAGATACCTGACCTACTTGTCATGGGGTACTTGTCCTGAGTGTGACCAGCTCTGAGTGGTACACTAGGAGATACCTGACCTACTTGTCATGGTGTACTTGTCCTGAGTGCTACCAGCCCTAAGTGGTAAACTAGGAGATACCTGACCTACTTGTCATGGGGTACTTGTCCTGAGTGCTACCAGCCCTGAGTGGTAAACTATGAGATACCTGACCTACTTGTCATGGGGTACTTGTCCTGAGTGCTACCAGCCCTAAGTGGTAAACTAGGAGATACCTGACCTACTTGTCATGGGGTACTTGTCCTGAGTGCTACCAGCCCTAAGTGGTAAACTAGGAGATACCTGACCTACTTGTCATGGGGTACTTGTCCTGAGTGCTACCAGCCCTAAGTGGTAAACTAGGAGATACCTGACCTACTTGTCATGGGGTACTTGTCCTGAGTGCTACCAGCCCTGAGTGGTAAACTATGAGATACCTGACCTACTTGTCATGGGGTACTTGTCCTGAGTGCTACCAGCCCTAAGTGGTAAACTAGGAGATACCTGACCTACTTGTCATGGTGTACTTGTCCTGAGTGCTACCAGCCCTAAGTGGTAAACTAGGAGATACCTGACCTACTTGTCATGGTGTACTTGTCCTGAGTGTGACCAGCCCTGAGTGGTACATTAGGAGATACCTGACCTACTTGTCATGATGTACTTGTCCTGAGTGCGACCAGCCCTGAGTGGTACATTAGGAGATACCTGACCTACTTGTCATGGTGTACTTGTCCTGAGTGCTACCAGCCCTAAGTGGTAAACTAGGAGATACCTGACCTACTTGTCATGGGGTACTTGTCCTGAGTGCTACCAGCCCTAAGTGGTAAACTAGGAGATACCTGACCTACTTGTCATGGTGTACTTGTCCTGAGTGCTACCAGCCCTAAGTGGTAAACTAGGAGATACCTGACCTACTTGTCATGGTGTACTTGTCCTGAGTGCTACCAGCCCTAAGTGGTAAACTAGGAGATACCTGACCTACTTGTCATGGTGTACTTGTCCTGAGTGTGACCAGCCCTGAGTGGTACATTAGGAGATACCTGACCTACTTGTCATGGTGTACTTGTCCTGAGTGTGACCAGCCCTGAGTGGTACATTAGGAGATACCTGACCTACTTGTCATAGGGTACTTGTCCTGAGTGCGACCATTCCTGAGTGGTAAACTAGGAGATACCTGACCTACTTGTCATGGTGTACTTGTCCTGAGTGCTACCAGCCCTAAGTGGTAAACTAGGAGATACCTGACCTACTTGTCATGGGGTACTTGTCCTGAGTGTGACCAGCCCTGAGTGGTTCATTAGGAGATACCTGACCTACTTGTCATGGTGTACTTGTCCTGAGTGCTACCAGCCCTAAGTGGTAAACTAGGAGATACCTGACCTACTTGTCATGGGGTACTTGTCCTGAGTGCTACCAGCCCTGAGTGGTAAACTATGAGATACCTGACCTACTTGTCATGGGGTACTTGTCCTGAGTGCTACCAGCCCTAAGTGGTAAACTAGGAGATACCTGACCTACTTGTCATGGGGTACTTGTCCTGAGTGCTACCAGCCCTAAGTGGTAAACTAGGAGATACCTGACCTACTTGTCATGGTGTACTTGTCCTGAGTGCTACCAGCCCTAAGTGGTAAACTAGGAGATACCTGACCTACTTGTCATGGTGTACTTGTCCTGAGTGTGACCAGCCCTGAGTGGTACATTAGGAGATACCTGACCTACTTGTCATGGTGTACTTGTCCTGAGTGTGACCAGCCCTGAGTGGTACATTAGGAGATACCTGACCTACTTGTCATAGGGTACTTGTCCTGAGTGCGACCATTCCTGAGTGGTAAACTAGGAGATACCTGACCTACTTGTCATGGTGTACTTGTCCTGAGTGCTACCAGCCCTAAGTGGTAAACTAGGAGATACCTGACCTACTTGTCATGGGGTACTTGTCCTGAGTGTGACCAGCCCTGAGTGGTACATTAGGAGATACCTGACCTACTTGTCATGGGGTACTTGTCCTGAGTGCTACCAGCCCTAAGTGGTAAACTAGGAGATACCTGACCTACTTGTCATGGTGTACTTGTCCTGAGTGCTACCAGCCCTGAGTGGTAAACTAGGAGATACCTGACCTACTTGTCATGGGGTACTTGTCCTGAGTGTGACCAGCCCTGAGTGGTTCATTAGGAGATACCTGACCTACTTGTCATGGTGTACTTGTCCTGAGTGCTACCAGCCCTAAGTGGTAAACTAGGAGATACCTGACCTACTTGTCATGGGGTACTTGTCCTGAGTGCTACCAGCCCTAAGTGGTAAACTAGGAGATACCTGACCTACTTGTCATGGTGTACTTGTCCTGAGTGCTACCAGCCCTGAGTGGTAAACTAGGAGATACCTGACCTACTTGCCATGGGGTACTTGTCCTGAGTGCTACCAGCCCTGAGTGGTAAACTAGGAGATACCTGACCTACTTGTCATGGGGTACTTGTCCTGAGTGTGACCAGCCCTGAGTGGTACATTAGGAGATACCTGACCTACTTGTCATGGGGTACTTGTCCTGAGTGCTACCAGCCCTAAGTGGTAAACTAGGAGATACCTGACCTACTTGTCATGGTGTACTTGTCCTGAGTGCTACCAGCCCTGAGTGGTAAACTAGGAGATACCTGACCTACTTGTCATGGGGTACTTGTCCTGAGTGTGACCAGCCCTGAGTGGTTCATTAGGAGATACCTGACTTACTTGTCATGGGGTACTTGTCCTGAGTGCGACCAGCCCTGAGTGGTAAACTAGGAGATACCTGACCTACTTGTCATAGGGTACTTGTCCTGAGTGTGACCAGCCCTGAGTGGTACATTAGGAGATACCTGACCTACTTGTCATGGGGTACTTGTCCTGAGTGCTACCAGCCCTAAGTGGTAAACTAGGAGATACCTGACCTACTTGTCATGGTGTACTTGTCCTGAGTGCTACCAGCCCTGAGTGGTAAACTAGGAGATACCTGACCTACTTGTCATGGGGTACTTGTCCTGAGTGTGACCAGCCCTGAGTGGTTCATTAGGAGATACCTGACTTACTTGTCATGGGGTACTTGTCCTGAGTGCGACCATTCCTGAGTGGTACATTAGGAGATACCTGACCTACTTGTCATGGGGTACTTGTCCTGAGTGCGACCCTTCCTGAGTGGTACATTAGGAGATACCTGACCTACTTGCCATGGGGTACTTGTCCTGAGTGTGACCAGCCCTGAGTGGTACATTAGGAGATACCTGACCTACTTGTCATGGGGTACTTGTCCTGAGTGCTACCTTTCCTGAGTGGTACATTAGGAGATACCTGACCTACTTGTCATGGGGTACTTGTTCTGAGTGCTACCAGCCCTGAGTGGTACATTAGGAGATACCTGACCTACTTGTCATGGGGTACTTGTTCTGAGTGCTACCAGCCCTGAGTGGTACATTAGGAGATACCTGACTTACTTGTCATGGGGTACATGTCCTGAGGGCGACCAGCTCTGAGTGGTAAACTAGGAGATACCTGACCTACTTGTCATGGGGTACTTGTCCTGAGTGCGACCCTTCCTGATTGGTAAACTAGGAGATACCTGACCTACTTGTCATGGGGTACTTGTCCTGAGTGCTACCTTTCCTGAGTGGTACATTAGGAGATACCTGACCTACTTGTCATGGGGTACTTGTCCTGAGTGCTACCTTTCCTGAGTGGTAAACTAGGAGATACCTGACCTACTTGTCATGGGATACTTGTCCTGAGTGCGACCATTCCTGAGTGGTACATTAGGAGATACCTGACCTACTTGTCATGGTGTACTTGTCCTGAGTGTGACCAGCCCTGAGTGGTACAATAGGAGATACCTGACCTACTTGTCATAGGGTACTTGTCCTGAGTGCGACCATTCCTGAGTGGTAAACTAGGAGATACCTGACCTACTTGTCATGGGGTACTTGTCCTGAGTGCGACCTTTCCTGAGTGGTACATTAGGAGATACCTGACCTACTTGTCATGGGGTACTTGTCCTGAGTGCGACCAGCCCTGAGTGGTAAACTAGGAGATACCTGACCTACTTGTCATGGGGTACTTGTCCTGAGTGTGACCAGCCCTGAGTGGTACATTAGGAGATACCTGACCTACTTGCCATGGTGTACTTGTCCTGAGTGTGACCAGCCCTGAGTGGTACAATAGGAGATACCTGACCTACTTGCCATGGGGTACTTGTCCTGAGTGTGACCAGCCCTGAGTGGTAAACTAGGAGATACCTGACCTACTTGTCATGGGATACTTGTCCTGAGTGCGACCATTCCTGAGTGGTACATTAGGAGATACCTGACCTACTTGTCATGGGGTACTTGTCCTGAGTGCGACCAGCCCTGAGTGGTAAACTAGGAGATACCTGACCTACTTGTCATAGGGTACTTGTCCTGAGTGTGACCAGCCCTGAGTGGTAAACTAGGAGATACCTGACCTACTTGTCATGGGGTACTTGTCCTGAGTGTGACCAGCCCTGAGTGGTAAACTAAGAGATACCTGACCTACTTGTCATGGGGTACTTGTCCTGAGTGCTACCAGCCCTGAGTGGTAAACTAGGAGATACCTGACTTACTTGTCATGGTGTACTTGTCCTGAGTGCTACCAGCCCTGAGTGGTACATTAGGAGATACCTGACCTACTTGTCATGGTGTACTTGTCCTGAGTGTGACCAGCCCTAAGTGGTAAACTAGGAGATACCTGACCTACTTGTCATGGTGTACTTGTCCTGAGTGTGACCAGCCCTGAGTGGTACATTAGGAGATACCTGACCTACTTGTCATGGGATACTTGTCCTGAGTGTGACCAGCCCTGAGTGGTACATTAGGAGATACCTGACCTACTTGTCATGGTGTACTTGTCCTGAGTGTGACCAGCCCTAAGTGGTAAACTAGGAGATACCTGACCTATTTGCCATGGGATACTTGTCCTGAGTGTGACCAGCCCTGAGTGGTACATTAGGAGATACCTGACCTACTTGTCATGGGATACTTGTCCTGAGTGTGACCAGCCCTGAGTGGTACATTAGGAGATACCTGACCTACTTGTCATAGGGTACTTGTCCTGAGTGTGACCAGCCCTGAGTGGTACATTAGGAGATACCTGACCTACTTGTCATGGGGTACTTGTCCTGAGTGCGACCAGCCCTGAGTGGTACATTAGGAGATACCTGACCTACTTGTCATGGGGTACTTGTCCTGAGTGTGACCAGCCCTGAGTGGTTCATTAGGAGATACCTGACCTACTTGTCATGGGGTACTTGTCCTGAGTGCTACCTTTCCTGAGTGGTACATTAGGAGATACCTGACCTACTTGTCATGGGGTACTTGTTCTGAGTGCTACCAGCCCTGAGTGGTACATTAGGAGATACCTGACCTACTTGTCATGGGGTACTTGTTCTGAGTGCTACCAGCCCTGAGTGGTACATTAGGAGATACCTGACTTACTTGTCATGGGGTACATGTCCTGAGGGCGACCAGCTCTGAGTGGTAAACTAGGAGATACCTGACCTACTTGTCATGGGGTACTTGTTCTGAGTGTGACCAGCCCTAAGTGGTAAACTAGGAGATACCTGACCTACTTGTCATGGGGTACATGTCCTGAGTGTGACCAGCCCTGAGTGGTAAACTAGGAGATACCTGACCTACTTGTCATGGTGTACTTGTCCTGAGTGTGACCAGCCCTGAGTGGTACATTAGGAGATACCTGACCTACTTGTCATGGGGTACTTGTCCTGAGTGTGACCAGCCCTGAGTGGTACAATAGGAGATACCTGACCTACTTGTCATAGGGTACTTGTCCTGAGTGCGACCATTCCTGAGTGGTAAACTAGGAGATACCTGACCTACTTGTCATGGGATACTTGTCCTGAGTGCGACCATTCCTGAGTGGTACATTAGGAGATACCTGACCTACTTATCATGGGATACCTGTCCTGAGTGCTACCAGCCCTGAGTGGTACAATAGGAGATACCTGACCTACTTGTCATGGGATACTTGTCCTGAGTGTGACCAGCCCTGAGTGGTACATTAGGAGATACCTGACCTACTTGTCATGGGGTACTTGTCCTGAGTGTGACCAGCCCTGAGTGGTACATTAGGAGATACCTGACTTACTTGTCATGGGGTACTTGTCCTGAGTGCTACCAGCCCTGAGTGGTACATTAGGAGATACCTGACCTACTTATCATGGGGTACTTGTCCTGAGTGCGACCAGCCCTGAGTGGTACATTAGGAGATACCTGACTTACTTGGCATGGGGTACTTGTCCTGAGTGCTACCAGCCCTGAGTGGTAAACTAGGAGATACCTGACCTACTTGCCATGGGGTACTTGTCCTGAGTGTGACCAGCCCTGAGTGGTAAACTAGGAGATACCTGACCTACTTGTCATGGGATACTTGTCCTGAGTGCGACCAGCCCTGAGTGGTACATTAGGAGATACCTGACCTACTTCTCATGGTGTACTTGTCCTGAGTGCTACCTTTCCTGAGTGGTACATTAGGAGATACCTGACCTACTTTTCATGGTGTACTTGTCCTGAGTGCTACCTTTCCTGAGTGGTAAACTAGGAGATACCTGACCTACTTGCCATGGGGTACTTGTCCTGAGTGTGACCAGCCCTGAGTGGTAAACTAGGAGATACCTGACCTACTTGTCATGGGGTACTTGTCCTGAGTGCGACCAGCCCTGAGTGGTAAACTAGGAGATACCTGACCTACTTTTCATGGTGTACTTGTCCTGAGTGCGACCAGCCCTGAGTGGTAAACTAGGAGATACCTGACCTACTTGTCATGGGATACTTGTCCTGAGTGTGACCAGCCCTGAGTGGTACAATAGGAGATACCTGACCTACTTGTCATGGGATACTTGTCCTGAGTGTGACCAGCCCTGAGTGGTACATTAGGAGATACCTGACTTACTTGTCATGGGGTACTTGTCCTGAGTGTGACCAGCCCTGAGTGGTACATTAGGAGATACCTGACCTACTTTTCATGGGATACTTGTCCTGAGTGTGACCAGCCCTGAGTGGTAAACTAGGAGATACCTGACCTACTTGCCATGGGGTACTTGTCCTGAGTGCTACTTTTCCTGAGTGGTACATTAGGAGATACCTGACCTACTTTTCATGGTGTTCTTGTCCTGAGTGCTACCTTTCCTGAGTGGTACATTAGGAGATACCTGACCTACTTTTCATGGTGTACTTGTCCTGAGTGCTACCTTTCCTGAGTGGTAAACTAGGAGATACCTGACCTACTTGCCATGGGGTACTTGTCCTGAGTGCTACCAGCCCTGAGTGGTAAACTAGGAGATACCTGACCTACTTGTCATGGGATACTTGTCCTGAGTGTGACCAGCCCTGAGTGGTACAATAGGAGATACCTGACCTACTTGTCATAGGGTACTTGGCCTGAGTGCTACCAGCCCTGAGTGGTAAACTAGGAGATACCTGACCTACTTGTCATGGGGTACTTGTCCTGAAGGCGACCAGCTCTGAGTGGTAAACTAGGAGATACCTGACCTACTTGTCATGGTGTACTTGTCCTGAGTGCTACCAGCCCTGAGTGGTACATTAGGAGATACCTGACCTACTTGTCATGGGGTACTTGTCCTGAGTGTGACCAGCCCTGAGTGGTAAACTAGGAGATACCTGACCTACTTGTCATGGGATACTTGTCCTGAGTGCTACCAGCCCTGAGTGGTAAACTAGGAGATACCTGACCTACTTGTCATGGTGTACTTGTCCTGAGTGTGACCAGCCCTGAGTGGTACATTAGGAGATACCTGACCTACTTTTCATGGGATACTTGTCCTGAGTGTGACCAGCCCTGAGTGGTAAACTAGGAGATACCTGACCTACTTGTCATGGTGTACTTGTCCTGAGTGCTACCTTTCCTGAGTGGTACATTAGGAGATACCTGACCTACTTGTCATGGGGTACTTGTCCTGAGTGCGACCATTCCTGAGTGGTAAACTAGGAGATACCTGACCTACTTGTCATGGGGTACTTGTCCTGAGTGCTACCATTCCTGAGTGGTAAACTAGGAGATACCTGACCTACTTGCCATGGGATACTTGTCCTGAGTGTGACCAGCCCTGAGTGGTACATTAGGAGATATCTGACCTACTTATCATGGGGTACTTGTCCTGAGTGCTACCAGCCCTGAGTGGTACATTAGGAGATACCTGACCTACTTGTCATGGTGTACTTGTCCTGAGTGTGACCAGCCCTGAGTGGTACAATAGGAGATACCTGACCTACTTGTCATGGTGTACTTGTCCTGAGTGCTACCTTTCCTGAGTGGTACATTAGGAGATACCTGACCTACTTGTCATGGGGTACTTGTCCTGAGTGTGACCAGCCCTGAGTGGTACATTAGGAGATACCTGACCTACTTGTCATGGGGTACTTGTCCTGAGTGCTACCTTTCCTGAGTGGTACATTAGGAGATACCTGACCTACTTGTCATGGGGTACTTGTCCTGAGTGCGACCATTCCTGAGTGGTAAACTAGGAGATACCTGACCTACTTGTCATGGGGTACTTGTCCTGAGTGTGACCAGCCCTGAGTGGTACATTAGGAGATACCTGACCTACTTGCCATGGGGTACTTGTCCTGAGTGTGACCAGCCCTGAGTGGTACATTAGGAGATATCTGACCTACTTGTCATGGTGTACTTGTCCTGAGTGCTACCAGCCCTGAGTGGTAAACTAGGAGATACCTGACCTACTTGTCATAGGGTACTTGTCCTGAGTGCGACCAGCCCTGAGTGGTACATTAGGAGATACCTGACCTACTTGCCATGGGATACTTGTCCTGAGTGTGACCAGCCCTGAGTGGTACATTAGGAGATACCTGACCTACTTGTCATGGGATACTTGTCCTGAGTGCGACCATTCCTGAGTGGTACATTAGGAGATACCTGACCTACTTGTCATGGGATACTTGTCCTGAGTGTGACCAGCCCTGAGTGGTACATTAGGAGATACCTGACCTACTTGTCATGGGGTACTTGTCCTGAGTGTGACCAGCCCTGAGTGGTACAATAGGAGATACCTGACCTACTTGTCATGGGGTACTTGTCCTGAGTGCTACCAGCCCTGAGTGGTACATTAGGAGATACCTGACTTACTTGTCATGGGGTACTTGTTCTGAGTGCTACCAGCCCTGAGTGGTACATTAGGAGATACCTGACCTACTTGTCATGGGATACTTGTCCTGAGTGCGACCAGCCCTGAGTGGTACAATAGGAGATACCTGACCTACTTGCCATGGGGTACTTGTCCTGAGTGTGACCAGCCCTGAGTGGTACAATAGGAGATATCTGACCTACTTGTCATGGGATACTTGTCCTGAGTGCGACCAGCCCTGAGTGGTACATTAGGAGATACCTGACCTACTTATCATGGGATACTTGTCCTGAGTGTGACCAGCCCTGAGTGGTTCATTAGGAGATACCTGACCTACTTGTCATGGGGTACTTGTCCTGAGTGCTACCAGCCCTGAGTGGTAAACTAGGAGATACCTGACCTACTTATCATGGGATACTTGTCCTGAGTGTGACCAGCCCTGAGTGGTACAATAGGAGATACCTGACTTAATTGTCATGGGATACCTGTCCTGAGTGCTACCAGCCCTGAGTGGTACATTAGGAGATACCTGACCTACTTGTCATGGTGTACTTGTCCTGAGTGCTACCTTTCCTGAGTGGTACATTAGGAGATACCTGACCTACTTGTCATGGGGTACTTGTCCTGAGTGCTACCAGCCCTGAGTGGTACATTAGGAGATACCTGACCTACTTGTCATGGTGTACTTGTCCTGAGTGCTACCTTTCCTGAGTGGTACATTAGGAGATACCTGACCTACTTGTCATGGGATACTTGTCCTGAGTGTGACCAGCCCTGAGTGGTACATTAGGAGATACCTGACCTACTTGTCATGGTGTACTTGTCCTGAGTGCTACCTTTCCTGAGTGGTACATTAGGAGATACCTGACCTACTTGTCATGGGGTACTTGTCCTGAGTGCTACCAGCCCTGAGTGGTACATTAGGAGATACCTGACCTACTTGTCATGGTGTACTTGTCCTGAGTGCTACCTTTCCTGAGTGGTACATTAGGAGATACCTGACTTACTTGTCATGGGATACCTGTCCTGAGTGCTACCAGCCCTGAGTGGTACAATAGGAGATACCTGACTTACTTGTCATGGGATACCTGTCCTGAGTGCTACCAGCCCTGAGTGGTACAATAGGAGATACCTGACCTACTTATCATGGGATACTTGTCCTGAGTGTGACCAGCCCTGAGTGGTACATTAGGAGATATCTGACCTACTTTTCATGGGATACTTGTCCTGAGTGCTACCAGCCCTGAGTGGTACATTAGGAGATACCTGACCTACTTGTCATGGGGTACTTGTCCTGAGTGTGACCAGCCCTGAGTGGTACATTAGGAGATACCTGGCCTACTTGTCATGGGGTACTTGTCCTGAGTGCGACCCTTCCTGATTGGTACATTAGGAGATACCTGACCTACTTGTCATGGGGTACTTGTCCTGAGTGCTACCATTCCTGATTGGTAAACTAGGAGATACCTGACCTACTTGTCATGGGGTACTTGTCCTGAGTGCGACCCTTCCTGATTGGTAAACTAGGAGATACCTGACCTACTTGTCATGGGGTACTTGTCCTGAGTGCTACCAGCCCTGAGTGGTACATTAGGAGATACCTGACCTACTTGTCATGGGGTACTTGTCCTGAGTGCTACCAGCCCTGAGTGGTAAACTAGGAGATACCTGACCTACTTGTAATGGGGTACTTGTCCTGAGTGTGACCAGCCCTGAGTGGTACATTAGGAGATACCTGACCTACTTGTCATGGGATACTTGTCCTGAGTGTGACCAGCCCTGAGTGGTAAACTAGGAGATACCTGACCTACTTGTCATGGGGTACTTGGCCTGAGTGCTACCAGCCCTGAGTGGTACAATAGGAGATACCTGACCTACTTGTCATGGGGTACTTGTTCTGAGTGCTACCAGCCCTGAGTGGTACATTAGGAGATACCTGACCTACTTGTCATGGGGTACTTGTCCTGAGTGTGACCAGCCCTGAGTGGTACATTAGGAGATACCTGACCTACTTGTCATGGGATACTTGTCCTGAGTGCGACCAGCCCTGAGTGGTACATTAGGAGATACCTGACCTACTTATCATGGGATACTTGTCCTGAGTGTGACCAGCCCTGAGTGGTTCATTAGGAGATACCTGACCTACTTGTCATGGGGTACTTGTCCTGAGTGCTACCAGCCCTGAGTGGTACATTAGGAGATACCTGACCTACTTGTCATGGTGTACTTGTCCTGAGTGCTACCTTTCCTGAGTGGTACATTAGGAGATACCTGACCTACTTGTCATGGGATACTTGTCCTGAGTGTGACCAGCCCTGAGTGGTACATTAGGAGATACCTGACCTACTTGTCATGGTGTACTTGTCCTGAGTGCTACCTTTCCTGAGTGGTACATTAGGAGATACCTGACCTACTTGTCATGGGGTACTTGTCCTGAGTGCTACCAGCCCTGAGTGGTAAACTAGGAGATACCTGACCTACTTATCATGGGATACTTGTCCTGAGTGTGACCAGCCCTGAGTGGTACAATAGGAGATACCTGACTTACTTGTCATGGGATACCTGTCCTGAGTGCTACCAGCCCTGAGTGGTACAATAGGAGATACCTGACTTACTTGTCATGGGATACCTGTCCTGAGTGCTACCAGCCCTGAGTGGTACAATAGGAGATACCTGACCTACTTGTCATGGGATACTTGTCCTGAGTGTGACCAGCCCTGAGTGGTACATTAGGAGATATCTGACCTACTTTTCATGGGATACTTGTCCTGAGTGCTACCAGCCCTGAGTGGTACATTAGGAGATACCTGACCTACTTGTCATGGGGTACTTGTCCTGAGTGTGACCAGCCCTGAGTGGTACATTAGGAGATACCTGGCCTACTTGTCATGGGGTACTTGTCCTGAGTGCGACCCTTCCTGATTGGTACATTAGGAGATACCTGACCTACTTGTCATGGGGTACTTGTCCTGAGTGCTACCATTCCTGATTGGTAAACTAGGAGATACCTGACCTACTTGTCATGGGGTACTTGTCCTGAGTGCGACCCTTCCTGATTGGTAAACTAGGAGATACCTGACCTACTTGTCATGGGGTACTTGTCCTGAGTGCTACCAGCCCTGAGTGGTACATTAGGAGATACCTGACCTACTTGTCATGGGGTACTTGTCCTGAGTGCTACCAGCCCTGAGTGGTAAACTAGGAGATACCTGACCTACTTGTAATGGGGTACTTGTCCTGAGTGTGACCAGCCCTGAGTGGTACATTAGGAGATACCTGACCTACTTGTCATGGGATACTTGTCCTGAGTGTGACCAGCCCTGAGTGGTAAACTAGGAGATACCTGACCTACTTGTCATGGGATACTTGTCCTGAGTGCGACCAGCCCTGAGTGGTACATTAGGAGATACCTGACCTACTTATCATGGGATACTTGTCCTGAGTGTGACCAGCCCTGAGTGGTTCATTAGGAGATACCTGACCTACTTGTCATGGGGTACTTGTCCTGAGTGCTACCAGCCCTGAGTGGTAAACTAGGAGATACCTGACCTACTTATCATGGGATACTTGTCCTGAGTGTGACCAGCCCTGAGTGGTACAATAGGAGATACCTGACTTACTTGTCATGGGATACCTGTCCTGAGTGCTACCAGCCCTGAGTGGTACAATAGGAGATACCTGACCTACTTGTCATGGGATACCTGTCCTGAGTGCTACCAGCCCTGAGTGGTACAATAGGAGATACCTGACTTACTTGTCATGGGATACCTGTCCTGAGTGCTACCAGCCCTGAGTGGTACAATAGGAGATACCTGACCTACTTATCATGGGATACTTGTCCTGAGTGCTACCAGCCCTGAGTGGTACAATAGGAGATACCTGACCTACTTATCATGGGGTACTTGTCCTGAGTGTGACCAGCCCTGAGTGGTACATTAGGAGATATCTGACCTACTTTTCATGGGATTCTTGTCCTGAGTGCTACCAGCCCTGAGTGGTACATTAGGAGATACCTGACCTACTTGTCATGGGGTACTTGTCCTGAGTGTGACCAGCCCTGAGTGGTACATTAGGAGATACCTGGCCTACTTGTCATGGGGTACTTGTCCTGAGTGCGACCCTTCCTGATTGGTAAACTAGGAGATACCTGACCTACTTGTCATGGGGTACTTGTCCTGAGTGCTACCAGCCCTGAGTGGTACATTAGGAGATACCTGGCCTACTTGTCATGGGGTACTTGTTCTGAGTGCGACCCTTCCTGATTGGTACATTAGGAGATACCTGACCTACTTGTCATGGGGTACTTGTCCTGAGTGCTACCATTCCTGATTGGTAAACTAGGAGATACCTGACCTACTTGTCATGGGGTACTTGTCCTGAGTGCTACCATTCCTGATTGGTAAACTAGGAGATACCTGACCTACTTGTCATGGGATACTTGTCCTGAGTGCTACCAGCCCTGAGTGGTACATTAGGAGATACCTGACCTACTTGTCATGGGGTACTTGTCCTGAGTGTGACCAGCCCTGAGTGGTACAATAGGAGATACCTGACCTACTTGTCATGGGGTACTTGTCCTGAGTGCTACCAGCCCTGAGTGGTAAACTAGGAGATACCTGACCTACTTGTCATGGGGTACTTGTCCTGAGTGTGACCATTCCTGAGTGGTACGTTAGGAGATACCTGACCTACTTGTCATGGGGTACTTGTTCTGAGTGTGACCAGCCCTGAGTGGTAAACTAGGAGATACCTGACCTACTTGTCATGGGGTACTTGTCCTGAGTGTGACCATTCCTGAGTGGTACGTTAGGAGATACCTGACCTACTTGTCATGGGATACTTGTCCTGAGTGTGACCAGCCCTGAGTGGTAAACTAGGAGATACCTGACCTACTTGTAATGGGGTACTTGTCCTGAGTGCTACCAGCCCTGAGTGGTACATTAGGAGATACCTGACCTACTTGTCATGGGGTACTTGTCCTGAGTGCTACCAGCCCTGAGTGGTACATTAGGAGATACCTGACCTACTTGTCATGGGGTACTTGTCCTGAGTGTGACCAGCCCTGAGTGGTACATTAGGAGATACCTGACCTACTTGTCATGGGGTACTTGTCCTGAGTGCTACCAGCCCTGAGTGGTACATTAGGAGATACCTGACCTACTTGTCATGGGGTACTTGTCCTGAGTGTGACCAGCCCTGAGTGGTACATTAGGAGATACCTGACCTACTTGTCATGGGATACTTGTCCTGAGTGCTACCAGCCCTGAGTGGTACATTAGGAGATACCTGACCTACTTGTCATGGGATACTTGTCCTGAGTGCTACCAGCCCTGAGTGGTAAACTAGGAGATACCTGACTTACTTGTCATGGGGTACTTGTCCTGAGTGCTACCAGCCCTGAGTGGTACAATAGGAGATACCTGACCTACTTGTCATGGGGTACTTGTCCTGAGTGCGACCCTTCCTGATTGGTACATTAGGAGATATCTGACCTACTTGCCATGGGGTACTTGTCCTGAGTGCTACCAGCCCTAAGTGGTAAACTAGGAGATACCTGACCTACTTGTCATGGGGTACTTGGCCTGAGTGCTACCAGCCCTGAGTGGTACATTAGGAGATACCTGACCTACTTGTCATGGGATACTTGTCCTGAGTGTGACCAGCCCTGAGTGGTACATTAGGAGATACCTGACCTACTTGTCATGGGATACTTGTCCTGAGTGTGACCAGCCCTGAGTGGTACATTAGGAGATACCTGACCTACTTGTCATGGGGTACTTGTTCTGAGTGCTACCAGCCCTGAGTGGTACATTAGGAGATACCTGACCTACTTGTCATGGGGTACTTGTCCTGAGTGCTACCATTCCTGATTGGTAAACTAGGAGATACCTGACCTACTTGTCATGGGGTACTTGTCCTGAGTGTGACCAGCCCTGAGTGGTACATTAGGAGATACCTGACCTACTTGTCATGGGGTACTTGTCCTGAGTGCTACCTTTCCTGAGTGGTACATTAGGAGATACCTGACCTACTTTTCATGGTGTTCTTGTCCTGAGTGCTACCAGCCCTGAGTGGTAAACTAGGAGATACCTGACCTACTTGTCATGGGGTACTTGTCCTGAGTGCTACCTTTCCTGAGTGGTACATTAGGAGATACCTGACCTACTTGCCATGGGATACTTGTCCTGAGTGTGACCAGCCCTGAGTGGTACATTAGGAGATACCTGACCTACTTTTCATGGTGTACTTGTCCTGAGTGTGACCAGCCCTGAGTGGTACATTAGGAGATACCTAACCTACTTGTCATGGGGTACTTGTCCTGAGTGTGACCAGCCCTGAGTGGTACATTAGGAGATACCTGACCTACTTGTCATGGGGTACTTGTCCTGAGTGTGACCAGCCCTGAGTGGTACATTAGGAGATACCTGACCTACTTGTCATGGGGTACTTGTCCTGAGTGCTACCTTTCCTGAGTGGTACATTAGGAGATACCTGACCTACTTGTCATGGGGTACTTGTCCTGAGTGTGACCAGCCCTGAGTGGTAAACTAGGAGATACCTGACCTACTTGTCATGGGATACTTGTCCTGAGTGCGACCAGCCCTGAGTGGTTCATTAGCAGATACCTGACCTACTTGTCATGGGATACTTGTCCTGAGTGCTACCCTTCCTGATTGGTACATTAGGAGATACCTGACCTACTTGTCATGGGGTACTTGTCCTGAGTGTGACCAGCCCTGAGTGGTACATTAGGAGATACCTGACCTACTTGTCATGGTGTACTTGTCCTGAGTGCTACCTTTCCTGAGTGGTACATTAGGAGATACCTGACCTACTTGTCATGGGGTACTTGTCCTGAGTGCTACCAGCCCTGAGTGGTACATTAGGAGATACCTGACCTACTTGTCATGGTGTACTTGTCCTGAGTGCTACCAGCCCTGAGTGGTAAACTAGGAGATACCTGACCTACTTGTCATGGGGTACTTGGCCTGAGTGCTACCAGCCCTGAGTGGTAAACTAGGAGATACCTGACCTACTTTTCTGGGAAATTTAACCTGAGGGCATTTGGTCTTAAATGACACACACCGGACTACCAGCCTTACTCCACACTCAGTGTATCCTGACAATTCAACTCCTGTTTTCCAAGTTTGTACTTACGTCTATCCACCAAAAACTTATTATTCTCCACTAACAAGAAAATAAATTTAGTTTAAAATAATAAATAATTCGTTACTATTTTCCTACTAATATTAATCTCAAATAAAAATATTTTGGCAGTATTTACCAAATCATTTTTCTTTCAATTCTAGGTGGGATACAAAAAAAAATAAAAAGTTCTTCGCCAGTCGAAATACAATTTACAAAGACAAACTCAAACTTTAGAAAGTTCACAACCCCCGAATTATTTGGGACACAATTGGGCTGTCCACGATAAATGCATTTGCTGTGTCATTTTATGTAATATAATGTAATCATTGATAGACTGGATCCAATTCCTGCAGCCCCTTACTCCGGATCATACCCTGAAAACTGAAAGGTAGCCGCAATTATTGCCATCCTCAAAAAAGGTAACATTGCTTTTTATCTTATTATTTTTAGAGGTGTGAAAGGTCATCAAAACTGAAATTGTGTTTGTATATATAATTTATCTGGTAATGGTTGAACGAGTAATAACAGATATTTCATCAAATTGATGAACATTAACTATTGGCAGGTAAGTGATCAAACGCTGGTAACACCCAAACGCTTGAAACATCAACCAAAAATGGACCTATGGGAAATATGTGATTTAAATGTTTCATAATCCTTTGGAAATAAACTGATTGGAGAAAAACTGAGGTGAAGACACTATATTAATATATTTTATGGTTGACTAAGCAGCGCACCTGTTCAGTTGTGTCCACAGAAGTCAGCAGTGTTTTCCTGGTCGCCAAAGGAAACTGAGAGAAAATATACATATTACAAACCTGTGTTAGCAAAAATGGACATATGTAAGATATGTGTGGCAAGTACAGGTCCAGATAGGATGAAGGTGAACTGTGTGATCCTTCCTTACAAACTCAAACTTTAGAAAGTTGCATATTACATATTGTATTTGGCCAAAATTGTTATCCCGATTCTCATTTGTTAATATTTGTAATGTTATTCAAAATGTCAGCTTCCTTCTAGCGTTCTCCAATTAACTTGCCGATTGGTGATTGGAGAACGCTAGCCTCCTTGACAACTCAGTGATAACTATAATAATATAATAATAATAATAAAGCTTATATAGCGCTGAATCCAGATGAATCTGTTCATAGCGCTTGTTCCAAAACATATGTTCTGAAAAGATGGGTCTTCAGCCTTCCCTTAAAAAGGTCAGCTGAAGTAAAGGTCCTGAGGTCAGTAGGGAGGTCATTCCACAGTTTCGGACCAATGGCAGAGAATGCCCTATCGCATATCGTTTTCAGACGGGTGATGGGGACATCTAGGTACATACCATTGTTCGATCGTAAGAATCTCTTTCCACTTTTCACTTGTAGCAGGTCCTTTAATACCCAGCTTTACTTGGCCTCCTCATAAGCGGAGAGGGTGTTATATACTGAACCCGATGCAAAGGAGAGTAGTCCTTTAAGTATGGTGGTGCCTTACCATTTAGGGCTTTCCAGGTCATCAGAATGATCTTAAACTTGATTCTAGCGTGTACAGGCAACCAGTGTAATTCTCTTAGATTCCATGATATATGATCAAATTTTTTTTGTAGATTTTGCCGAGTTTTGTAGATTTTGCAATTTTTTAAATTATGAGTTAGGTATACCAGCTAGTAGGCCATTTCCATAATCCAAAGTTGAAGTCACAAATGTGTGAGTTAAAGTTATGGCTGTCTTTTCATCCAGACATTGTCTTATGGCTGATAAGTTTCTAATATGATAGTAACCCTTTTTACATATTTTTCTCATATCCATTTTTCCATCATTTAGTGAATGAAAATAAACATGACCCTAAAAAATTGTTCAAGGTAATAGAAAATTATGCACAAATCTACTGATGTCCAAATGCCGGCCTCAACCAGTGATGAAGAACAGGCAGAAAAATTTAACTCTTACTTTCTTGGAAAAATTGAAGAAATCAGCCAAGCTGCAAATAGTGTGGAATTACATCTGATGGAACCACCAGAGGGCACAAATATGCATAAATCAGTCTCTCACAATAAAATCTACTCAATTGCAACCTTGAACCAATTTGCACCTCTGAGGGAAGTTGATGTGCGAAAATTGATACGAAAAGCACCAAATAAATCATGTGAGTTAGATCCAATACCTTCTTGGATACAAAAGGAGATGATTGATATCTTCCTACCCATTATTACTACAATAATAAATAAATCGCTCACAGATTCAGATGTATCTGAAAATATGAAAATTGCAATTATCAAACCATTACTCAAAAAACTGGGCTTGGAGCTCATTGAGAAAAATTACAGACCTGTCTCAAATCTCAGCTATATCTCCAAATTAACTGAGAGGGTTGTGGCAAACCAATTGGTATCATACCTAATAAAAAACAACCTAGCGGATAAATTTCAATCAGCATATAAGGAATACCATAGTACAGAAACGGCCTTGCTCAGGGTACAAAATGACATCCTCAGAGACATTGAGCGGAAAAAAACGGTAATTCTGCTCTTACTTGATTTGTCAGCGGCATTTGACACTATTGACCACCAAATACTTTTTGATAGACTGGAGTCAAGATACAATTTAGTTCCTCTATCTTTTTTTCGGACCTTTTAGATTTTCCCTGTTCATATTTGAGCTGTAAGTCAAGATTATTGTTCTTTCTAGTTGAAGCCTCGTTATCATCAGTTATCTTGCCTTTCTCATCCTTGCACACCTTCAGTTCTCGCTTAAGTTTCATAATTTCATCCATCTTAGCCTCATCTTCTTGTTTCAGTGACGCGAAACTTAGAGATTTTGCAGTGAGCATGGACATTAACTCGTCCATGCTCACCGACAGATCATCAGCATCATTACCAGATGTACCAGCTACTGGTGATGCTGCAGGTTGGATCTTGGTCTTTTTTTCAGGTTGAGTCCCAGCCAGCTCTTCCACGTTATGCCTCAGTCACATTTGCACCGATTTCAGTAAAGATGCCCGGCCGATGGGTATTTTTTACAAATACCCATCGTTCAGATTGCCGTGCGGGCATCGGGAGATCATCGGTCACAATTGGGCATCTTTAAGACGTCTGACGGGTCATCGGGAACTTTTAGCTGCAACATAGAAGTTGCCGGCGTCTCACCGATGTCTTATCAGCAAATGTCATCTTAAAGTGCATGGCAGGGTCCCGGCAGTGTCCCGCAGGCACATCAGCAGATTATCTTATGGTACTAATGGTATGAATATTCATATCAATGAGTATAGTAAACTATATCTAACTTGTATCATTATGTAAGATGTTGCTCCACCCACTCCATGCAACAATGAACATGTAACCTGGTGCCATAATGTGGAACTCAGATTATGTGCATTGAATGTGCATTGAATGACATGATCTGATTGGTCTCTCAAAAGAGCCCACTATATTTGAACATGTAAACCCCAAACTTTAGCAGATTTGTTGGACAAAGGGGAAATGACAAGTAAATACTTTATACTAAATTATACTTTTTGTGTTTTTATAATTGCTCTTTGTATAAAATAGATTAAAACTGTGATTTATGTTAAGAATAAGAGGCAACAATAAGAGGAACAGAGGCAACTTTAACCCCTAACGGACGGGAAGGACAGCAACGTCCACCACCGGTAACGGACAGACTGCCTTAATCATGTACTTTTGACTCCAGCATATCATTAAGCATATTGAATTGCCATGGTTATAAATTTTATTAATTTAGTATGTAGATACACCAGTCCAGACAAAAATTGGTTAGTCCCGCCAACCAACAAAATTTAAATAGCCTAGTCCCTTAGGGGTTAAATTGGATGTAATTCTGTCAGTGACAGCAAATGATAGCAAGGTGTGTTGTACATTTCAATAAGCATGATAAGCCACTCAGTATGTCAGTTTCAGTCAAGTATATCATTAGTTTTCACTGTGAATGTATTGTCTGAAAAGTATATTTTTACACACAAACTTATGAACACAAACTCAAACTCTCAAACTCAAAATCAATTTATTCAGCCATATATAATACTACATATTTTATGATATTGTTACATAATATGTAAATATTAACATAAATATAATATGGCCAGGGAGACTCCCATTAAGGTGAGTTTAATCACAGCTATCATAGGAGCCACCCTGGGGAAAATTAGATGAAATTTAATAACTTAATAACTTTGCATACGTACATTATTTTTCAACTCGTGTAATATGGTAAAAGATTGATTTTTTATATTTTGGCTGACGTATATAGTTTCATGTATATTTCTACCCAGTAAATAATGCTTATTAGGTGTGACATAGAACTTAATTCTCTGGTACGTGTACATGCATGATATACAAATGTATTCAGAAATAGCAGTACAGTTTCAGTAAAACAAAATACAACAAGACTGCAGTGCATCAGTCCAGCAATGTGTAGAGTGGGATCAGGGGGTTCTGCCACAAATATAACACTGTGGTATTGTACATTCATATCTATAATCATCTAATATAAGTGTTTTGATATATTTGGTATAACCTTGAATACTATGAGTCATAATTTTATCAATAATACAATCTGGTGTTTCATTTACTATTATAGGTAGTGAAAATCTAATACATTTCTCCATATACACATGTTTTATTGGGGGGTGACGGATGTCATCATTCACATCAAATGTGAAAATGATAATTTTATAATTATGTTGTGTTTTTATTTTCAGTTGAACAGCTAGCCATGGTATAATCAATTATACCATGGTTAGTTATACCATGGCTGGCTTGCTACAAGTCACACCTGGGGGTGTGGCTTATAGCAATCATAGGTTATGAGAATAAGTTCCATGGTAGGAACAAAGGAAAACTGACCTACATAATATACAAATATACATACATTACCAGATAACGCATACAACTGATTAATATTAATTATTGGACTGCGGGCTTCCTTAAGAAGCCAAGTGCTGAGCCTGCCGGGATACCCCCCCATGGAGCCCAGACGCTTTAAGCATAGGGGGTAGACATGACGTGACCGGGGCGCGCCGTTTAAGGGCCGCCCCCATGTCACCCTGTGACCTCGGGTCACAGTACACACTCATTTGACCAGCTCATCTCTAAATGGATCTTAAAAGACTTTAAGACTCACCTATAAGGTCAATAACGAAAAATGAAGAGATGCCCAGGAAGTCATGAATGGCTGAAACACTGATTGATATGTCAAGAATGACTGAAACATTGATTGATATGTCAAGAATGGCTGAAATACTGATTGATATGTCAAGAATGGCTGAAATACTGATTGATATGTCAAGAATGGCTGAAACACTGATTGATATGTCAAGAATGGCTGAAACACTGATTGATATGTCAAGAATGGCTGAAACACTGATTGATATGTCAAAAATGGCTGAAACACTGATTGATAATGGGGAAATTAGAGACTTTCGAAGGAAGTTCGCAAGATCAAATCGAAGGAAGTTCGCAAAATCTGAACAAATCCCTCCCCAAATGGACAGTGTTACTAAACCTGTAAAAATAAATATAATAATATTCTCACAAAAACATCAATACTGACATAATTTACTACCGTCTGACCCATATATAATGGAAGGTTTCGATGAACATACCAGAGGATTTCATGTATTATTCTGGAAATTCCTTTACACGTTACAGTAAAAATAATGTCATTTAGTAAGAATGATAGTGGATATATATCAATGGCAAAGAGGGGGTGTGTGAGACGTGGCTCAGTCACTAAGACACATGTCTCCCATGCTTAATGACTGGGTTTAAATCCCAGCCTTCGGACAAGTACTTCAGTAATACTGTGTATAGTTGAGAAAGGTCGATATCTCCTCCTGAGCTGATTCCCATTCCATGGCCGTGGTATGCTTTATCATGTAGGCCTATATGTAATAATGCAAAAGGTAGATCCTCAATTACTCTTTTGGAAAAGTAGGGTATTGAGTCTGGTGGCAGGCCTTTATCTCGCCCGATATAGCCTAAACAGTGCTGAAAAAGGTCATTGATACAAACAAACCAAATAAAAAGAATCAAAGGCAAAAAGGTAAATTACCATGAGTCAATCTCCATATGAGTGTATGGAGATTATGAATGGTGTAAGACAGGCTAATGTAGCTTCACCACTCATGTTGTCTTAGGATTACTCAAATATTGATAAAATTAACACATTCTTGAAACATGAACAGAAAATATCATTGCCTATCGAAATTGATCATGGATCATGGTAATCATGGTTGTTTGTTTGTTTGGGGTTTTATATCACTTTCAACATTATTTCAGTCATCTCGTGATGAGACTTACTTCTAGCAGGGCCATGGGCCGTGGCCTCTGTGTTGATCCAAAGGTCGTGGGTTCGAACCCTGGCCATGCCGAGATTGAACTCGTGATTCAATTTCCCATATGAGCTGAGGCCCGTGCCAAAAGGGTTAACCCGTTGTCCTTGACTGTAAATCTGTGACCGGGTGGGTTGTCATGCAATGACCTGCGACATGACAATTCAGTGAGACAGCACAAAATCTGCTCCAAGTAGGTCTCATCACGAAATGACTGAAATAATGTTGAAAGTGATGTAAAACCCCAAACAAACAAACAAAATACTTGTAGCAGATTTAGTGCTGCCTTACTGAATTGTCATTTTGCAAGTCCTTGACATGGTAACCCACCTGGTCACAGATTTACAAGGACAATGGGTTAACCCTTTAGGCATGACCCTCAGCTCATGTGTGAAATTGTATCATGAATTCAATCTCGGCACGGCCCGGGATCAAACCCACGACCTTTGGATCACCACAAAGAAACTGATGCTAATAAGCTGAAGAAAAGGATTTTCTTCAAGCAATATCAATTGTCTAAATGCATGTGATATATTTGGTTTATTTATTTATTTTATTTTTGTGTCAATTTTGTATCAAGTAAATGTACAAAGAGCTTTTCTGTGCTCTGAGGTTCGTCACTTAATTTAAAGATAGAAACGAAAAGGAAAATTTGTTCATCCATAACTTCAGTAAAGCATCTAATTAAGTCTGTAGTTGTTACATAACAGTAGCATAATTAGAATAAAATGGATATAATATAGTGTACATGTTATATATGTTGAGTCGAGTCGTGAGCATACACTAAATTATGTTTAATAATCACTATATTGAATATCATGGCATTATAAAATCTTTGGTTACTGTTCTTTTCAGAAATTTGCTCAACATAACAAGATGTACCAGCAATATCGCAGTCAGATGCAGGCTTCCACCTCAGATGCTGTACCAGAGGGAGACCCTCTGGTGTTGGTAACAGGGGCATCTGGATACGTGGCCACCCATGTGGTGCAAAGGCTACAACAACAAGGTTACCGTGTGAGAGGGACCGTCAGGTCAACCAAAAACCCTACCAAGGTGGAGCCACTGCTCAACCTGTGCCCTGGAGCGAGGGTGCCAATAGAACTGGTTGAGGTCGATCTCATGAAGGATGAAGGCTGGCTGAAAGCAGTGAAGGGCTGCACCTACATCATGCACACTGCTAGTCCTTTCATCATGGGAGAACCAGAAAATGATGATGATCTAATCAAGCCTGCAGTGGAAGGAACCTTAAGAGTATTGAAAGCAGCTAGAGAGGGTGGTGGAGTCAAGAGAGTAGTTCTCACCAGTTCATTCATGGCTGTCTTTACTCTTAAACCAGGAGTGGTCATAGATGAGAACAACTGGCTTGATGTAAATGAAAACAATCCACAGGTCACCAGTGCATACAACAGGAGTAAAATGCTAGCTGAGAGAGCTGCTTGGGACTTCATGGCTGGGCTGAGTGAAGAGGAGAAATATGAGCTGGCTGTGATAAATCCATCACTGGTAATGGGCCCACCTCTGTGCAAAACTATGGGTGCAAGCTTGAGTAGTTTGAAGGCAATTCTTGAGGGTCAAATGCAGGTAATCCCTCCTAACATGTTTCCCATATGTGATGTCCGAGATGTCTCATTGGCTCATGTCAAAGCCATGATTCTCCCTGAAGCAGTTAGCAATCGCCACATAATCAGCACCCAGACTGTCTGGTTTGGTGACCTAGCAAAGATCCTGGATGAAGAATTCAGATCTCAGGGTTATGATGTTACAACAGAATGTCCACCTTGTGGCACTGAGATACAAGTAAGTTCCTCTCGAATGAGAGATGTCCTGAAGATAACACCAGTCAACCTCAAGGAAACGATGCTGGACATGGCTTACAGCATGATAGATGGAGGATATATAAAAAAAACTGCTGAATACACTGGCAGAAAATAGACAACACTGATGATTCCAAAACTTATCCAAAGTCACAGCAGAGTATGATTAATTGTTATATTATACATTTTAAATCACAAAAGCTGCAATTTGTTCTTTTGTTTTCCTTTCTAGGTGGCACTGATGACAATAGATTATAGAAGTGGGATGATGAGTCTCTTGATTTTACATTCAACGGGAGTCTCTGTATTTTTCTTTCCTACAAACTCATCATCAGTGAATTAATAGTCCTCAAGTCCACTCAAAGATTAACTGCCCAATTCTTGTCAGTAACTCCTCATTTAACTCTATTTGTGCTTTCATGTTTCGGAATTCTCGCAACGTCAAGATGGATTCAACCCAAGCTAAACGATCTTTCTACTCCCATTATTCACTGAGTCTAGAAACAGAAAAATTGAGGGGAGTAGGTGGGTCTGAAATGGTCTCAATAAATATGACAAGGCCCATACAATTTGCTTGCATCTGGACTTAGTGCAGGAAGGTATGGTTTTTATTATATGTAGTAGTGTTTATAATAATAATAATTATAAGAAGTGTTTATAATAATAATAATTATAATAATAATAACAATTATAATAATAACAATAATAACAACAATACTTATGATGATGATAATGATAATAATAATGATGATAATAATAATAAAAATGATAATGATGATAATGACAACAATAATAGTGATGATAATAATAATGATGATGATAATAATAATAACAACAATTCTAATGATAATGATGATGACAATAATAATAGCAATATTAATGATGATGATAATAATAATAATATTATTATTATTAATAATGATAATATTAATAATTATAATGATGAGTAGTGTTTTAATATCAATTCTTGCCTGAACTGGTAGACAATGCATCTTTTTCAGTTGCAATCATATTTCTTAATTCCATCAACCATACAAGCTGCGGAGCTCTGCAATGAATGCAGTTTCTTAATATGCTTTGCAGGCAGACCAATCAACATTCTAGTACCATAATGAAGCTTACACAACACAAAAGCATGTACTAGTGTCACAACAATTCTATCATTCAGGCACTGCCTAATCACAGAGATATTCCTGATGTGATAGTACCCCATTTTACAGGTTCTATTGACCTGAGTTTCCATGCTCAAATTGTAGTCTAATGCGATCTCCAGGTCTACAACTGATTTACTGGGTCCAATGTCAACATCACCTAATGTCATTTGTGTTAAACTTAGCATCATTCTGTTGTCTTTGCGAACAGATAAGCATCTCAATTTTACCATCATTTATCTATATTTTATTAGAGACTAAAAATGACTTTATCTCCTGTATACAATTCTTAAGATCAATAGTGTCAAATGCTCCTGAGAGATAGAACAGGAGTAAAATAATAGTTTTCTTTTATCCAATCAGTAAGAATATCGTTTTGAACCTTGAAAAGGGCAGTTTTGGTGCCCTATATTCCCTATATGCTGATTGGAATATACCTATCTGCCTGTTGCTGACCAAATTGGTACCTGAAGTTCAGCAACCACACATTCAGTTAGTTTGGAGATGTACTATAGGTTAGGTTCAAGACTGGCCTACAGTTATTTCCTACTAGTTCCAGACCCAGTTTCCTAAGCAATGGAGCTATAAGAGCAATTTTCATATTATCAGAGACTGTTGCATCCAACAGTGATTTATTTAATAATAAAGGTAGTAAAGGGAGATAATTCATCCAGAAAGTTGCAGCTTCTTTAACCATTCTTCTCACTTATAGCTGCATTATAAAGTTGGGTCCCAAGATAGTACATCTTGCGACAGATCTGGCAACAATGTATTTCAAGGTTTATTCAATTTTTTTATCCTCTTATCTAAGAATTCATTAAAGCTATTTGCTAGTATGATTACTAAAAGTAAGTATACTATTAGGCACTTTCTCAGTATTGTTCATAAGTAAATCAATAGTATTAAATAGTTTTTTGCTGTAACAGTTGTTTTTTATGTTCCTCAATTATCCCAAAATAACATTCGGACTGAGTAGGGGCCACGGGCCGTGGCGCAGTTGGTTAGAGCGCCAGCTTATTAGCACCAGTTCCTCTGTGGTGATCCAAAGGTTGTGGGTTCGAACCCCGGCCGTGCCGGTATTGAACTCATGATACAATTACACAATTGGGACAGCTACAATGGGACAGATACAGCTGTCTATATGTGAGGGACAAACATAGAACTGGCCAAAATTTACACAGGAGATGCGCAGCTGCAAGAGTGAGAGATAGCTGCAATAGTGTGATATAGTTGCACAAGAGATAGAGAGAGATAACTACAGGAGTGAGAGACAGCTGTACAAGTGAGAGATGGCATCCCTTCCCAGTCAAAGGCACTTGTCCAATGATAAAGTTTAGAAATATAAAGAAAATCTTCGAGTAGTGATGTATTACTACACCACCTTTTATCTTAGTTAAAAGAATATGAAGATGTCTTTTATATCAAAGCAATTTACACCCTATTATGGAATGATAAATCAATAATTTAATACTATTTCTGATAGTCGAGAAATTTTCCTGATCTTTTGAAGATGATTTTTGAAAATTTGCCACCAGAGGGCATTCACCACCAACATCCATAAATGACTAAAAAAGGGTGTTAATGCATTCACACCTAAGACCAAAGTCTATTTTAACACTAAGGAAATTGTTCATGTTTAGTTTTGTATGTGTTGGATGCTCCAATCCTACAAGATGATGGAAAAATTGTTAGCCTACAAAAATATTTATGTGGCTTAGGCCTTCCCTTGACTTATTATCAAATATTAAATTTGATACAATTCACAAATACACAGAATCTCACAGGGATAATGATCTATTAATGTCATCACTGCCTTGGACAAAGCTTGTTCTCATTAACAGGCCTCCACCCTTTCTGGGCAATTCTGAGAAACAGAATAGTCACCAACAAAACATAATAAAAGCTTTTGGCTCAGACCTATGATGTGCAAAATAGATATATATATACACATGCATGCATAAATATATTCATTTTAGTCAATCCTGCATTGAGGCAAGTTAATCATGCAAGATAGTTACAGCTTAATGTAACTAACTGTCCATTTGATAATGGTACATTTCAAATTTATTGCTATCAAGTGACTCAAAGTAAGATATGAAGCTCACTGATATGGCATCTTTCTAATATTATATATATTCTTATCATTTCTAATCAGAATCAGAACTCAGAATGATTTCATACTTTTCCATTGAGTTTGGCTTCAAGTTTCAATGACTCCGCATTTATAAAGAGACAGTATTTATTAGACTAGACTATAATAGTACAGTAACACATATATATTTATATATCAATTACATATCACAGCCATGTTATATAACAGGTGAATCCTTCAGACATCTGCACTGTTTGAAAACTAGGTTCAGATAACTCATTTCACATATTCTGAAACTTTAACCCCTAATTTTGTTGGTTGACAGGACTAGCCAATTTTATTCTGGACTAGTGTATCTACATACTAAATTGATGACATTTATAACCATGGTTACTCAATATGCTCAATGAAGTGCTGGGGTCAAGAGTTCATGATCCAAGTTGTCTGACGTCATAATCATGATTACATTGTAACAAGTTGCAGCCCTTCAGAATGTTACAAATGACGTCATTAAACCAGAACAATGGGGACATCAAGGTCCCTCCCTTCCATTACCGGTGGTTGACGTTGCCATCCTTCTCATCCGTTAGGGGTTAAAAAATATTACATGAGAAAGCCATTCAAATGGACAAAAAGGTGTCTTTTATTTGGCACTACCCCCTATTTAGACAATTCAGTATAGTCAAGTCACCACTGTGGAGTTTTATCGAAGCATTGACTTTGAACAAGTTTGATCAATATTTGTTGAGAGTAGTGTGGAAGCAAAACAATTGCACATATCAACAAATATGCAATGTTTTTAGTTTCACTCCTTTTTTCACACAATTTATCTAAACAAGTGTATGATTTTTTATAACTGACTGTGGCACATTTAGGAGATAAAGGAAAATATCAATATATGTCAATGACAAACATGGTTCATTTTTTTTTTCAAATCGCTAAAATGTCTCAACTGTGTTATGATCTACTTGTGTGAGTAACAATTGACATTAAAACATATCTAACCCCAAATTCAACATGTAGATAAAGCTTCAGACACAGGGCATCATATTTGTCTGAATAGTCATTCTTCAAGACTTTCCAACAAATTTTAATGGCAATTATTTTTTTTGGGTTAAAACTAATAATAGATCCTGACACATGATGTGCAATTACCTGATTCTAAAACCTATTGAAGTGCTATTCTGTTTACTTGTAAGATCGTGCTTATGTATAAATAAATTTCATTCTTATTAATGTTGATTCTGTGCACTAAGTTAGCAATATGAAGTGATTCATGATGTCACAATGGTTTTCTTGATGTCACAGTTGCAGCCATGGCAAAAATATTTCAACAAAACAAATGTTAATTTTTAATAAGGACAAATGCTTTCTTTTCCATTTTAATTTTGCAGTAAATATATTTATAGGGGTGAGCATAAAATAGTGCTATGGAATGTCAAAGTCTCAAAATATTCTTCAGTTTTATATCAACCTCAGATGAACTCTTTCAAATAAAAAAAAAAGAATTATGTTATTTAATTTTGTTTTACAATATGCAGTTTTACAAGACTATGTCTTCAAGACTATATTATATTTTACATTCAAAATACATCCACATTCTCTTTGCAAGTCTTATTATACAATAACAAGAATCAACTTATATTCATCATATTCTTATATCTTGTGTTATGAAAAAAATTACCGCAAAGGTTATATCCTGGAGGTATGGAATCCAGTATACATTTGAGACAGCAAGGATCCTATATGCCAAAAGCAAGGAGCCTCAACACCCAACAGACAATAAGTATTATTATTGTACTATAGAATTGTTAATGTCCTACAGCCAATGATGATTATTAATGTCCAACAGACAACTAAAGTTCTTTATGTCCATCAGACAGTAAGGGTTCTTCATGTCCTACATACAGTAAGGGTTTCTATATGTCCATCAGTTTGTTTGTTTGTTTGTTTGGGGCTTTACATCACTTTCGACATTATTTCAGTCATTTCGTGATGAGACCTACTTGTAGCAGATATAGTGCTGCCTCACTGAATTGTCATGTCGCAGGTCCTTGACATGACAACCCACCCGGTCACAGATTTACAAGGACAACGGGTTAACCCTTTAGGCATGGGCCTCAGCTCATGTGGGAAATTGTATCATGAGTTCAATACCGGCACGGCCGGGGTTCGAACCCACAACCTTTGGATCACCACAGAGGAACTGGTGCTAATAAGCTGGCGCTCTAACCAACTGCGCCACGGCCCATGGCCTATATGTCCATCAGACAGTAAGGGTTTCTATATGTCTATCACATAGTAAGGCTTTCTATTTGTGTATCAGACAGTAAGGGTTTCTAGATGTCTATCACACAGTAAGGCTTTCTATTTGTGTATCAGACAGTAAGGGTTTCTATATGTCTATCACACAGTAAGGCTTTCTATTTGTGTATCAGACAGTAAGGGTTTCTATATGTCTATCACACAGTAAGGCTTTCTATATGTCCATCAGGTTCTTTATGCCATCCACATTTCCTTGATAAGGCCAAGGATCCTTTACATATACCAGAAGAAGTCAAAGATCCTCACATACTCGCAAAAGAAGAGAAAAAAGATTATTTTACTCAACTCCTGACTATTTTCTTTGCCCAAATAAAACCTTTTGCAATTAACAATATTTATTGGTATCAAACATATCATTGCGAGGACATCACAGTATATCATATATCACAGTGAGCTTTTGTCTGCCTTTGCTCATTAGGTCTGATAATAGCTTCATTCACACATACCTAATATAAAATCTATAAAATATTAGCAAAAAAAATCATGAACATTCATGATATTTGTAAAATATAGAACAGATCAATACATATGCATGATACATGATCGGATAATTGTTGCCTCTTAAGTTTATGTGAAAAAGTTACATCTTAGTATGTGCATCACAATAGCTTTCTTTTTTAAATAGTTTCTTTCGTGTACAATCTCTTTTTTAAGCTTGATTAATCATGTCAATGGAAACTAATTTCTCAGGTATCAAATTCAAATGGTTAAAAACAACTTGTAAACTTTGTTAGTCTTTTCCAGTGATCAAATTATGATTTCATTATAAAGGTAAACATGTATGTACTAGAAAAAGCTCTTCACAACAATGAGAATTGTTGTTACCATCCAAATAGCAAGATTGCTGGTACCTTCCCAATAGCAAGACTACTGGTATCCTCCATACAGCAAGATTAACCCTTTGATTAGGACCACATTAATTATGATAAGACTTTCATTTATATAAGCTATGCGATAAATCATGCTTGGCATATCAAGTAACTAAATATCTGGAACGTAATCTTTGGAAAAATCATACTTCATAGATTGTGATGAATTATATCTTTAAATCATTTTGGTTATTGTGCATTACAAATCTTAGTGAGAAGGAATAGTTTTACCTGAGCATTCCCTTCCTAACGTTGTAATCACAATCTCTCATAATCTTTTTTCATCTAATTTGTCTTTAACATATGTTTCGTGTCAGAAACCTCAGCGTATTGACTGCTTTCAAGGTGGAATTTTAGCTTCACCAACAAGAGAAATTGTCATTAGTGTTATATACATGTACATGTTATGTACATGGTTTCGAGATTATTTCCAGAACTTGACACATAATATCTTAATAATATTGACAATGTTTACATACAGCAATTAAGTGTATTTTATTGATGATATAAAAAAGAAATTGGTTTCCACAAAATAATTTTGTTTTGTTAAATCATTATCTTCAAATCTCTGTTATGAATATACATTATTGTTAAAAAGATATTACATGACATGGAGCAGTTGAGCCCAGTTCACTATTCAAGGAAGAACTGTGGACCTAAACACTGCCTGATTATTGTCATTCACAAGCTGGCACATTTCTCGCATCACCTGCCCTCGGTGCTCCAGCTTACGGAAGTGTTGGATGCGCTCCATTTTGGCACTGCGCTGTTGTTCTTCGCGGGCCGCTTGCTGCGAGTCCATTTCTGCTCGGGATCGGTTGTGTGCTTCCCAATGCTGCCTCTGCAGTTGCTCCCTCACAGCCTGAAATGAAAATGTGCTTATTGTTTGTAAATATACTGTAAAATAAGATAAGATTATTACAAATTAACACAATTACATACACTTTATTTTGTGGTCAAATTGGCGGGCCTGTCAATAAAATTAAACTGACAGATGTAAATAAATGGATTTCGTTCATAATTTCATGAATTAGCAGCATTAAAAGCCAGTAAATTCTTATATTTATCTCTAATATAAAAAAAGAAGAAAATTACTATCAAAATACAACATTAAAGCATTTTTACTATTCTGTTTTTCAAATGTGTCACTTCCATTCAACCTATGAATACATGCCACATATCTCAATCTATCCACTGAAAGGAAAGCAAAAGTTGCTCTCAGGGTTTAAGCTAAAGTTTAAAAGCTTTAAGATCAATATATGAAATAAATAAGTGATAAAAGGCCTATCACTTCACTCCATGACTAATTACCAACATTTCAGTAATATCAGATACTAAATCAATATTCATAAGTTATATTTATAATCAAATTGTAATTAGAACATATTGGGACTATTTCTGGTGTTTTGCAAGGTTGCAATGCAGACACTTGTTGTAAATGTTTAAAAGCTGATCTCTTATTGGTAAAAAAATCACTCCTTCCCTACCATTTTTTCACTCTTGCGATTGGTCAAAACCAGGTGTGCGTACAAAGGTCTTTGTATTATTGTCAAGATAATTAAACAAAATTAGTCTGAGTACAGATACAAATAAGATTTGGGTGTATCTGTCAACCCCCTTTATATATGTATGCATATGATGCAAATAAAAATCCCACCAACAAGGAATAAAAATTCAAATTGAGTACATTGAGTACATTTTGAAAGCTGTAAAAAGAATATTTAAGAACATGCAGTAAGACATGCATAAAAGCCTCAGTGATGTTGATGTCTTCACCATCTATACTACTCACTGAACCATTTGGAAATGGTTGGTGTCAAACATGTAAATATCAACAACAGATCAACTACACACCACTCTATTTCTGTAAGACACTAACTTGACATTTCCCATCTATTTTCCCAGTCCATTGTCTTTTTTATCCTCCATCCCCATCAATTTCTCCCAATCACTTCTCTCCCTTTATCCCACATTTCCCCTCCCTTTCTGCCCATTTCATCTCTCCCTTTATCCCACATTTCCCCTTCCTTTCTGCCAATTTCATCTCTCCCTTTATCCCACATTTCCCTCCCTTTCTGCCCATTTCATCTCTCCCTTTAACCCAAATTTCCCCTCCCTTTCTGCCCATTTCATCTCTCCCTTTAACCCACATTTCCCCTCCCCTT